>JAOTQZ010000875.1:2009050-2040403 GCA_026546895.1 Pogonocichla stellata | reverse complement strand
GGTTTGGGATTGTTCTTTGTAATACTGCATTTCTATTTTAATTTTCCTAGTAAAGAACTGTTATTCCTAATTCCCATCTCTTTGCCTGAGAGCCCCTTAATTTCAAAATGATAATAATTTGGAGGGAGGGGGTTTACATTCTCCATTTAAAAGAGAAGCTTCTGCCTTTCTTGGCAGACACCTTCAAACCAAGACAAGAGCCCACTCGAGGAGCAAATGCATGGGGATGGTGCAGGGCTCTCAGAGATCTCACCAGTGCTTTGGGGGTTTTGGGGAGTTCCCAACAGCCACCAGAAGCACAGGAAGCCTTTACAGCCAAGTCACTTGTCAGACAAAGGCTTGGGACCCAAACATCCATTTCTGGTAGCAAAGTGTTGGGAAAATATTGCCCAGCTCTTCACACAAAGCCTTCTGTTGGCCAGTCAGCTTTGAAAATATTTCTGTTCTCCCCCAAGTGACAGTGCTGCCATGAAAAACAGGAAGAGACTGAATACAGCAATTTAAACAGTCAAACCCCATTTCCTGCCAAAAGGAAAAGAAAATACCAGCAAAAGACAGAAGCCAGGCAGGAGTTGGGGACTGACACTTTGATTATCTTGGACAGATACTGGTGTGTATCTGGTAGGAGCTGCAGTGATGGAGGTGATGGCTTTTAATGGCAGGGACTGGAGGCAGATCAGGCTGAGGAGGAGGCAATCAACAAATCCCCCAATGATCCATTCCTGCACAGAAATGGCACATTTCCATCTCCATCTTCCTCTCAAACTGCCTTTTTTTTGCCTCTCTCCCCCTTTTTCTTTTTTCTTTAAAGAAATCCAGCATTTCCCAACTGTGTCACAGAACCACAGAATGGTTGGAAGGGACCTTAAAAGTTCACCTAGTCCAGCCTCCTGCCATGAGCAAGGATGACTTCAGCTACATCAGGCTGCTCAATTACCAAGTTTATGAAGGACATTGAAACCACAGCCTTCTTTACCCAGCATGAAGCTGGTTTTCTGTTTTAAGAAGCCTGTTTTTTCCCCTCCAGAGCAGCCCTGCCTTTGCCAGCACCCTGCATGTCCACAGAGCCAAAGGGTTTGAAGGTGCCCTCAGACTGTATAAGTAGGAATGGCTTCAGCATCCAGAGAGGAGATTTAGATTCGACCTGAGGGAAAGCTTCCTCAGAGCACAGACAGATTTTAGGGAGAGAGAGGAATCTCCATAGCCAGAGGTTAAGAACAGGTGAGACAAACATCTGTCAGACACGTTATAAGTAGGGCAGAAGGGCAAATCAGATGACCTCATAAGAATCCTTTTTTCCCAGCCTCATTTTTCTCTGATTATATGAATTTCTAAGCATTTGGGGTCAAGTGTACTGCTTAAATATAAGCTATTATCCTGCTTTTGCAGAGAGGTATTACCTGAGACCATTCATCACCTGAGTGAACATCACCAATTTGCAAATCAACGGCCCAGACATAAAAATCTATCATTTTTTTTTCTGATTTATGCTGAAGAATAATGGGAGGACAGCTGTAACACAGGGATGGGAGAGGATTGGAATGGAGGATTCTCCATCCATGTCTGAACTTTCACCTTTCTAGAAATTCTGCTACCACACAGCTGATATCTACAGCAGGCACTTGGCATGGGAGAATCACAGGCTTGTCACACTGAGATTTTTTGGTTTTGTCTTTGCCTTGACCTTTGCAAACCAGACTGGGACAAATCTCCAGGACATCCAACCTTGCAGTACATCTGGGGACCCAGTGCCTCCTGCTGAATACTGACCATGAGACATTGTCCAGCCAAGGTCTTTCCTGACCCAAGCTGCCTGACCAGAGGAGCTATAGAATCTGCTGCTGGGGACCAGAGCACTGTTCCCCCACATCTCTGGAATTATTTGTGTGCACACTGCAGGCTAGGAGGGTTGTGCTGGGAATGGTCTGCAGGAGATTGCTCTAGCCCTGAAATAGCCTTGAGCAAGGATTACACCAAGGAAGGAGCAGAAGCATCCTGCCATGTGGATCCCCTTTGAGTCAGTTATTGCCCTGTTAGAAAAGTTAGAAAAATTAGAAGAATATTTGTTACTAAAAGCCTGCAATGCCTTGGGTTTTAGCTTTTATATTTTTCAGAATCTCTGCTGCTTAGTGAGTAATTCTGAAGCTTCATGTTAGGTGTTAGTGAGTTCTCTTTACAGAGTAGTTGGACAAAACAATTCCTTCCTAGCTAGAGAATCAAGGACAACTGGTACCCAAAAAGCAGAAACAACAGTGAGGGAAAGGGGGCAAGAGGGGGCTGAGACTCTATAGCCTGGGGCTGTGGTTGGATAATTAACCCTAATATGTAATGAACCAAAACTTATAAAAGTGTAAAACTCGTGACCAGGATTCATCTTGGGTTTGATTTGGGTGTAGCCCTGGCCAGGCTCTTGCACTGCCCAAAGTTTATCCTTTCAATAAATACCAATTTTATTCCTTTTGGAATGGTTTGGGTTGAAAAGGATCTTAAAGATCATCCAGTGCCAACCCCTGCCATGGGCAGGGACACCTTCCCCTGCCCCAGGGTGCTCCAAACCCCATCCAGCCTGGCCTTGGGCACTCCCAGGGATCCCAAGGCAGCCACAGCTTCTCTGGGCGAGCAGTTCCAATGCCTCACTACCCTCTGTGTAAAGAATTTCTCCCTAACACCTAATCCAAATCTCTCCTCTGCCACTTTGAAATGCTCAGTGCCCAGCACATGAGCTGGACCTGTTCTCATACAGAACTTCAGCTGCTGAAGGCAGGGCAGCAAAGCTGAAGCTCAGTTCCAGCCTGGACCATAGGCAGGTTAAGCCTCTGTTTGCACCAGCAGAGAAACATTTTCCATCCATACAAACCCGGGGAAAGGCTCAGAGATTGCTCAGTAATTGGTTTTAGAGCTGCCTCTAACACATGTGCTAAGAGGCAGAGCAGCAGTGCTGGGGCTTGGCTGGCAAGCAGGACATCAGCAGAGGAGACCAGGCTCTCACAGACACACATCCAGCCTCCAAAGTACTTCACCAGCCACCAAATATTTTCCAAGCTTAGTGGCTGGACTCTGCAACCCCTCTCAGCAGCCAAGTCACTAATACCTCTTCCCTCGGGCAGCACAGCTGATCTCAGGCAGGGCTTGCCAGCAGCTCTAAGAAGGCTCATTTGAGGAGAGGACAGCCTGCTTAGTTACACACTTCAGACTCCCTGCTTTTCATTCCAGCATCTCCAGGCTCCTTTGCAGTGTCTCTGATTCACAGTGAGGACACACACTCATAAATATGCTCTAACACTTTTCCCCATCGTGTCCTCCCTCCAGCCTCTGCAGTCCTGTCCCTACACAGTCTGACATCAGTTTTCTTGGTTTGGGACTCACCCCATGGGTCACAAGAAAGCTGTTGGCTTTTTTTGCTGAGAGGACTGAGAGGTTTCAAACCTCCTAATTGGAGAGGTCCAGCGCTGCAAACGTTAGTGTGGAGCACAAGCAGAGCAAATATGCAAATGCATGGAGAGGCTTAAGAGCCCAGGAAAGAAACTCCAGTGGGAAGCTCCCAGCTTAAATCTAAAGGCAGCTCTTTGAATGTGCACAGGCCTTGCGGCTAAACAAAAAAATCAAAGCCAGATTTGGGCACAGCCTTTCTCCCTGTGCAATGCTCCACAGGGAGCTTTGCAGGTCTAGGCAGAAGAGATCCCAACTAACATCAAGGACTTGTCCCTTTGGTGTGGGAGGATGAGAGCAGGGCAAGGTCAGGCAAGGACACTGAGGGGTGTAAAGGGGAATTAGGGCAGAGTAAGGCAGGATCAGAGTCCTTGCAATGAGATTCCCATCCACATTCCTCGTGATCTGTCCTTGTCCCACCAAGGAGCATCAGAAGAACCCCCCCAGCAAACAAGGCTTGAGCACAAAGAAGCAATCCCACATCCTGAGCACTGCCTGCCTGGAGATTATGGGGCAGGAAAGCACTCTCCCTATTCCCTTTGCTCAGCTTCTCCCTATTCCCTTTGCTCAGACTCGCCTCTCACTTGAAAGAGCTAATTAAGGATGGGAATCAAAGCCTGGGGAAGCGGCTCCTGCAGCCCTGGGTGCAGTGCTGGCTGTAATGCCCGTGTCTGTGCCTGCCATCAAAGCCAGCCCCGTGCACATCCCTGCAATGGCACTCGGAATAAACCGAGGCAATTCCTCCAGACCATTTGTAGGTCAGACAGACCAGCCCCTTCCCCAATCCTGCCCTTAAATCTTGCAGTGTTTAATCCTTGATCTGCAGCCAGGCCTTAATTTCTCAGTGCAGAGCTGGCTGCAGGCCGGAAGGCGAGGGGCTTTGATGGTTAATGACCAGTGCTTCTCAGCCCTGGAAGAAATGAAACCCTGGCTTCAGAAAGTTCCCTGAATAAATCCTGCCCCAGCTCCAGCCCAGGGAAACAAAATTACACCAGCATACACAGAAAGGGGCACAAGCCATGATACCTCCAGGCCCTCTTTTGGTTTAGGTTTGAGCAGAGAGTGCACTTGGGTCTAAGTGATTTCACCCCTGTGATTTGTACCATGAAGTAACTACAACAGGCATATTCCTCCTAAATATTCCAAGGTTTAGCTCATCAGCAAACACAGCATGTCTGCTGGTACCTTCATCAGCTTGTCCATGAGCTAATTGGGGCAGGAACTGGTTAAACTGGGCGGTGGGGTGAGCTGGAGGCAGAGCCAGGACTGGGGCAAGGCGGCCTGAGTCCCTCAGCCTCTGCTTTAAGGTTGGTTATCTGAAAACAAGACCTGTTTATACACAAGGTGGGTGCTCAGGGGCTTCACTTACCGCGCTGCTACAGGGAATGTCCTTGACCTTGAGCCAGGCCAGGTCTAACGTCCCCTCTCCCCTGTAGCAGGACTGAAGCCTGTCCTTGATGCGGTCGTTGATGTTCTTCAGGACAAAGATGCAAAGGGCAGACTCATCCAAGGACTTCATCTTCCTTTTCTGCCCCTTGGAGAAGACCGTGAAGAGGATATCATCCTCGGGGCCAACGCCCAGAGACCTGGCCAGGATGGCTCCAGCCTTTGACAGGTAGGCAGCCTGGAGCAATCGATATTCCACCCCGTTCTTCTCACAGCCAATGGGCACCTCCACGTAGGAGTTAAAGGCCGTGTCCTCCTTGCAAAGCCTCACCAGCTTGGAGGTATAAACCTGCTCCTTTGTGGTGGAGCCAGGGGGGGAGATCATCTCAGGCTGCAGGGTCAGGAAGTAGACAAAGTTCCCGCTGCTGAAGCCGTAGATGTAGTAGATATCGAAGTCGGGGATGATGGTAAACGTGTCTGAGGGGATCTTGATCATAGAGGCCACAAACTCATCGTGAAAGACGTAGGCAAACATGCCATCAGCCTCGGAGTTCTTGGTGAGCTTTCTGCTGGAGATGGTGGGGAAATACTCCGGTTTGCCGTCCACGGCCGTGGCGATGAACAGCTTGTCGTCCATGTTGCTGTAAGAAACAATGACTCCAAAAACAGAGCCACTCTCGTTCACCCCAGAGAGGTAATGCTCCTTCTTGTGGAAGGGCTCTCCCAGCTTGAAGAGGTCATCCAGCCTCAGGAGCTTGCAGATGCCCTGGTACAGACTCCCACAGGCTATCAACCGATTCTCCTTGTAGTCTATGAGGAGCATTTTGTTTATGTTGTTGGTGGGAGTCAAGGGTTCATTGCAGGTTTGGACTATCCTGGGAGGATAACACTTGGGGTTATCATCATCAGGACCAGTCTCGTGGGTCACCAGGACCTTCAGGTCGCTGGAGAGTTTGTAGATCCTGTTGACAGCCCCCAAGTAAATGTGCCCAGTTCTTTCATCCACCACCAAGTGGTTGAAGTTTCCCTCTGCTTGCTCTCCAGTGAAGGTGATGAAGGGCCTCTTTGGATGGGGTGGCTGCTGTCTGCCCAGAGGTGACACTGTGGTGGACAGCAGGAGGTGAGAAACCAGGCAAGTCCATTTCCACATGGCCGGCGACATGATTACAGAGGTTTGTATTCCCAAGGCAACGAGGATTAGGAGCTGTACAACTCTTCAAAACGCCAATTCCCTGGCAGATTCTGTCCTACAAGCTGAGAAAAAAAGAAAACAAAAGTACTTTACTATGGAGTATTCCTTCCTCCTCCCTCCTTCACAACCATGCCATCATCAGAGCATATTTAATTGCTAATCCTCCCTTTCTCCACTCTGAGCTCTCTACTTAAAACCAGCACAAAGGGAGCCCTCCTGACAGAAAAGATGCTGGGAGAAAAAGCAGAAATCACACAGCAGAGTAATAAATCAGCACCCTTTCCCTCTCCATCACACACCCATGTGCCCCACAGTCCAGCATAAATATTGACTGGACCTGCAGAAGGGTAAAGGTAAAATCATCACCCAGCATTGCTGTTTGCACTGCCAGCATCAGCCCAGCTGTGTGTTTGCTATCTGAGACGCCAGAACTGGAGAAGGATTATTATCCTGCTCTTCTGGACGAGGCACTGAAGCCTGGAGAAGGTCAGGGATCTGCCCACAGGGATGGGGCCAGATGGATGCTGAGCTCTCCTGCAGCCCTTGAAGTTTGCCAGGAAGGAGCCAGCTCTGGTGTGACATTAACATCCTTTCAGGGAGATCTCAGTCCAGAATGGGCCTGTTTGAGCAGGAGCTCTTCCAGATCCAGCCCCAGGGGTTGTGGTGTGCCAGCTGTCACTGCCACATCTGCAGAGGGCTGGGGCACTGGGTGTCCTCCCTGCCGTGAGCTGTCACCACAGACCATTCTCCACCCACTTCACACCCTCCATCCACTTCACAGCCCTTCTCTCATCTAAGAGAGACCCAGCTCTCCTGGGAATCTCAGGTGACTGAGGAGAAAGGCTTTGCTGATCTACCGGCAGTGATAAAGCCTAAAGCACCATGAAGTAGGAAAACCGGTGACCCAATGAGCCTGGTACCCTTCCAGAGAGAGGGAAGAGGCTTTCCTTGCACCACTCAGTCCCTTAAAATCTCCCAGGTTTTAATCATGGTGATGGGAGCAGTATGGGGTTCAAACATTTGGTAGGCACATCATCAAGCCCTATGAAAAAATCTCTTCCTACTCAACACACCCACCTGCTCCCTTTTCCTTCACTTTTTTGGTTGCTTCTGTACCAAGAGCAGCTTTACCTCTTTGTGGCCCCACAGAACATGTGGGTCATGTAGTTCTACCAGCTCAGGTTTCACAAGCCAAGCTCCTCAGTGAGTGCTGACCACACAAACCTGGTGGCCAGGCCCTTCATCCCTCTGTCATCCACATCAGAACTTCACAAAGCTGTCCTTGATTTTCAAAAAGGACACAAGCCAAACACAGCTCCTCTCCTGCAGTGACCCAGCCCCTCTGTCACAGGGTGACTTTGCTGAAATCAAGGGTGTAACCACTGATGACAGCCAGGCTCGCACATGTAGGAGGCAAGGAAAAAAATCCCTGTTTGCAGATCCCAGCAGGGAGGAAGATGTGACAGTGGCACAGGTCTGGATGTGCAGCTTTTTCAGATCTATGCAGCTCTGCTAACGCCGGTGGAACTGAAAAATTCGCTTCAAAAAATAACAGGGAGAATAAATCCCACATCCTTTTGACCTGTAGGTTGATTAGATCTGATAGTGGAAAGGGTAAGTCTGGGCTTTAGAACAGCCACCACTTTTATGCACCCAGAATATTTCAAAATTCTCTCACAGCAGCCAGAATTTCCAAGCTGTTGTAGGATCACCTTCACCTCCCACTGCCCTCCCTGCAGCAGCAGCCACAGGCACTGGATGGATGATGGACAAAGGTCAGCCCACATTTACTTTAGTCATGTTTACCCTGTTCTGCTTTGCCTCTCTGGTCAAGCAAATATTTAATAAAGCCAAGCTTGCAGTGCAGAGTTTGCAGGACTGTCCTGCAGGGATAGGCAGGCTGGTCACGTAGGCTGTTAATAACCTTTATTATGATGGATAGAGCAGGGGTGGGGTGAGCTCTCCCCACACAACCATTCCACTTTCAAGAGAGCCCATCCTTGAGAGAGCAGCAGGAGAGGGAAGCTGTCCCTGTTTGAGTCCTGTGTTCAGAAACATCACGTGGCGACCCTGAGCTCCCATCACTGATGAGTTATGATCCACATTTCCAACAGGCACTGGTTTCATCGGGAGCTAGGCAGATCCAGGAAGAAATTATTCTTTCCAGGTACTAAAAAGGTATCTGTAGCCTATATTTTACTCTGCAGAGTCAGCAGAGCTGCAGGGCAGGGAAATGGGAACTGCTGCAACCCTGAGATTGAAGAGGTACTGAGCATCCCCACTGCCCAAAATTCATCACAGCACCTGCAAAAATGGAATTAAATCTGCCCATTAAAACAAACAGCCAACACAAAATGAGAAGAGACAGACTCCAGATATAAATTCTTCGAGGCTCATGCAGGTGAGAATTGATCTGAGGTCAGACTGTCACTCGAAGAGGAAGGGAATGGTGAGGAGAACCTTGCTAGATCCCTTCCAACCCAAACCATTCTGAGATCCCTCCAGGCAAAGGCAGCAAATTGGATCTGGAAACCAGAGAGACTCCAGTGAGAAATTCCACTAAGGCTTTACAGCAGGCAAAGGCTTTACAGTTTCCAAAACACTGAACCTAAGGGGGAGGAAGTTCACCTGCAGAGGAAAGAGCATCAGCAGTCTGAGAGCACCAGGAATGCACAGGAGCAGCATTTTGGGACAAAGCAGGGGGAGCAGGAGCCTGGGGCTGCTCTGCCATCCTCCAGCAGCCATCTGAGGGACCCTAGGAGCAGGATTTTCTCTCTGCTTGCTGCTGGCCCTCTCTCCTCTCCCATCTGTTCATGTTGTTCACCCTGCACCCTCTGTCCTGGAGCCCAAATCAGTCCTGGAGCCTCTATCATTTATAATTTGGCTTGATTCATGAATAACAGCAGAGGTCAGGGGCAAGGAGGCCTGGATGTTTAGCCTGCAGAATAGAGGAGGGTTTGTACAGCCCCTGAGAGGATGCACCCAGGAGAAGGACATGGGTTGTGGATGGGTTTTTTTCCTGTGTCTGGGAGGCAGGAATCACAGCAGCTGGGAAGGCAATAACACAGTGCCAATAATGCAGAGTCTACAAGAGAGAAATTATATTCTAAAAACAAAGCAAATAAACAAAAGGGCACAGCCAGCAAGGGCTGGGCTTAGGCTCTGAGCTGGCTGTTTCCAAAATAAACCCAAACTGCCTTTTCCACTGGGGATGTGGCCAGCAGTGATGCCACAGCCACCACACAGGGCTCCTGTGTGAGGCCACATCATCCCTCCACGTGGCCCCTGCCACAGCAGCCTCTCCAGCAGCACATCCAAGGTCCCTGGGAAGGTCCCAGAGCAAATCCAGGTGTTTCAGACAGGGTTTCATCCACGGCAGAGGAAGGTCTCAGAGTCACAGGAAGTTTCACACCACTGTCTTGCCTGTGGAATCACAACTTTATGGCTTGTAACACATTACCCAGAAGATGGCTTGAATTCCCAGAGTTTGGTTTAAATACTGGTTTCCTCCTGGAGAACAGCAACAGCAGAGTCTGGTTACTTTTTTTTGTTGTTATTGAGCATTTCCAGCAAAGGTTTGAGACCATTGAGTTAAAGTTTGCAGTTTAGTTCTGCCCAGGGATCTCCAGGACACAATCCCAAGACCCCAGAACATGAAAATCTGTGGTAAGTACATGGAGTTATTATGGACAAGAAAAGTTTGGATGTGAAAGAGCCTCAGAGGAAGAAACATTCCAAGTGTCTTTTAACTCTGATTATTAGATGGGAAAGTTAGGGAGTGATGAAAACATCCTCAAAATGCAGCAGTGTTCAAGGGGACAAAGTCAAGGATGAGTTATGCCTGAGGAAGTAGGAATAAATCAGGAATAGAGAGGACACGAAGGACTGATCTGTCAGTTGAGAGAGAGGGAAGGAAGTGTACAGGGAAAGAGAGAGCTGGGAGAGCTGGGCTTTGATTGACAGTCCCACAAAATCCATGGTCACGTCCCTGTACTGGAGTCTGGGACAAGTCCCCACCTCTCCAGTGACAGCTCCTGAAAGGAACACGTCACTGGGTGGGTGTGAGGCAGCAGCACTCCCCTCACACACACACACAGAGCCCTGCTGCCATCAAAGGTGTCAGACAGAGCCACTGTCACCAGCTCCCCTGCCACGGCCACATGTGGCAGCAGGGACACCACAAAGTCAGGGGGAAGAGCCTGGGCACAGAAAATCATAGCAACAATCCCACTCTGGGTCCAGCTCAGAGCAAAAATACATATTAAAGCCTTGAATACAACCAAAATGAGCTGGAAGGCTGCTCTGGGAGGGAGGGAAAACTCAGCACATCCTCATGGACAGTGGGTCTGGCAGCACCCCAGAGTCCTGGCAGATGGACACAGCGAGTTCCCCACCTGGCTGGGAGGCAGCCAGGAGCACCCAGGACTCCTGGGCAGTGCCAGGGTGGTTAATGAAGCCCAGCTAATCAGGCAGCACGCTCCTGTGTTTGCTTTTGCTGCGCTCAGGCTGCTCATTGCTGGGATGCAGGAGGCTGGGCAGAGATGCTGACAAGGCAGACGCCAGCACTGCAGCCAGCACAGGGCAATTCAGCACCAAGTGCAGCTACACAATCCCTTTAATCTCATCTAAAGACTTTTGTCCATGGTTTCCTTTAATAAACCCTGATTACCACGGATAGAAGCTTTTCTTTGGGAGCCAACCTGGCAAGAAAACCCACACAGTGACATTGTCAACAGCTTCCCCAACAAGATTCTGGATTCTAACTTTGGCTAAATCCCTTCTCCCTGGACTTACAACCTGTCCAAGCTGAAGGCAAGTCTCACTTTGGGGACACCCCACACCAGAGCTCACCAAAAAGAACAGATCCCTGCACAAGCTGCAGCTTATCCCAAATACAGAGATTAATTTCAGGAGTAGTTTGTTTGCAAGGGAATTAAGATACAGAGGGACAACACAGCCTTCCCTCATCACACAGATTATTCCTCTCAGGCCCTCAGATGCTGCCCATCACCTTGTTACCTGTGTCTGTGCCAGAAGAGTATTAAATGATGGGATTAACACATGCCATGAGTGAGACTTGCTTCCTTTTTTCTCCCAGCTCTTTCCATGTGATAAAACTGCATGTGGATGTTGTTTCTGCCTGCATTTCAAACTTGGTTTTCTACCAGCAAAAGCAGGTCAGAGCTGTGTTCCTCTGTGCTTAGAAGGAGAGCAGAGAGGTTTGTAATGATTTCTCAGCTCCTCCAGGAATTTGCTACAGAGACTTGAATGAAAGAACACAAACACTCAGCGTCACAGAAACAAGAATGGAGTTTTGAGGTCATGGAAATAACCTACAAATCCAGAGACCAGAGTTAAACTCTCTTTTCTGGAGCAGACAGGGGTGTGAGTCCCCAAGGCTGGGTGTTATGGAATCAGGGAACATCCTGAACTGGAAGGGACCCAACCTTCCAATGATGTGACACAGGTAACAGCATTTCCCAGCCTCCTGAAGGGATCCTGAGGACAAATCCATGGAAGTTATTCCTTATCACAGTAACTGGGGAAATGTAAAACCCCCCAACAAACAAACTGTTGTAGCAAGAGCACACAAGGTCACTGATTTCAAGCAAACCATGTCACAGCAGTGCCTAACTTGGCTGATCCCACCTTGTCTGTGTGAGATCATAGAGGTCCAGGGCACTGAGAAGAGGGAAATATTGCCAAAAGCCAGAGTGTCAGGCTGATTCCTGTCTCAAAGTCTCGTTCCTGTCCCCAACTAAGCCACCACACAGTGCTGGCACTCTCTTCTCCCCAGCACCAAGAGTTTCTCTGCTGTGTTTCACCGAGGTGCAGATCTCGCAGGGTTGGCAGCACCAGGTTGGCAAAAAAAAATTAAAATTTTATGGAATATTCCTTTGCCCAGTTCCTGGTGCACCTCCAGCCTTCCTGTCAGGGCATGAGAAGCTGAAAATCCTGGAGTTAGTTTAAACCCTGCTTAACAGCAAGTGAAACCATCAGTGTGTTATCAACACGATTCTCATGCCAAATCCAAAACACAGCATCCCAGGAAGAAAATTAACTTTATTCCAGTGGAAACCAGGACAGCAATTCACTGGGAAGGAGACCCTGATGAGCTCTAGACATGAAGAGGAATAAACACAGCCTCTGCCCCTAAAGGAGTGATGAATGTTGGGAAGAAAATGAACTGGGTTTCATCCCAGTTTGTGTATCCATTCCAGCATTTTAGGACAGCCTTGAGGAAAACAGCATTTCCTTCCTCAGCAGCTCAGCTTATGCTCACACATTCCCTTTGAGGCTTTGGGGCTCTGAAAAAGCCCAAATGAAATCTAAATGTGCTGGGTGTGGCTCATATGGGAGCCCTAACACAGCAAGGAAGGGTCTGTGACCTGGCTTTCCCTGAGAGTCACCAGGCAGCTCTTTTGTTCCCTTGTTGGCTGAAGCTGTTTCCAGCAGAGTTTATTCTGGGGATGTTTCCCCCTGCCTGGCAATTTTGGGAAGATCTGTGAGGCACAGGCCCCCTCTGTCAGGCTCACAATCAGCACTGTGTTTATCCACCAGGAGCCAAATCTCACTGTTGTTCAGCTGCCTCCTGACAGACTGGCAGGGAGAGTCACTCTGCACTCACAGGGACTTTGTGACCACTGGCTACATCACTCTCCAGATATCTGTGAGATAAAACAGGGGACTTCAAGGGAAAAAGCAAAATCTTGATCAGCTGGTTGTGGGAAAACTGAGATCTACATTTGAAAGCACTGGCAAAGAAGCCAGCAGAGAATCCCCAGCCTTTGAGGTCTGAGATTTTGCTATATATCCAAAACACAGCTGGCGCAGAGTGGTCTGAGGCAAAAAGTAAAATTAACAGGACAGGGAAAATCAGAGATGATGCTGGGATCAGGGAATCCCAGAATGGTTTGGGTTGGAAGGGACCTAAAAGATAATTTTGTTCCAGCCCCCTGCCATGGGCAGGGACACCTTCCATAGACCAGGCTGCTCAGTGCCTGGATGGGGAATAAGGTTTGGAAATAAAGCTTCAGAGGGATGCAGAGCAGTGGATTTCTCAGTGCCTGGATGGGGATGAGGAAGAGGTTTGGAAATAAAGCTTCAGAGGGATGCAGAGCAGTGGATTTGCTGCACAGGATCTGCAAAACCAGATGGGCATCAGTTACCAGTGACCAGCACTAGCTGGCTCACAGCAAATGGGAACTTCTCCCAAATGAAAGGGTCACAAGTGGCCAGGCCAGTGTGATGAATGCAGGGCACAGCTGTGAGCTCCTGCAGAGCCAGGATCCCTGAGGGATGCACCATCAATCCTGCAACTGCACCAAAGCTGGCAGGAAACAGGCTGGACATGCAGCAGGAGTGGGAACAGGAAGAAAAAGCTGTAAGCAGTGCTGTACTGCTGGGAGGGAAGAGTCAGAGGTGTGATCATTTCTCTTCAGTGATGCAGGGTTTGCAGCAGAGGCGAGCACAGAGTCTCTCTTTATGCTTTACTCAGCATAAAATTTCCTCCTTTCATTTATGGCAGGTGTCCAGCCCCTTTTGGAGCAGCAGCCACCAGCTCTGGATGGGGCCAGGGAAAAGATCTGACACAGCAAATTCTTCATCCTCAGCTCCTCGTCTGGTGGCTAAAGGGAGCAGATGAGCAAGCCCCATAAAAAGGCTGGGCCATCCCAAACCCCAGCCAGATCTCCAGTCCAACACGCCCCTGGGAAGCAGCACTGCTGACAGGCATTTGCTCTCCCTACCCTAAAAAAAAGCTGCACTTTACTGCAACCATTAGCAGAATTTCGATATTCACTGGAGAATCTGAAAAATTAATTATTAGACACCTCCTTGTTTTGTTTTCTCTGCACTTTCTAACTTCAACCGTGTTCCTAAATGCTTCTGGGTGGGTTTTTAGGCACCCTGAACCTGCTGGGCAGACATGTGCTGTTCACTTTGTCACTCTTGTCTTTCAGCCCTTGAACAGGTCAGATGAGGTCAGAGAAATCTTTTTCCATCTTCCTGTAGTACCCAGGGCAACTAAGTCCCAATCTGGTTTTTCAAAACCTGCACGTTACCTGAAGTAATCTCTTCCTGCTGCCTCCAAGGGCTTGGGAGGAGCTCTTGAAGGGGTGTCAGAAGGATAAAAAGTCCATACTTGTGCCCAAAAATTCACCAGTCCCAAAATTCCAGGCATCTTCTGCAGATACTAGATTGCTACAGAGCATGAGCTCTTCTTTCCAAATAATCCAGCCCCAAATAGACTTTTTTTTAAACTAATACTAATCTGCATGCTTTTCTGGGCTTTCCCTTACAAATACCATAAAAACCACATTAGAACTGTATATAATTTTTAAACATTCTGGCATTTTGTGGTGCTCAAAATGAAGCAGGGCACAGTGCAGCTGCTGCATTCAGAGCAAGATGCTCCCTGAGAAGAAACACCCAAGATCAGACCAAACAAGATCTGTCCTCTTCAGACACTTCCCCTCAGAGCATTTTGGTTAAAAAAAATCCTCTGTCCCCACTTGGCTTGGATGTTTTGAGCAGGCTGAAGGGCAGCTGAGCCAAAAGGCAGGAGCAGGGGCAGGAGTGATGGAGAGCCCCACGTTGGCCCTAGCAGAGATTTCCAGCTGAGACCCAATTTCCAGCCCAGCAGCAGTGCTGGGGAAGGGCTCTCTGTGCTGAGAGCTGTAATGAGGCACTGTGGACACAAGCCCTGATAAGCTGCAGCTCTGGGAGCATTTCAAGGGAAAAGAAAAAAAAAATAAAAAGCTATCTGGCATCTATCCCACCACAGTCCCCTGATGTCCCAATTTATGGGTGGCACAGGAAGATCACAAAAGCAGAGAATCAGCAGCAAAACTCACCTCCTCCTTCCAGAAATAAAAACATGGAAAAACTTCTATTAATTTGCTGTTAATTTTCCCTTCCAGTGACTTTGTCATCACAAGCCCAGCTACTGCCAGCACATCCAAAGGCCAATGGAAAGTTATTCTTAGAGCCCAGCCTGGCTGTTTCTGCAGGATAGCTAATCCCAAATCATGCCTGAGAGTCTTGAGCTGCTGCTGAGCTGGACAGGACACCCATGGCCAGGATCAGAAGCAGGCAGGAGACAGAGCAGTGCTCACATGGGTGAGCAGATAATCACATGCTCTGTTTGTTAACAAGCAGATTAGAAAGGAGCTGATGTACACACACACACACAGACTGTGTTTGCAGGGAGATACACAGCTCCATCCTGTACAGACACATTTATTTTTGCACCAAAATGATGCAATTCCCGTGCAGGGCACTGTGTGCATGCATAATTCCAGTGAGCATTAGCAGCAACACCTACAGCTCAGGTTGTCTGACATGTTCTGAGCCAAGGCTCACTTTTAAGGTCCTCATTACTTTGACAGACCTGAGGCACTCAGGGGACAATTTCCTGAGCTCGGTGTCTGCCTCAGGCTAGCAGCACTGGGGAAAGTTGCATTCAGAATGACTTGGGCAATGCTGAGAACTAAATTAGGGGAAAAGTTTTTGCAAGTTACTGATTCTAACTTTTTCCCCCCCCCTATGTTTGACCTCAGTTGTATTCTTCCTGCTGCCTCGCTGAAAAGGTGGCAGGGAGGAAAATTTGGGATTGCTCCTGCCCTCGTGGCCATGGCTAAAAATCTGTCTAAATTTGACCAAGTTGAGCATCTAATAGCACAAATATTGCAAAGTTCTGGCTTTTCCACTGCTCCTAGGAGAGATCAGACAACACTTGGGCTTATCAACAGAAGAGGAGAAGAACTTGATCCTGATGAGCAACCTGGGCTAGTGGAAGGTGTCCCTGCCCAAAATGATCTTTAAGGTCACTTCAACCCAAACCAGACTGTGATTTTAAGACTTGCCCAAGGTCACACAGCATCAGCAAAGCAGAGACAAATCTCCATCCCACATGTTGAATTCCCAGCTCAGTGCCACAGCAACAACTTATTTTGTAGAGTAACTCATGCAGCACCAAGGGAACTTCCTTCACCTCTGATTTTCTCCATTCTTATCTCCTTTGCTGCATGTTTGAGGGACACACACCCAAACGTGCTCACAGTGATAAATTCCCCTCAGTCCTAAACCCATCCCCTGCTCCAGCACTTTACCAGCATCAGCAGAATTTGCATTACACATTGGAGAGACTTTAAATAGTTCAGTGGTCACCCTGCTCAGCTGTGGGATGCAGGGATGTGTCCTGAAATGATACAGCAGAGTCCTGCTGCTGGCAGCCAGCCTGGGAGGCTGGGGGGAGGAAGGGAGGAGGTGTCTGCTCCTGCTGCTCTGCTGCTAAAGCTTTCTGCAGTTTATCCCTGTGCTCCCCCACACCGACCAGCCTCGAGGGGAGACACTGCCAGCACCTTCTGCTCCGTGTGGGCAGCTTGCTGCTGCAGCAAGCACACCTGCAAAAGGCAAAATCTCCACTTTTCCTTCCATAAATATCTCCCCTGGTCCACCCAGACACAGATGGGAGCTGCAGTTCATGGGGCTGACCCTTCATCTGCACGGATCGTTCCTGGTGCTATCAGCAGCTCCACAAATCACCCCAGAGCAGCCACAGGGAGGGTGATGCAATTGTTTTTGGCTGTTTGCACAGCCTCATAATTGCAGATCCATCATCACAAGGCATTAGCTGTGTTGGGACAGGTGTTGCACAGAAATCCAGCAGCAGAAAGGGGCTCGTGGGCTGGGCAGGCTGCAAAGGACACTTTAGTTTGAGATCTGGGTTGTGCTACCCAGAAGAAAGTTATTTGTTTGCTAAGCCAGCTGCAAGCAAAACTCTAATTCAATCCAGATCCAAACACCATCTGCTTTGTTCATCTCTGCTCACACAGGATAAAGGCACCTGTGGCTGAGGCAGGAGGTGTTTTTAATGGGGGGGGCTTGCACAGGTCACCTCTGTCCATGAAATCCTGCTCAGAGGAAATGGAGGCCTTGATAACACAGCTTTTAATGCCTGAAGAGGCACTATTCAGCAGATGCCCAGGTGCTAAAAGAGTAAAACCCACAAGAGCTGTACCAATGTGCACTCCAGCCCCAAAGCCTCACCTGCCACAGCCTTCACCTCTCCACTCTTCCCTCTTTCCAAAATAGAACCTGCTGCTCTCCTCCCTCACAGCTGCACCTGGAATGCCACACAAGCCTCAAGTCTGTGAAAAGCTGTAAACCTGTGCCCATGCACCTTTACCCAGCTGCTGGGACAGGAGGCAGGAGCATCCTCCCTGCTCCTGGAGAGCACCACCTGTGCTCCACCTCCACCTGCCCCAGGTGCAGGGCTGGAGGACACACAGCCCTGTGCTGGCTCCTGTGTGCTGGGACATATTTTGGGACTGGCTGCAGGTGGGTTTGAAGGACATGAGCCATCACTCAGGCAGGAGGCTGGGCTGAGTTTTGCCCTTGACTCAAGAGTTAGAGCCTGTAATGTTTTTAGCTTGGGCTAGAGGAAAAAGGCAGAGGGGAAGAGGGGTGGAAATGAGGTCTGGGTTGTTAGTGGTGGCATTAGGCTGAAAACAGCAGTGTTTTGTGCTGGGTGCTGTTGTGTTTTTTAGGACAGAGCTGGGGAGTGCATCCAGGGGCCACTTCTGGGCTTATTTATATTCACCTTAGTAAAGCAAAACTATAGTAGTAAATAGGGGGAAAAAGAAAAAAAAAGAGGGATTTTTGAAAAAAAAAAAAAGAGATAGGATAAGGTGGATAGCTTTAAATTGAAAGAGGGCAGGTTTAGATTGGATATTTGGAAGAAATTCTTCCCTGTGAGGGTGGTGAGGCCCTGGCACAGGGTGCCCAGAGAAGGTGTGGATTCTCCTGGATCCCTGGAAGTGTCCAAGGCCAGGCTGGATGGGCTTGGAGCACCCTGGGCTAGTAGTTAAATTAGAATTTTAAGATCCCTTCTGCCCCAAACCATTCTGAGATGCTCCGACAAAGCAGCAGCTCTCACAGCCTGACCCTGGCCAGGTCAGTGTCAGCAAACCCCTGCAGCCAAGCCACGGGCAGGGCTCAGGAGCCCAAACCTGCCCTGTGCTGAGTCTGTGCAGTAAATAGGAAATCCCCAGCAGCTGCCTGCAGGAGGGAGCCCACAGCTCCCAGCTGTGCTCCTGCCAGAGCGCTGAGATAAACCCACGGCGGGTGCGCAGGTGTGAAATCACTATCACAACCCAGTGGTTATCCAGAACAAGATATTTCTCCTCTGGGGCCATCTGCATCCCACACACCCCCACAAATCCGGCACTTTCCTCTCCCAGTTACAACAATCAGGGCAGATAATTCTATTTTTTCTTTGCTTTCAAGCCGTGCACCAAGGCAGAGCTCAACAGGCGGTTTCCTGCTCCTGACTGTGCAGACAAACACTGTGCCAAGCCCCACGAACTCAGAACTGGGGTTTTCTTTCTACCAAGGTGCCAGAAGTAATACAAATAAACTCTTCTTCTCTCCCTGGCTTTATATCTACAGCTCCCACACATCACTACCAGCACAGCTTTAAAACAGACTGGCCCTACGTGGCTTGAATTTATTCTGGAAATTTATCTCTTCTTGCTGAAAGCTCTGGGTTTGCTTGATCTTCCTGCCTTCCAAGCCCTACAAGTGCCACATGTTGCACAGCTGGATTCCTGACAGAGAAAGAAAACAGGAGGGAAGAGAGAACAGATATTTTATATCTATGTATTTTTTTATATATATATATGTACACATGAATGCAATGGCCAAGGTTTTCAAAAGTCACCTGTGAACTTCAGCAAAGTGCCTTCAAATATCTCCAAGGGACCTGTGCACAGGAGAGACAGAGCCCTTGAGCTTCCAAAAATCTGCTCTCCACAGGTAGAAGCAGAAGGAAAAGGAAATGGGGCTCCAAAGGACTTGCTGCTCTAAGGATGCTCTTGCAGGGAAGGATTTGCAGCAAAAGCTGTGCCAGGGAAGGCTGGAGATAAGTCAGCCAGGAGGAAGAAGGACAGATCCATGTGGCACTGAGGGAAATGAGGAGAATTTTTAATTCTCAAACTTGCTGGGGTTTGACTACTAAAATAATTATGTCTTTCCCCAGCTCCAGGAAAATTTGTTCACCCTCAGCTGTAACAGGGGAATATCCCTGGTGCCCCAAAAACATGGGCAAGCCACATCCAGTGTGACAAGCCAAGGACAAAGCACAGAAAGCTGGGGGAAAAAATCCTGTTCATCTTGAGCATTAAAAAAAAATCCCAGCAAAGGAGAAAATGAGGAAAATGTTATTTCCTTTGAAATGGAGTATTGCACTCTATAACAGGAGGGGGAGTAGGGGGAAAATCAAACCCAAAGTGAACCAGAGATTCAGTTCATAAACACAGGAGAAGGTCAGCTTCCTCCTCACCAATAACTCTGTCCCAGAGGAGCCCAGCTGGCATTTGAGACAGGGCAGATATTTGATTCCTTCCTCTGTGTGGGGAGCCTGACACACACATCCTCCATCCCCTGTCCTCCATCCCCATCCCAGCTTTGCCACCCTGCCTCAGCAGCAGCAGGAACCAGTTTAAAACCTGCTCCTTGAGCTGAGGAAGGGATTATTTATTTTTTTTCCCTGTGCTTGAGAAGAGGCAGTGGCTGTAAAACCTTCTGCCTGAGCCCAGCAACAGCCTTGGGAGAGGCTAATTATGGGTGGCAAAAGAAGTCACCCACTGGCAGGGAGCAGTGGAGGAGAGACAGGCAAGCACAGCCCTGCACCTGGAGACCTTTGTGCTTATTACAAAATAAAGCTGATTCTGTGCTCCTGGGGAGGGGGAAGCAAGGCAGGAGAGAAGACAACGGCCAAGTGAAACCAAGAGGCAAATCAGAGTGAAAAATCTGCAAGCATCTCACTGTCACTTTTCCATCCCCTTGTGCAGGTACTGGAATTATCCTCCCACACACGAGTACCCAGAAGGAGGGGAGGCAGAGCAGGGGAGCAGCCTGTGAGGCCAGCCAGGCTGGCAGAGGGGAAAACGTGGCTCCCAGAGCCCTGTGCCTCCCCCAGCAGGAGGCAGGCAGACATCTGCCCGTGTCCAGGCGCAGCCAAGGGCTGGGAAGCAGAAAAAGCAGATTGCCATGGAGCTCCAATCTGCCTGGGATCTCCTCCAGGCTCGTGGCACCTCGTGCTGCCCCACTCGAGCGCTCGTGGCCAGGCTCCAGCTGAGCCACTGGGGAGGATGGGAACTGTGCAAAATCCTCCCCTTACCCCTGAGAGCCCCTCGGAGGCTCCTTTGTAGAACCTGGACGGCACCTTCTGACAAGCATTAAGGCAGCCAAGCTCAACTGGAGCACATTCCCAGACACAAAGGTTTGTCCAAAATTGCTCTATTTATTCCCAGTTCCGCCATGGAGGGAAACCTCAAAACCTCAAACTCTTGTTTTTCTTCCCTCTCCTCCCTACAAGCTGGAAAACATCTCTTTGCCACCAGCATCTCATCAAGGGATGCTGGAGGAAAAAGGAAAACTGGTATTTTTTGCCTAAATCCCTCCTAACTCCAGCTATTGCAGCAAGGCTGCTCTTCCTTCTCCAAAAATCTGGACCTGCAAAACCTTTCCTGAACTGTGAGGGAAAATTGGCAGTGATCTGTGAAGAGTGCAGGGTGAACAGATTGGCATTTCCAAAGCATGTGTAGTTTGCATTTGTGTGTAGCAATGTGCATATAAATGTGTATTTTTATGTATATGTATAAAACAGACACACACACACATATATATCTATATTTATATATATATATGGATACATGTAGTTGTATTTGGGGAAAAAGGCATCACAACTTCCAGCAAAGGATAATGAGAGAAACGTGCAGGCAGCATGATGCAACTCCAATCCCTCCCTCACACTGCGGGACAATCAAGACTTCTTCTCTGAAATGAATGCAGAAAAGGGCCCAAGCAGCTGGGGAAAGGGTGATGCCTGTGAGAAACGGGCTTTTTTTGTGGCTCATGCATTGCAAAGCGTGTGTGTGTGATGAGTCAAAGTCTGAGGGCTGCCTTGTGTCAGCCATTGACTGTGCCAATGACAGCCTTTAATAACACCACTTACAGACTGCAGCAAAGGGGGGAGGAGAGAGAGCTTCCCTCGCAGGCTGGTGCACAAAGCCTCCCCAGGCTCGCCAAAACGTGTCACAAGAACCCGCTGATGGCTCCATAATTGCAGCCCACGCTGCAATGTGTTGTTCTAAGAGGCAGCAGAGAGCACAGCCAGCAGAGCAGCTTTGGGTGAAACACGGCCAGGAGGACATGGGGACACGCTGGGCTGGTTCAGGGGCTCACCCCAACCACATCTCCCTGAGCAGCGAGGCACCTCCATGTGCTCACACCCAGTCTATACTGGGAAGCAGCCAGGAGATGAGAAATTCCATGCAGAATAGGTGAGAGGGAGAAATATCTGCAGGAGACACCTGGAACGTGCAAGTCCTGCTGCCCACCTCGGCTCTCCAGCATGAAAGGGGGGAAATAAATCCCTGCCAGGTCTGGGAAGCTCCTGGAAGGCTGGTGAGGATGCTAAAAATCCTCAGCTTAGTCCAGATTTGGAAAGTTTCAGGAGTGCATCGTGTCCTGATTATTTGCTTCTCCAAGCTAAGGAGAGACCTACTTCACACACCACCTCCTGGAGAGGCAGAAAAATCAGGCATGTAAAATAAGAAGGAAATGGAAATCGACTTGATAGCTCCTTCCCCTTCCTAATGGGGAATACTTACCTAATTAGGCCTGTTTCCTCTCCTTGCTTTCTTAGAAACATTATGCAGGGAGAAATTTGTCCTAAAAGTTGGTGCTTTCATTCAGAGGCATCCCCTTGAGCTGTTTGCCTGGCTTAAGGCAGGCAAGGGCAGCAACTCCATCATAAAGGAGGAAAAAAAATCCCTCCTGAGTGGGGTGCTGGTTTAGGAACCCAGCTCCTGCCATGGCTCACCTGCCTCTCCTCCCTTCTCCATCCCTCACCCAGGCAGAGGGTGCAGGTCACCTTGCCTTGCCCAGGTAAGCAGATCCTGATCTCTGGGGGTGGCTTTGGGGATCAGGAAGGGAAAGCCAGAGGATGCAAAGGTGGCCAAAATGACTCAATGGGCTTTTGGAGACAAACCTGAGACTGGATTGTCTCAGGGCTGGTGGGAGGAGCTCCTAAATCAGCCCCAAATCCTTTCCACCACTCAGGTGACCTCTCCAAATCACATATCCAAGCAGTTGGTGCAGCTCAGAGTGGAGAAAAAAGGGGAGGCAGAAGCAAAAATTAAACCCTCCAGACCCACATGAACAAGGGTGACCCAAGCAGCAAGCTCCCATTTCCCACAGGCATCTCCCCTCCTTTCAGAGAGACCCCACTCTGGTGGCCTCCCCTCACCAGGAGAAGGGGTTGGCACATGCAGGACGTGCAGGAGCATCTCCCACCCCACAGGATGCTCCCAACCATCCCTACAGCAGAGGCGGGCTGGATGTGGCCCTACACAAGGAGTTACTGGGGTCTCAGTGGGGTTACAGGGGCTCTGGCACAGTGAGGGGTCAGCATTCACCCCTAGACCCCTACACTGGACCCCTTTATCCACTCCTCCATTTCCATCCCACACTTTCCAAGAAGGCCCCCATCCCCCTCAGCCCTGCTCCTGCACCCCAGGATTTTTTTTCTCTTCCCTGCAGGGAGCAGAGCTTCCAAGAAGGAAAATGCAAAACCCAAAGGGAATGGCTTCAAGCAATGAGACAGCTCTGCAAAGGAAGGTGTTTCATTCCTGCCTGAGGGGGTGCTTTAAAGAACCTCCTTTTGTTTCCTCAAAGGCTGCTGAAGGTGGAGACCTGGAGGAATTCAGGAACTCACCCTGCAAGCAGCAGCAGAGATTTCCAGCCTCAGTGCAGCATCCTGCACTGGTCCAGCCATTCCTGCATCCCTCCCCCCAGGGGAGCACCTGCAGCACCTGTGCAGGGTGTGAGAGGAGGGGCTGAGCAGCTGCTCCAGCCAGCCCTGAGACTTCACCTCCCAGTTGTTAATCCAGCATCTAGACAAACTGTGTTGTTTTCCTTTTTTCTTTCCTTTTCTCTTTTTTTTTTAATTTTTTTTCCCCCACTAGGCAATTTCCAGGGAACAAGAAAGAACTGCACAGCTAATCCCTGCTGCAAGCCAAGCCAAGCCTTCCCCTGCCCCAGCCAGAGAGGGAAAACAGCCCCACTGCTCCCAGTGCCCCTGGACACCCCTCCATCCTCCTGTCCCCCCCAAACCACCCCTCTGCAGCCACTGCAGCATCCTCAGGGCTGCCAGGGTGGGAAGGGCAGCAGGAGGGCAGGAGGGAGGTTTCCTTGCAGAGCCACCTCTGCAGCACTGCCAGCTTCCAGGGGAAGCTGTGAATCCAGTGGCTGCAGGCAGGAGACCTCTTGGCATCCCTCTTGCACCTCCTGAGCATCCCCAAAACCAATGGATGTGCTGGATAAACGGGGTGCAGGCAGGACCCCCTGCTCCTACCATTCCTGGGGAGCAAGACCCCCCCCCCAAAGCAGGATCTATCCCACCTGTGGCCACTGGAAAGTGCTGGTGAGGGCAGGCAGAGTGATTCCCTGAGTGGATTTTGCTCTGCTTGGCCTCTTGCAGCCCTGGAGGGGTGCCCAGCTGCAGGGGGGCTCAGCAGAGAAGGACCCCAGGACAGGAGCATCAGAGGAGCTTCCCTGCACAGCCACAGAGGGCTGGGATTGCAGACAGGGAGGGACTCCAGCAAAGCACAGGAGCAGCAGAGGCAGAGAGAAGAGCAGGTATTCAGCAGGCAGTGCCTACAAGGTGCTGTGAATGCAGCGTTTGGACATTATCACAGAGCTGGGTGCCCACCCTCCGCCCCAAATGGTGACACGAGATTAGCAGTTTGGAAAGAATTAAGCTCATTATGAGGAAGTGTTTCACTCAAATGCCCCTCCAAAGGAGGGACCTGTGGCTGGGGGCATTTGTTTAACCCAGCACAGCACGGTTCCCTGCCTCCAGATGGATAAACCCTGATTCCCGGGAAGCTTCACCCCCCCATCCCAAAAGGGACAAGGGTGGGCAGTGTCCCACACCCAGCACTGGGGTCTTCTGGGCACAACCCTGCTTTTAGGGGATGAAAAGAAGCACCTTTCAATAATAAATAATAATGCTAAATATGTGTTTCTATAGCAACTCATCACCATAGCAGCTCGGCACAGGAGGAGGACTCAGAGCTCATCCTGCCGTCTTCAGGGTGAGGAGGCAACTGCCCTCGCAGAGGTGGCTTCAGTGGTGGCACAGGTGGGACTTAAAGCAAGAAGTCACCCTCCAGGCTGTCCCTGAGCACTGCCCTCCCTGGGCAAGCTGTGTGGATGGTCTGGAGAGGAGCAGCCAGGGATCCAAGTGGTGATGGGGGTATGAAGTCTCAAAAGCACCAGGTATCGAGGTCATGGCAACCCCCCAAATCAGCCCTGGCATCCAAGGAGGGATGGGAGTATGAAGTCTCAAAAGTATCAGGTGTCAAGGTCATGGCAATCCCCCAAATCAGTCCTGGGATCCAGGGTGGCTGGAGGAAAGGAGGCTGTGGCAGGGGACAGCCCCACTGTCCAGCCAGGAGGACACCGTGGGGGAGAGTGTAGAGGGGCAGGCACAATCAAAAGGGGGAAACACCCAAAATGATCCATGCAAACACCCTCCAACGCTTACACATCTCAGGAGTGCAGCTTACAAAACTCCACGTGTTGCTCTGCTTTCAGCAAGACCCAGAAATTTGCACCAAACCCCTGACAAATAGAAGGAGTTTCCCAAAACAACCCAAAATCTCCTTTTTTCTAACAAACACATGTCCACCCTAATTTGGGTGATGGGTTTTTCTTGCCTAGACTGTCCATTAGAGAAAAATCCAAGCTTTTGATTAGCTCCACAACTGGTGTGGTTGTATTCCCAGCTCACCTCCTTTCCCTGGCAGAGCTGGGGGGGGGCAGAGCCTTTGCCTTGAATACAGAACCTCCTGTTCCTCAGCACCTCTGAAATCCTTTTCCCAGCCAGCAGAAGAAGGTGACACTGCCCAGGGATGGGACAGTGCCCATTAGTGATTATTATCCATCACCACATGATGCCATTCTTCAGGCTGGTGAGTGAGTTCCCTGGTTTTACTCACTTTACAAAAAGTGAGTCATTTTTAAAGGTCATTGGAGAAAAACAAGCATTAGGTGGCAGCTGAAGGGACAGTCACTTCTAAGATACCTCCCCCACTTGAGAGATGGGGAAACAAGAAGCCAAGGAACCCGCTGAGGGCCGTGAGACAGCTCTGCATCAAACCCAAGTCTCTTTTTGGCAGCCCAGGATAAGTTTCCCTAAAGTAAAATGAAGCTGTGTAGCACACCAAGCACTTGCTATTCCATCAATAGGCAATTGTAACAGGATACACCTCCTTAGTCTCTAAATGAGTTTTCTTTCCAGCACTACATTATAGACAAATCCCCTGTCACAAAAAACAAATAAATCCCTTTTCACAATCAAATATGCTCTAACCAAGTCAAACAGGGCCACACGCACGTGCGGCGAATCCGCAAAGCTGCTCCCAACTTCCCAGCGTGGCCATCCTCCCTTCAGGTGGGGAGGGAGGTGGGAAGGAAGAATATTTGATGGGATAAACAAAGGGGGAGTTTCCCAGTTTAGTTGGGAATCGGTCCCTGGGCTCCTGGGCGTTCCTGCTCCACAGGGGCTGAGCTCTCTGCTGAACCCAGACCGGCACAGCAGCAGCGCTTGACTTACGAGTGCTTCATCCCAGCAAGATATTTTTAATTTAAACCTTGCCACTGCTGAGGATGAAGCCATCCGGGCTGTGATTTACTGCTAATTCATCCTCCTGATCCCTATGGCTCTAAACTCAAGTCACCAAACAGTGCAACGCCCAGACACTCCCCGGTGAGGCTCGGCATGAATGAGCTGCTGGCGGCAAGTGCGAGTTCCTCATTCAGAAAAAACAGCAAATATAGAAATATCAACCATCTACAGGCAGTCACCAGTCCAGCATCACCTCAATATTTCCCAGGAAAGCACTGCTGGGAATAAAACACTTCCACCAGCCTCACCTTTCCTCCCTCGTGGAGGGTTTTAAGCTCCAGAAGAAATAACAGGGAGGCTGTGGATCCTCATTGCACAAACATTTACATTAGGCTATGAGGGTTCACCCTGGATCAAGATTTATCCCTCTGGCCCCTGCAGGAGGGCAGAAGAGGGGGAAACCTGTGGGTATAGATCATGCAAATGCCTGTAATTGGAAGCTAACCTGTATTATCAGCATTAGAGGCACTCATTTGTCCTGGCAAATTCAAGTGCCAGTCAAATCCCATAAACTTATTGCCAATGGCTGGGTGGGAAAGCCCTGGCAGATCAGTGTGGGGATAATAGAGATGGAAGGAAACTCAGAGACCAGGCATAAAAAGCAGGAGAATCAGAGGTGCAACATCTCTCTTTTGGGTCACAAGTGCAAATCCAGCCATGCTCAGCAGCACTTTTTATTTATCCCTGTGCAAAAGAAGCCTGGGAATCTCAGCCACTTGACTTTAGGGTCTGGATTTCTGTTTCACTGCATGAAGCATTTAAAAAACACTTTTTTAAAAGGGGGGAAGTTCTCTCAGAGGCAAAGCATGGAGTAAAAGCACGTCACAGAATCTGCAAATGAACTCACTCACTCTAGTGATTCCTGTCCAGGAACTTGCTGAGGGGCAGCAGAGTGAGTGACATGAAGGTTTGAACCCAGCCACTGCTCTCCCTCAGCTCTTCAGGCTCTGAGAAGTTGGTGTCTTCTACAAACATTAGTATTTGAGGTAGGAACAGCTGGGAACATCACATTTCAGCAAAAAGTTGGCTTCCTCCATGGCTCCAGGAATCACCTTGGAAGGGAGCATGTCCCTGGCAGTGTTCACATCAGCTGGAGCTGAAGGGCTACAGGTGTCTCAAATGAAGTGGTCATTGGGTTTTCAAACCAAAGGTTGCCTGTTCAAGGCCTTCAGAGCATCCCTAAGGGCTCACAGAGGGGTTTTGACCAATTAAAGAGTTCAGCCCTGGTGCCTGGGGACACAGAGTTGGCCCCTCTTACCTGGGTGGCTGCTCAGCCCCTTACAACGTGCAACCACTTAAGGATGAGGCAAACTTCCAGAGCTCATGCACCAACAAAAAGCCCCAGAGTGTTCTTTGGGATGAGCCAAAAAAAACCCCCAAGGTAGAATGCCAGATACAGAAAATCACCACCCAGGCTGTAGGGATCTCAGCATGTCATTTTTGCCGTGATGTCTCCATTCCCAAAGGTGATTAAAAACATTTTTTAGCAGCACATTTTAAAGGCACTGGGACTGAGGTCCATGAAAGCACAGCTGCTCCCAGGCCAGTTCTCCAACCCCAAATGTTTGGTTGTCTCTGCCCATGGCAAGGCATTGGAACTAGATGGCCTTTAAGGTCCCCTCCAACCCAAACTGTTCTGTAATTCCATGATTCTATGATACTTTCTCATTTCAAAGCACCCATTTGTCATTTTAACTGGGAAAAATTCAATCCTGAAAAGGTCCTGTTCTGTCCAAGGGCTGCTCCTGGCTGTTGAAGCACAGACTGGAGGGCAGGGCACCACTCCCTGCTCTCATCCCTAAGTCCCACTTAGGGCTCAGTTCATGTTTCAGGCTGGTGAGTGAGAATTCCTCATCAATAAATGTGGACTGTGCTTTTTGCCTCTCTGTGCCTCAGTTTCCCAGTCCACACCACGGGAATTGAGTAAATGGCTATATTTTAAAACCCCGTGCCTCAGTTTCCCAATCCTCACCACAGGAATGGAGTAGACAGTTATGTTCTAAAACCATTCAGAGCCTGAGTGAAAAACATGTGGGCAGCACGATGTAATTTTTTTTTCTTCTTTTTTCTTCTTTTTTTTTTTTTTTTTCCTTTTTGTCACAGGCTCCTTGAGAGCTGAAAGCTGAGGGATATAAAGCACTTTTCAGAGAAGACAGTCACGCAGGGAAGCACGCTCATCACTGATGCCCTGCAGAAAGGCAGTGGGCTGCCCAGACTCTCTGCACAGACGGGAAGTCTCGTTGCCTTGGGCGCCTGGAGAGCTGCTGTCCCTTCCCTGAATCTTGCAAGCCAGAAGGAAGGAGTAAGAAAGAGCCCTCTGAAGCTTTTCAGAGAGCCAGAAAGGTTCCCCAGATGCTTTTTTGTTACAGCATCAAGCAGTTTGAGTTTTACTAGGGGGAACAGCCACAGCCCAAATCTCATCCCGGCATGGGGAGGGGGATTTGTGGGCAGGACTTTGGAGTCTCAGCTATGTGAGACCCCACTTTAGAGGGGTTATAAATAATAAATATATCAAAAGGAGCCAAGTGATTCCCAGGACACCACGCCATCCTTGCTCCAACACCCATGTGGGCAGCGCCAAGCCCCAAACTCCGGCACTGCTGACTCCAAAACTCAGCAGCCCCACCTCTGACACCCTCCCCAGGTCAGATCCCAGCGTGGAGCACAAGCCCACAGCATCCTCTGTCAGGGTTCCCTTCCAAGCAAGAACCTGATTCCCACACGGCGTTAACCCTCAGCACACCCCGAGCATCGGAAGACCTTGCCAGGCTCTTCCCACGGATCCAACCCCGGCAGGGCGAGAGGGAGCTCGGTTTTACCGCAGCCGAGGCACCGAGGGCATCGGGAGGCAGAGACAAAGCGATTCAGTAAAAGGGAAAAGACGCAACACAAAAGGGGCGCCGGCATCTCTCCTCCCCCTCCTCAGGCTGCGAAAGTAGAGGAATTGATATGAAAGCGGCTCCGGCAGCGCAGAGCCCCCCGGGATGGGGCTGAGAGCCGGCTCCTGCCTCCCCGGCAGCTCAGCATCCCTCCTGCCTCTGCTCAGCCCTTTGCTTTGCCTCATCCACTGCCTGCCGAGCTGCAGGGAGGGATGCTGGCAGGCGAACCCGTGAGGAAAAGCTCCAATATTCCCTCTCCCTGCGGAGAAGTTCAGCATCTCCCTTCGGGTTCGCAGCATCCCTGCCCAGCCGGGCTGCGCGCTGAGCGCATCTCACACCAGCCCGCGGCGCCTGCAAGGCACTTAGCATCATCAAGCGAATGCTTCCCTACAGCACCGTGATTGATCATCAGCCCGGGCTCTAAAACACCCGCCTCGGACATAAACAACGCTTAGATCATGCGGCTGTCATTCATTTCGCACGGTATCGATACCGCACGTTTAGGATGGGACGGAGAGAAAAAGCCTTGGGCTGGTCCTTTCGGGAAGGAGACACCCCCACGGAGGGTGGGTCTGGGCAGAGGAGGGAAGAAAAGCCCAGGTTTTCGTGCCGGGGCTGGGGTTGCGTGTTCCAACCTGGCAGACACACATCTGTTGCACCGCCTGAAGCCCGGCTCTAGCGAAGGATCCCACGCACAAAAACAAACAAACAAACACACAAACAAACACGCACGCACTTCCCCCGGCAAAGAAACCACAGGCAAAACGCTGCTCGCATCCCCTGCACCTCCAGCCAGAGGCTTAGGCTGGGGAGGAAACACCTAATCCCACACTGGGAGCCACACGCCGGAATTAAAATCACAGATTTTTTGCCCCCCGTGCCCCTCTGCTCCTGCCCGCTCGCGGATTTCTACAAACAAGACCCGGGTGAAACACAGGGCAGGTAAAGAAAATAAGTTAGCACGCTTTCCGCCTTCCAAAATATTTGTGCAGGACTAGTGCACGCTCAAGATAAGTCCCTAGAAGGCTCCGAGCAGTCGCATCGGCTGTAAAATTCCCCGGGCATCATCATTGTTCCCGCGGAACGAGAGCATCCCCCGGCAGTCTCGGGGGTCCCGGTCCAAACCTCCCCTCTGCATCACTCACCCCCACGACTTGGGGAGCGTCAGATAGCGGGATTTTGGACGCTTTTCCCGAAACCCCTCGTCCCAAGCATCGCCTCCCGGCACCAGAGGGAAGCTGCGGACAATCAAGTGCGTCTCCAGCACGGCTGCCCGGATGGGTGTGGAAGTTTTTTGGGAGAACGCGTTCCACCTGGTCCTTCCCAGCAGGGCGAGCCGTGCGGGTCCTACCCCCGCATCCAGCACCGCGAACGCCGCATCCCTTCCCGGCACCGGGAGCAGATGGAGCCCCGGGAGGAGGAGGATTTCCTCCGGGCTGGGGATGGAGCAGCCACATGCAGCCGCTACAAACCCAAACAGCCCTGCTGGGGCTGAGCAAGCGGGTTTGTTTATCTGGGAGCAACTCAGCTGCTGCCGGAGTATTAGATTTCCACCAAAACAACGTGCGGCTCGGTGTTTAGATCACTTCTCCCGGCGTACATAATTTAAGGGCATATGTCTGATAAACGCAGAGCATCAATACGCAGGTTTCGGTTGCAGCACACACACACACATGCACCGAGGGGAAAGGAGGGAGGTTTAGCAGCGCTGACTCCGCAGCCGGGATTTGGGCAGGAAAACTCTCCAGCACCTTGCAGGAAGGGAAGAAACGGGGGTCTGCCCTTCCCTCTTAGGTGTTCGCCACCGGGGGTGCCCCGTGTCCCCATCCATCGGGCACCCGGGCGGTGTTACCCTCGCCGGGAATGGGGCTCTGCCTCCAGCCCCGTCCAGCTGCAGCCTCACCGGGAGCAGGAAAAGTTTGCAAATGCCTCTAGCCCCTAGCGCGAGGAGAGCTGTGGAGCATCCAAGGGGGAAAATACCCCCCGAGGGGAGGAAAATCCGCAGCCGCGGGATGGCGAGGGTGGCGAGGGACGGGCTGCGCGGCTGGAGCCGCTACCTCCGGGGAGAAAAGTTGAGCCTTGTGCATGGGGAAAAAGCCATCGGGGACCCGGGAAAGGGGGACACGGGGCACAGAGTCACCTCCGCGCTGGGGATGTGGAGCAGAGGGGCTTCCCGCTGCGCTCCCCCCGCCCAGCATCCTCCCAGTTCGGGCCGGGAGGGGCGGAGGGGCCGTGCCCGAAACCCCTGGCTCAGCCCGCTGTCCGCGGGGGTCCCTGCCCTCCATCCCAGACCCCCTTCCCAGGACCCAGGGGTGGGGAGCAGCGGTGGGGGCACCTCCCAGAGCCCCCCCTTCCACTGCCGCCAGGTGTGGAGGGCAGGTACCGCTGCAGCCCCGCCGGCCCTCCCGGGGCATCCTCCGGGGCATCATCCTCCCGCAGCCCCCGCTGCCCGGGCGGGGCGGGGGCTCCTTACCTGAGAATGCTCCTCGCTTGCTTTGGGTGGGTTTTGGTGTATATATATATATATATATATATATAATTTTTCTCTCCTCTCCTTTCCCCCCACTTCAGTCTTCAGAGCAGGCGCCGCATTGACACTGCAGATGGTCTCTGTGTGCGTGTGTGTGTGTGCGCGTGTGTCTCTCTCCAATCCCAAATACTCCACGGAGGCGGAACACGGAGCCCCTCTCTCTGCACTGGGCAAA
>JAOTQZ010000875.1:1996027-2008950 GCA_026546895.1 Pogonocichla stellata | reverse complement strand
AATTGGGGGGGGAAAACGCAGCTCCAGTTTTCACTCCCCTCCCTCCCCCAGCCCTTCCCCCCCCTCCCGCCTCTAAATCAGCCAGGAGTGGGGGGAGCCGGGCAGCGGAGCTGCAGGCAGGGATGCAGGCAGGGGATGCAGGCAGGGATGCGCTACGGGGCCATGCCCGGCTCCGCGGCTCCCGCCCGCCGGGGAGGGCTCGCACTGCGGCTGTCTCGCCAGCCAGCCCTTCCTCCCCAGCCCTCCTCTCCAATGGTGGCTGCGGAGCCGGCTTGGACACCCAGGCTCTTTTGCAAACACAGGCACACGCACAGGCACACACCCCTTTCCGAAAAAAAAAAAAAAAATTAAAAAAATAAAATAGCTGGAGAGGTGTAGAAGTGCTGTGGTAACAGCAGCCCAATGCACCGGGGGAGGGATAATAAAAAATAATAAATAAAAAATTACAGCGATAATAAAAATCGCTTTCTATCCTTTTTCTCTTTCTTTCCTATTTTTTTTTAGCTGTGCAGAGTGGCCGGTTGCTCCTCCTTTCTCCAGCCCACCCACCTCTGGGAGAGGGGAGAAGGCGGAGGAGCGCAGGTTGGTCTCTGGAGGGGGTCCCCCAAGGCGCTTTTCGTCGTCCTAAAGTTTTCAGGGGCTGGGGAAAGGGCTGGGGACGGGGAGGGGAGCGGGGCTGCTTCCCGGGGCTGCCAGCGCCGCTCTGCCACGGCTGCAACTCCGGCTGCAGGATTCCTCCTCCTCCGGTGCCTTCCCTCGCTCCTACTCACTACTGACACCTAGGATCTCCAGCCTGATTGGGCTAATTGGGAAACGTCTCTGCCCGGAAAAAAAAAAAAAAAAAAATGGAATAAAACCCAAAACCCACTCACGGAATCAACCGCATCTCGCTGCCTGCCCCCATCTGCTCCGCAGCAAAGCCATTCCCGGCTTTGGCTGGCATCTCCCTTCTGTTTTCCCTGCCTTCCCTTCCCTCTCCAGGCTGTGCCCCGCTGCTTTCCTCCCCCTTGGACCCAGCCAGGAGGAGAGCGGATCAGAGGGCGTGGGGAGGCTCCGGGAAGATCAATCTCTCAGCTCGGGAGAGCAATAATCCCGGAGAGCTGCTGCAAGCTGCGCCCCTGGCCCGGGCTCCCTTGAATTCCCGGCAGCCGCAGGAATCAGGGAATTTTTGAGAAGCTGTCGGTGCTTCCTGCCCAGTTTGGTCTCCCCTAGGCTGGCCAGGATGCCCCAGGGAACAGATCCCGCCCCAAAAGTTCATTCTCTGTGTGAGACCTGCACTCCTGCCTGCAGGTGATGCCGGAGCCAGCCCCAGAGCAGGCAGGGATGCTCTCAGGGTGTTGATAGCAACAGGACTGCTCCCCAGGGAGCCCCAATTCCCTGAGGATGGACGCCTCACAAAGGTCCAAAGAAGAGGAGAGGCAGCTGGGAGAGAGCTCCTCTGCTTCCAGGGGTGTTGGCCATGCCCACACCAGGGAGAAAACTCTGCAAGTGGCCCTGCAGCTTCCCCTTCCCCAGCAGAAGGCAAGGGCCCCCAGCAGGGATGCAGGGGGTGGCTGGGAAAGGGGGTCCCAGCACCCACAGCAATCAATACCCCAGATCAGAGGCAGGAATTGCCCCTCCAGGGGTTGTGCAGCACCAAACACAGCAGGACTCCCCCCCTCTCCTCACATCCACCATTGACAGAAAATCAGGCTTAATCCGAGCTTTGTATTTTTAATTATCTTAAATTTATGCCACAAAGCACGGGGGCCGGGGGCTGTCTATTTGCATCCTCAGAGATATTTATTTGGAAACAATATCATGTTTTCCTTAAAACAAGTTTTATCTCCCCGGCACGTGCCTGTGTGTGTTTTGCCTGAGCTCCAGTTTACATTTCCTGATGGATGGATGGGGATTCAGAGCCCTTTTTCTTTTTTTTTTTTTTTTTTTTTTCTTAAGGTGGTGCATAAAATGTATTTATTATTCTTTATCTCCTACCTCTCGCAAGGAGTCATTTGTTTTCATTCAGAGAAATGAATACGGTGTGAAGCCTGAAGAGTAATAACACAGTGAAATGACAACGGAGGAGCGAGACGGGAATCTGAGAGATACAATGGCAGGTTAGTAACCTCTAAAGATCACTGCTGCTCCGAGTGCTACAGTGTTATTGAGTGTCCAGTCTCCATTTAATAAAAACATATGAAAATCTCGAGGAAATTCGGTCTCGCCTTTAAAACCTGTCCCACTAAACACGGATAATCTGGATATGCCCAGATTACTTCCCTGCTATCTGGTGTGGTGGGGAGGAAGAAATTAATACCAGATCTCTCTGCTTCTTAAGACAATGGCACGAGTCAAAACATCCCTGTGCTCTTTGGGTTCATGGAGGAGTGAGTGACAAATGACTTTATTTATAGGCCTTTTCATGGACTGGGCAGCGGGGGCGGAAAAGGGTTAGGGCTGGAGAGCCCCAGTGACCTCTCCTGACCTGGGAATTTCTGCAGTAAAAGGGCCCAAGGACAAGCAGGGTTCAGGCTCACGCTGGTGTCATCCAGTGGATATTTTTCCCCCCCAAAGTCACAGCAGAGAGCACAGAGTGCTGGGCTCTCCCTGCTCTGCTCCAGGGGGAAAACCAAGCAGCACCAAAGCTGCCTCAGCATCGTCTGGGATGAGGCAAAATCCTGTTGTCTCCACTCAAACAACACACCTGATTTCCCTCCCACTGCCCCCAAAAATGCCCCATTGTCCCAAAGTCCTGGGTGCCAGCAGCCTCCCTGAATCCCTCTGTGGTTCCTCCCTCACTTCCATTTCTAGCCCTGTCACCTGAGCCACACACAGAGGCACACAGGAGCCACTTCCATCAACACCCAAAGAGCAGAAAACACCTCTTTTTGCCAGGACATCCACCTGTACACTTCAAAACTCCAACCACAAAGAGGATGAGCCAATTAGAAGAAAGATGAAAAAAAAAATTAAAAAAAAAAAGGAGAGACAGAGAGAGAGAGACGGAAAATCCGAGTTAGACTGTGCGGGGATTTTTCTATTATCCTTTTCCCACGCCATTTTACAAGTTTGTTAAAGCAGCAGCGCGGTGTTTAAGTGGCTGGCTGCTCCAGCTCCGGGCTGAAGCCAGCGCAGCATCGCTCAAACCCAACATCGCAGCGCCACCTGCAGCGGCCGCGCTTGGTGGCAGCGGCAAAATCCCCCGCAAACCGGCCCAATCCTTGAAAAAACTAGCCCGGGGAGAGGGCTGCTGACTCAAAATCTTGTTCTTCCAGGTTTCCTTTTCACCCCCTTCTGCTCTCAAGTCTTTCAGGTTTTAACAGCTCGCCCCTCTTTGTTGATGCTGGGAGAAAATTGGCCTCTCCTGGGTGGCTGTCACCATCCCTGCTGCTGACAAAGGATGTCTTTATCGAGCTTGTGGAGGGTGGAAAATTCTGTGCAAGCTGGTTTAAAGCTGGGCCAGGGCTCTGTGTTGTCGCTGTGACACCCCAGAAGGGACAGGGTGAGCTCTGCCCCTAAGGACAGGTCTTGATCTGGCTTCAGGGGTGACACACTCTCAGATTTTGGCAGTGCTGCCAGCTTCAGGAAGGGTTGTGCTGATAGAAAATGAGATGAGTGCTACCCCCCCAAAAAATGTAAGAGAAGTTTGAAGGCAAGAGCAGGATTGTGTCACTTGGTCACCTTGCCTGCTCCTTCTTTTGTAGCATCTCTGCAACCAATTTTGGGTGATGGGTGGAGAAAAAGCTCTTGGGAGGGTCCATCTCAGCCCCACTCTGTTTGTGCCTTCTCCAGCATTTCCTTGGACTCTTGGGGGTTTGCATACTGGATTTCTGGGAAGCCCAAGGTGTCCTGGCATGGAGCAGAGAGTGCCAGCTGCCCTTTCTCCCGTGTCACTGATGTGCTGCACAGTCCCTGGCAACTCCCTTAACTCCCCTGCCAGTCTTTGCAGGGGTATTTTTGGGCAGATTTTTTAGTAGGACATTTATTAAATAATATTTTTATCAGTTATCCAGCATCTCCCCTTCCCAGCCCTTTAGCAGGCACGATGAACTGTCAAACAGAGGCAAGGTTTGCCTTCATTTTTTTTTTGGCCACTTGTTTGGATGTTTTTTGAGGGAAGCAAAATCTCCTTTTATGTTGTCCCAGGGTCAAATCCAGCAACTCACAGGAGCCACAGACCTGCAGCCTCTGACTGTCCCCTCCCTCTCCAGTCTACTTCCCATCAGTGTGTGCTCCAGTTCATGTTAGCATCTGGATTCAGACCCCAGCTCACCAACCTTTCAAGTTACAGGAAGATTTCCAGAGGTTTCCAGCCCAAGTTCCCCCTCTTTGCTGCAATTTCATTGCCATTTTCTCCCTTCCCATTCCCTCTTCTCTGTCCCCCTGCCCCAACTCAAATCTCCCCAGCAAAGTTCCACTTCCACAGAGGAGACCCTTCCCAGCAGACCCAGGGGTGAGAGAGATGCTCATTCCCCATCCCCACCCACCCAGAGGGGGTTTATGATGCACTCAGGCCGAGAGCATCATCTGCACCTCTTCCCACCCATCCGCCCTCTTCCCATCCCAACCCTCCCCCTGCCACCTCTCCCTCCTTGCCCTCCCCCTGGGGACAATTTTTCTCCTTCCCCCTTCAAATATTTGTCGACCATTATCGCCTCTGGCCACACCCAGGCTGTCATTTGTCCAAACAAAACAGCAGGAGGAGGGCCAGGGGAGAGGGGCAGGTGGATGGAGGCAGGGTGAGATGGGAGCCAGGGGAGCAGTCAGGCCATAATGATAAGGGCAGCACAAAACCCAGGCTGGGGCTGCCCAATTAAATGAGGGGACGCCTGAGAGGGGCCACTCTGAACCACGGGAGACGAGTGAAAGGGAATAATATTGGAAGCAGGCAGGTGGAGTGATAAGATACAACCACAGAAAGTCAGAGAAATTCATTGTGGTTTCATTTTGGAGGACAATACCAGGAGGAAGAGCAATCAATCCCTGCTCAGGAGGGCTGGAGAGCTTTGGGGCAAGATAAGGAGTGGGGATGGAGGGATGAGATGGAGAAATAGGTAAAGAGTCAGAGGAAAACAGTCCAGGGACATGCAGGAGGAGCTGGACTGCAAGAAGAGAGGGAAAGGCTGGATGCCAACACTGGGGCTGCTGGAGAAGCAGCCCTTGAATCAGAAGAAATCCAACAGGGCATCCTGAGGAGGGGAAGGGCCCTATCCACAGATTAGGGCTTTGCTTTGGGATTTCAGAACCTGGGTCAGACTTGCTGCTGCTGCTGCAGCTCCTGGGTGATGCTCCAGTGGGACCAGGAGAGAGATGAGGAGCTGGGACGGAGCTGCAGGGATTTTCACAGAATTCCCCACTCCAGAAAGATCTTTTAGGAAGTTTGCCTCCCTCAGATAGTGAGGGAAGGATACAAAAAAAGCACTTTGCAGCCTACCAGATCTCACAGCTAATTGTGGATAATCCTGAATGGGGGGATTTATAAAGCCTCTTTCCTACTTTGGCATTTCCCTCACTCAGGGAGCAGCCACTCAGCCACCTACTTCCAAAAACTTTCAGGAATAAGATCTCCCTGCTGCCTGTCAAATATGGCTCAAACTGCCCCAAACCAGCAGTGGGCCCTATAAACAGCAGTGGGTGAAATGTTTATTTTGTTAGAACCCCAAGATCCAAAAAAAAAAAACCCAGAAAAACACACAAACCAAGCCCAACATTTGTGATTTTTTTTTTTCTTGCTGCAATTTTAAGCCAGTTGGAGGCAGGGAGGAGGGGGAAGGTTGGCCCATCTTTTTTAGCACGTGGGGTTGGCAGCACACAGATTTACCCACTTAGGGAAGGTGGGAGACGAGAGAGGGGGGAGAAGCAAAGCTCATCTCGGGAACCCCAGTGAAGAATAGCTGTTCTTACATGTCAGCTCCATCACCATGGCATCAGAGAGGGAGAACAGAGAGAGAAATGACAGAAAACGGGGGGGAGTGGGGCAGGGAGGCTGAGGAAACAGGAAGGGGAAGGGATGATATATCCCTGATGGGCAGTGTCACTTGTTAAATATTTGGTGTGCAGCACCCTGGGCTTACAGAGTGAGAGGTGCTGCTGGGCCCTTTGCAAAAGACCTCTTAACACGTTCCCAAAATTCACATGAGCCAGGTCCTTTCTGGAATGGTGGAGTGGGGCTGGTGCAGTCAGCCCTTTGTAAAAACTTTAATAAAAAAATAAATATTTTCACATATAAGGGAATATTCACAGTAAGACATCTTCCCCCTCCCCTTTGTTCACTGGAAGGACCTGTACAAAGCACATGGAATTTGCTCTCCTGTTATCCTGGGTGGATTCATCTGTGGTGAAAATGGACTATGCCAAAAAAACAGCTTGGAAGACCTATGGCCCCTTTGCACTGATGGTGCAGCACCCCAAGTGTACAAATTCCAGCTTTTTCCCTCCTAAATCCATTTTCTTTTTACCTTCTCCCACCTCCATGTATACAAATTTCTAAGCAGATTGGGAGAGTGGTCTGGAATTCAGCCTTTGGCCACAGCCTGAGGGTGCTTGGTGCCACCAGCCACATCCACATCAGCAAAATCTGGGATTAAAGCCTTCCCCTCTATAGAGAACACCCTTTAACACCTGTTATTCCTATGGATGTCCTCATCACCAGTGTTTATTCTGGTTTTTTGGGTCATGCTGAGATTTGTCCCTTTCTCCTTTCCCCACCCCCCAACCTCATGCAAAGCTCTCCTTAATTCAGGAGCAGCAAAAAGGGCACGAGGGGTTTTTCTCTCCCCCTGGATTATTCTGGTTATTTTCCACCCCTCACCCAAACCCTCACCTGCTCCTTTTGGGAATCTGCTCATCCCAAATCCCTCCCATGTTCTGGATCATCTGCAACACCTGCATCTCTCCCTTCCTCTTTCCAAACTCTCCAGCAGCAGGGGATATCTCACATCCTGAAATTGCTCAGCTCTCAGGTCAAAGCTTTTGAATAAAACAACCCAACATCATCTCCCCAAACCCAGGTCACTTTGTGCAGCTCCTGACACTGATATTCTTATTAAAATCTTTGAATTGAGTTGCTCCACTCATCTCTTTGAAGCCATTTGACTTCCCACCCAAGCAAGCGGGCAGGAACCTCCTCCCCCTCCCCTCCCAGCACCTCTTGTACAAATCCTCTCCGGAGGAATCAAAGCTGCTGGAGGTGTGAGCTGGCCACGCATGTTGTAGCCCTTTATTATCTGGGGACCCCCACTCAAATGTACAGAGAGATAATGTTAATGGAATGATGCATTTGCTCTGATCTGGAGCTGTCTCAGAAAGATAAATGCCGAGGCGAAGCAGAAGCGTTTAATCAAAAAATAAACCACCTCAATATGTTGTGTATTATTATTTTTTTCTCCTAAAGAAGCAAAGCTTGGTCCTGTCACAGCATGTTATTTTGCCAGCATTATCTCTGTTATTTCTAAATAATTCCATTTAGTGCTGGTGATGGGTAGGAGGGCTGAGATACAAAATCAAATTAATTAGAGTGACCCAACAAACTCGTGTTTGCATTGCGAGATGCAACATGGCAGCAAATCTCGCTGAGAACAAATTGCATTCAAATTAATTTAAGAAAAAAATAATTTGGGGCAGATCAGGTTTATTTAGGATCAATTTTAATAAGCTAAAATAAAGTCAAGGCAGTGGGTGATACCATCAGCCAGTCAAAAGCCAACTTTGATAGAGGTTTATACAGCTGAATGACAGTTACCTTCCAAGCCATTATTAAAAAAGCTGGGGTTTTTTTTGGAGTGGCTTGGACAATTAAAAGAGCACCTCAATTACAGCTGCTGGAGATATTAGTAATGAATAAATTATCCACTAGGTTTGACCCTCCCTTCCTGCACATCATTTCCAAATAATTAATTTCCTTGCTACGTTTCAAGACGTTGCATTAATTTCTGCAGCAGAGGAGGGGCAGAAGTAGGGAGCCCTTCTTCGCCCCCTTGGCTGGTGGTAAACCAGGAATGAGGGTTTTGGGGACTCCATAAAAGAATTAGAATTTGCCAATATTTTCCTGGCATGTCCCTGAGCCAGTGTTCCTGCACAGGTCTTTTCTAATTTTACTGCTTCTATGATTTAATGCTGATAGCAGGAGCAGATCCTGATCAGTCCTGATGCCCAGGGTGGTGTTTGTCCATCTCCCTCTGCATCCCAGAACGTCAGGATTGGACTCATGGTGGGATAAATCAGATGGGTCTCAGCTGAACGAGGTGAAGTTGGAGTTTATGGGGATTTTCGGGTGTGTTCCTCTTGATGCACCTACCCAGGACATTCCTCATCCCTGCTCTGCTCCAGTCCAGGCTCATGGAACATTCTGGTACAGCAGCTCATTCCTGCATCCCAGCAGAGGGAATTTGATGGAGATCTTCTCCAGGGCAGCAGCTCTGGAGCACACAGGACTGCAGGGAGAATCCCCAGCCCTGCTTTCATCCTGCACATCCTCACTGAGCTGAGCAGGACAAAGCCACAGGCAAAAATCAGAGAATGACAGAACAGTTTGGGTTGGAAGGGACCTTAAAACCTCATTCCACTCCCCCCACGGGCAGGGCCACCTTCCACCACACCAGGAGATTTTCAACTCACACTTTGCCCCGTGCCACCCTTCCCAGAAACGCCATTTCCAGGACACAAGCCCTCCTGCTCACATCTTGTCCCTGATTTAAATGTTTCCTTCACTCCTTCCCCATTATCCTTTACCTTGAGACACCAACAGCTGGTGGCCAATATTTGGAGGTGCCTGTCTTTCACCACAGCAAAATGAGCATGAGATTGCAATCAGTACATGCCAGGCCAGGAGACATTACAGAAATTTAAAGGCCTTCCAGTGATTTATGGCTCTTTAATCAAGGCCTTTTAATATTTAATTGCAAAGCCACAGGAGTTGTCTTTACTTCTGAAAAATCTGTTTTGGGGGGAATTTAGACAACGTGAAACTCGATGTGTTCTGCACGTCCTGGGACCAGAGCCCTCACTGGAGCAGAGGGAGGGTGGGCAACAGGAGAGATAATGTACAGCTTTTTCCTTATGGATTGAGATGCTGCAGTAATTTAAGGTGATAAATTAACCTCCATTATTTTCAAGGAGCTTGAGAAACCATGAAAAGCTCATCAGGGGATCAGGGTAAGGATGCCACGGGCAGCACATGGCAAAGGAAATGTCCCAGGCAGCAGAAATGGGGGGAAATGCAGGAGATGGTGGCCATGACCAAGTCCATCCTACTCCTCATCCCTCCTGTGGTCCCATGGGAAAGCATTCTCCAAATTCCTGCTGCAGCAGAGAAGGGAGAGTGTTTGGATTTGGGGTTTTGGGACACCTCCACCACCTCCCTGGTGCCCAGCTGAGGCATCACCCCACTGCAGACACCCCTCAGCTCACACTCCAGGGCTGCCAAGCTTTGAAAAAATGTCTGAACATTCCCTAAAAGGCTAAAAAGGATTTTTAAAATTTTATTTTGTTTTTCTGCTGAGCATCGAGGGAGGTTTGGAGATATCTTAAATATAAATGTCTCCAGTTAAATGAGATGCATCCTACCCTGTGATTGCAGCAGCAAAAGAAAAACAACCCCATGAGCTCCTTGCTGGGACAGCATGCCCAGAGTTCCTGCTCAGTGAATATTTTGTGATGTCTAAAGAGCAAAAAAGCAGAGGAGAAAAGAGGGAGAGTCACCACACACTGGGCAGGTGCTCCATAAACTCAGGTCCCCCACCAGCTGAAAAAGTGCCAAAACAGCCTGGGCAGAAATCACATTATTTTCCCCTGATAATTTTATTTTATGCCTGAAATAAAAGCAATTGCCAGTTTAATCTCATTTGTATGCTCTGTGGTGGAAGTGGATCTGGGCATCAGGAGGACTCAGCTTCACCCTGGCAGGCTGGTGACCTTCAGATGGGAGCGTGTCCCTCCTTCCACTGCTCCTCTCCTTGAATTTGGACTTAATTTTGGAGCTGTTTCCATCCAGGGCTGCCTCTCATTATGTATGTGGGTGCTGCCTGCCACAGCAGAGATGTGATCTTGCCTGTGGCCTCTGCAGCTCCTCTAGTACAAATAATAATTTCCATCCCATCTATTCTTTTGTTTGCTACTGATCTATATTAAACAGTTGGTGATGACTACATTTATGGGTGATTATTGCACTTATGCTGTGTTAAATCTAAATGTTTGTTTATCTTTATGTGGTCTCTGTGTATACGCTTGCACGGCTTTTAACTTTATGTATTGCAGAGTTCCTTAATTATAAAATCAATAAATTTTTTAAACTTATGACTCTTGCACGGAGAGAAACCCACACACCGTCCGTGGCTGGGTGTGACAATGATTCCTGCCTTGATTTTGTGGCAGAACACAAACCTCAGCTACAGGAATTGACAGATTTTTTGAGTTTGTTTGGGGTTGTTTTTTTTTCCTGTCCTCATAGCAATTAGTTCAAACCTCAGCTGCAGGAATTGACAGATTTTTTTTTTTTTTTTGTTTTTTTTGTTTGTTGGCTTTTTTTTTTCTTCTGTCCTCGTAGCAATTAGTTCTCTCTTAGTTTGGCCCATCCTCCAGCTCTCACCAAAGCCTTCCTCCTGCAAGCTGCTCTCCTCAGGCCAGCCCTCAGCTGGAATTAGGCTGAGCTGGGCATCAAAACCACCCCTCCATCACTTGGGGGACAAAGCACAACACCCAAAGAACCCATTTGCTCGATTTAAGCTCTGTTCTTGTTCACATTTCACCCCATCCACACCCCATTTTCCCCTGCAGGGTTCCAGCAACATGCAATAACCAACATTTCTCCCACTCCCACGAGCCCTGACGCCCCTGCAGCCAATTAAAAGCTGTGAGCTGACAAACCCATCAGTGCCCACTGCCCAGCACTGCAGAGGAGCCTCCCACAGAAGCAGGAGCTGTAGCCACTCATGTAAACACGAGCTAATCAGCAGCCAGCATTAGAGAAGTGTAGTCAGGTGCTGACCCCAATTTCTTTGATTTCAGGCTGTATTTCTCAAGCAGCAGCTCAGATCGGCTCTTTCTTTGCCACTTATATCTAATTAGGATCCGTGCCCACAATGAGCAGGAGAAGCTGTAATTAAACCAATCCAGGGAGCTGGGGTGGGAATTTTGGGACAGCAGGAGGTCAGAGGTTCAGTGGGAAATGGCCACCAGGACCCTCACTGTGCACAAACTGTCCCTAAAAATGTGATATTTACCCCAGAATAGATGTATCCTATGCCATCACAGGTGAATTTGGCAAAATACATACATTAATTGTATTAATAAATAATATTATGTTGTTTGGGCATGTGCACATCTGAGATCAACCTGAACCACCAGTTTAATTTTGAAGATCCCATCTTGTCACACTTCAGTCTCTCACACATCCTTACTGACATTAATCCCACCCACAGAAATACCAACATGTGTTAAATCTCATTGAGACTTGCCTGAAGTTAGGCAGGTGATCCAGACAATTGGTAAAAGAGGAAAAAGAATAACCTAGCTTAGCTAAAATTTCTTAGGATCAGCACAACACTCCAACTCAGAGTCACCCTTTTCGTGCCAAACCAGGAAAAGTGAGGGGTTGTGATTTTGACATTTGGACAAGCTGAAAACTGGAGAGAAAGAATCCCAAAGAACTGGGATTCTGAGGGAAAGGCAGGAGCATAGCTGGTGTTGGAAAGCAGCCTGTGGATGGAGGTGAGACCCTGGCTGGAGGATGTTCCCAGGTCCCTTTTTCCCACGTGGTCAGAAATGTAATATCACAACTCACTGGAAAACCTCATTTTTGTTACAGCACTAAAACACATCAGTGGCAGAGGCATCCCAGCGACTGTGTAATTTGAAAAAGACACATTCCAGCAATTACCTTGTGGGGCTTGTTTTTTTTTTTTCTCCCCTCCTTTGAAATAAAAGCTGATCTTAATGGTTTCAATTATTTTTCATCCAGTTGCTGCCTTAGGAGGATGCGGAGCTTTAAGTACAGGCAGGAAATAATTTCCAAGGGGACATTAAATGTATGTTTATGGAGTAAAATATGTATAAATGCAGACCACAAGAAATGGACTGCAAAGCATTTTATGGAGCTAATTCCATCAGGGGAGGGAAGGAGCCCACAAGTTCACTTGCACAGTTTATAAGGTCAGTGCAATCCCTCACTGGGAATTATTTCCTTCTAAATAACTGTTGCCTGAGTATTTTTTCTGAAACCAATCCTGCATCTTCCAGGTGGAAACTAATCCTAGGCTAAAAGCTTCCCTGGATGTGGCTGCTTTCCCTCATCCAGAGACAAAACGTGGCCTCCTGAACATAAAACCAGAATCCAGGAGCTCCAAAATTCTCAATGCTGGAAGATCCAAGTCTGCTGAGTGATTTTGGGAAAGACTTTTCCAGCTCCAGCCTGCCTCCTTCTGCAGTAGCTGGAAGGAAATGTTTCACATAACTCAGCCCACACTGTTGTAAGAAGTCAATCCAGGGAGACATTTGAGGGTTTGAGAGTTTTCCAAAGGCAAGGCAGGATTTTTTAATTTTTTAAATTTTTTTTTAATCTAGAAGATGCCTCCTGGGACATGAAGATAACTTCTGATCTGGCTCTTGAACTGATGTTTCATGAGCTTTCAGATTAATTCCCTGTGAATTTTGAGGCTGCAGGCTCCTGGCCAAAAGGAGCTGTGCTACCTGCAACCCACAGGTCTGCCTGAGCTGCTGATGCCCCAGAGCACCCCATCCCACCAGTTCAGCCATCCTGGGTGTCCTGGTTTGAAGGACAGGTGTCTGCCAATAAAGGCAGAAGCTTCTCTTGGAAATGGAGAATGTAAACCCCCTTCCTCCAAATTATTATTATAATTTTGAAATTAGGGGGCTCTCAGGCAAAGAGATGGGAATTAGGAATAACAGTTCTTTACTAGGAAAATTAAAATAGAAATGCAGTATTA
>JAOTQZ010000875.1:1978886-1989091 GCA_026546895.1 Pogonocichla stellata | reverse complement strand
CCAGGGGGATTTGGGATTTCTCCCAGGAACAGGGACAGGAGCAGAGGGAACAGCCTCAGGCTGGGCAGGGGAGGCTCCGGGTGGAATCAGCAGGAATTTCCCCATGGGAAGGGTTAAATATTGGCAGGGGCTGCCCAGGGGGGTTTGGAACCACTGGGTGTGGCACTCAGTGCTCTGGTGGGAGTGGGTCACGGGTTGGACTTGATGATCTTGGAGGTTTTTTCCAACTTCAATGATTCCAAGCATCACTGGAGTGCCCAAATCCCAGAGGAACCAGCTCTGTCTTGGCTCTTAAACTCGGAACCTGCAGCTCAGGCTGGAGGGAATTGTTGGTTTAACCCTGGAGGTCCTGGGACAGCTGGACAAAGCTCTGACAAACCAACAACCTAAAATGCCCCAGGCTGCACACTGGGAGATAAAAACCTTATGAACTATTAAAATAATTTCATTTCTGTGACATTCCAGGCTGATTTTTAGAGGAGGTGACTTCAGACTTCTTCATGAACTAATCCACCCTAAAGGTGGACATTGATTATGATGCTCACTGTGTTTTTCACAAGAAGAATAGAAATAATAACCCAAATTCTCATCTCTCGCTGCTTTGTCCCCATTGTAACATCAGTTCAGTTCAGTGGGATGCTTCACCACAGGCTCTAGAACAGGGATATCACAGTGGTTGCAAAGAAATGTATGATTTTATGGAAAATTACGGAATTACTGGAAGTTGTGAATCTGTTCTTGATGATCTCTGTATGGATTTCAGTGAAGTCCAAACCTTGGGAAGTGATTCTGGCTTTAGGAAAAGACTGACAGACACTGGCAGTGTGTGCAAACCAGAAACACAGATGAGGAAATTTGTGTCAGGATCTCTGTCAGGTACAATTTCAGTTGGGATGTTTAAACAGAATTAAATAGTTTGTGGGGAAAATTCACAGGAAGCTGAATGCTGGACTGGAAGCTGATTTAACAGCCAGCAAACTGGTGGGAGCCTTTCAGGGAGCTCCAATGGATTTTTGGGTCAAATTCTTCCAAACATGTGGATTATTTTACCTTGACTTACTGACAGTGGGGTGAGAACAAAACAGGGGGGAGCTAAACAAGACAGGGGGGTTCTCATCCCTCTGAACAAGCTGCTGGCAGAACTGAGGAGGAGCTGCAGGAATATCTCAGCCCATCCCCTGAGTGGTGTGGCCCCCACAGATGGGGGTTATTCACTCAATTGAAATGGTGAAGGAACTTCCTCATTATTTTATTGAGTTTACTGAGCTCAGGGATGGGGCTGATTTGAGCAGAGTGCCACAAATCTCCTTCCTTCCCCTTTGCAATTTCTTCTCCTGCTCTCCTGGTTCCCCTTCGCTTTGGATCTTCCATATTCCTCAGAATTAATTGTTAGCCTTGTTGATTTATTTATAGATTAGTGCAGCTTGGTTTTAAAGTTGGAGAAGGAACCAAAAAAGCAGAATTTGCTGTTCATCAACTTGAATATCTCTTCTTTTGCTCTGAGAAGCAGCTCAGCTATAACCAGAACAGCAGATATGGATACAACATAATAGTTAGGATATAATTTATGTTCTTATTTTTAAAAAGACCAAAAAAAATCCCTAACTAATTGATAATTAAGCTACAGCAGTTATTTTATGGTTTAAAATAGGGTAGAAATGTGCTTCTTTTTGCTTGGCCATGGTCTCAACACTGATTCAGGAGCTCTGCACTTGTTGCCAAGGGTTGGGATTGGAGCAGCTGAGACCTGGATGTGTGGCACTTCAGTGTTCCTCCTCTGTGGCCACAGGTGAATTCCTGAAAACAGCAATTTAAAAAAGAGATTTCAGAACCTGCCCTTAAAAATAACACTGTGCTTCAGCTCAGAAGATGGCATTAACTGGAGGCAGTTAATTCCCATGACTTTCAAAGTTTTTTACTCTTTGTTGATGCTGAGCTTAGTAAATCCCTTGGCTGAGTAAATCATCCCCTGGTTGAGTAAATCACCCCTTGGTTGTGCTTTGGTGCCTTATCCACGTGTAGGAATAGAAATAAAAAGCCTTGGACAGTTATGGGATGGGTCACAAGGACTGTGTGATCATTTTGCAGGTCACCTTCATTCCCTGTGGCGTTTTGTTCAGGCAGAGGTGAAGGCTGGAGCCTTCCCTGTCCCAGCTCCTGGGTGTCTGTCCAGTCCTTCTGCCCTGTTGTCCTGTTTTAATTTGGGAGCTCCTCCTGATGAGCTCCTCTCCATCCACAGTGCCTTGGGCTGGCTGTAAACTGGGATTTTTCCCAGCCTCAGGTGCCCAAAGGGCTCAAAACTCTCAGGGTCAGTGGCTCAAAGTGGCACAAGAAGGTTCTGCTGGACCCAGTGATCACAGCAGAGCATTTGTGAGGCCACTTTGACTTTTCTTCAGCAAACAAAAGTATTTTAAGGACAAAAAGTCACCAAAATTCCCCTGTAAAAGAGCCCAGGGGAAAGGAAAGACCCCTCTATCCCTGGCAGTGCTCACTTCCCACTCTGCAGCTCAGGGCTCAGGTACCTTCAGCTGCAGCAGGTGCAGAGAACTGAGAGAACAAGCCTGAAATGACATTTCCCTCTGCTCAAAAGGCAGAGAGAGGGGTTATCCATCCTGCTAGGCCTCCAAGCTGTGTCTGCTTGCACGTTTGAAGTGCCTTTATTTGCTGTTGGCTGTTATTGCGGGTCGGTACATATAAAATATGAAATATTTCATATTTCCCCAGCAGTAATTCCTGGATAAACGTGAGGCACTGTGGAACAGCAGGTCCTGGCTGCTGTTGGTGACACATTGGTGGCCCTGCCTGCTGCCACCTGAAGGGCTCTTTAGCAGCACTCCTCGTGTGTTGGAGACAGGCAAGGGGAGGGTTTGGGCCCACAATATTATGTCACAAAACAGAAAACACCCGAGCCTGCAGCAGCTGTAATGGCATAATGGGATAAGTGCGAGGGAGAGCAGCAGGGAATAATAGGTACTCAGCTGCCTCTGAGATGGGGCCTGTGTGTTTAGCTGCACAGAGGAAAGCTGGGGAACCAGGCCAGCACGGGGACAGTGACAGTGTCAGTACTCCAGGAGGTGAAGGGAAAAGGCAGCAATCCTGGCTGGTATATAATAAATTATCACAATAATACCTGTGCTCAGCCTGAAAGGCTTCACCCAGCTCTGAGCACTGCCAGGGCCTCTCTGCTGTTGGAGTTCCTGATTCCTTCTCTCCTCCTAAAAGCCTCTGCCTGGTTTTTGTGCTTTGGTATGTCTGGAGTGGAGAGCAGCTTTCATCTGCCTGTGGCCAGCCAAAAAACCCTGGATTTCATCTGCTTGTAGGGCAGAGAAATGGATGGAGGGAGGGATGCAGGGATGGATGATGGATGGATGGAGGGATGGATGATGGGTGGATGAGTGGATGGGTGGGTGGATGGAGGGATGGAACCATGAATGGATGGATGGATGATGGATGATGGATGGATGATGGATGGAGGGATGGATGGATGATGGATGGATGGATGGATGGATGGATGGAGGGATGGATGGATGGATGGATGAATGGATACTGATGTTACCCAGCACTCACCATCACCTAACCCCAGAATTACCCTAACAAGCTTCCATCCATCAAGATTTCCCCTACAGAAGCCTGGGAAAGGGACATCTATATTTAGAAAGCATTCCAAATTTGGGGGTTTTCTCTCAGGAATTTGTCCAATAGCTCTTTGACCCTGTGCAAATCCCTGCTGTGAGGATGCAGCCAGCTGAAGCACCCCCCACCTGGAGGATATCCTGGTGTTTGTTTTCAGTTTGGTTTTTACAAAGTGCTGGCAGAGTGGATGCCCCCTGGTTATTGTATCTCTCAGTGGTATCTGTGGTTTTACAGACATCTCCAGGATGTCATTTCTGGCTCCAAGCCACAAACTGAGCAAGATTTGCAAAGAAACACAAAACTTTGCAGTGCCTGTGCTCCTGGCTTGCTGCAAATCACTCCTGCCTCCAACACAAATTTATTTTTCAGTCTTGTACAAACTCCTTGAAGCTGGATTCACCTCCCCAAACTCTTTTTACCAGCCAAACACAGATATTTGCTGTAAGGGAAGATAAATCTTTCTGTACAGTGTCAAAGGACTTCAACCACGTACTCTTGCAGGAGCACCTTTATCTGAGCTGGCTGAATCCCACCTGTGGGGTTTGGGGAGGGAAATTCAGCCTCCTCCTTCCCACACATCTCCTACAAACACAGGCAGCTTTCCCCCTCACAGCACTATTTAGAAGCTCAATTAACTAATGGTCTCAAAGTGCTGGCAAGATGGATGGCACCATAGGAACAGAAGCACTCCCGTGGCTTTTTTAATAATAATTTTAAAAAAAATAAAAGCCACCCGACAAATCTATGGCTAGAAGGGCCCAAGGTGTCAAAAGAGATGGACAGTGAGTAACTGAGAAGGGGATGGGATTCCAATTCATCTTCCAGCTGGGATTTGTTTCATTTTTATCTCCCCTTCAGCTTGAGGGCCTGAGAACAAGTTAGGAAAAAGAAATGTTGTTGTGGACTGCTGAATGTCTCTGATAAAGAGCAAAAACATCCTCCAAGGCACCACAGTGACCCTCCTGTGTCTTTGCTGGTTCTGCTATTTCTAAGGTAAAAATCAGACAGGAAAGGGGAAAAAAAACCAGTTGGAAAATATCTTCTCAGGTTATTTTTTAGTGTCATAAATAAGTGAATAGGTGAGCTAAGACTGTTATTGTTGTTTTTCACAGACTCAGAATCACAGACTGGTTTGGATTGGAAGGGACTTTAAAGCCCAGTTCCACCCCCTGCCATGGGCAGGGACACTTTTTACTACCCCGGGTTGCTCCAAACCCTATCCAGACAGCCCTGAACACTTTCAGGGATGAGAAACTCACAATTTTTGAGCCCAGACAAGTCAGGAAGGTGCAAACCTCTCTCCAACATATTTTTCCCAGCTCTTTTAGCCCAGGACCCTTTCCCTTGCTGCAGGCTGGCCAGTGTCACTCCCCAGTGCTGAATTCTGCAGCACCTCAAGCTCCTCTGAGCTTTTCTGCAGCAGCCTCACGCCATCACCAGTGCTGTTTGCAGAGCCTGTAATACCTGAGCAGGGCAAATCCCCCCAGCTCCCAGCAAATCCAATTTCATGGGCACAGCTAAACGTGTGTGTGGTGTGCTGCTGGATGAATTCCTGCAGATCACTGCCTCCTCAGTGCTGTAATTCCAGCTCTTTTCTTGCCACGGGTATTTTCCCACCATGGGGCCACTCCCCAGGAGCACAGTGGGATTGTGCTTGGCCACAGGGCTATTAAAGCTCTGCCTGGGGTTGGGCAAAGGCTTGGAGCCAGCAGCCCAGATAGGTTAATTCTGATTTCATGCATGCTCACGGGTCAAAAAACTCTGAAATTTCACGTGTGCCACGTCCATTCTGGGATTTTTTTTTGTGTGAACGAGTCTAAATCAATAAATCACAGCTCCTTTTTGGGGGGACATGGAGAGGGAAATGTTTATTTGGGAGGAACAGCCTGCTGACACTGTGAGGTTTGCATCTGTGGGGTGCTTTTTCCCAGAAAACTGCAGGATTTTGCTGTGTCTTGCTGGCCAGCACCACCCCAAACGTTTTTATCCCCAAACAGATAAAACCCCCTTGGCATTTCTGCCCAAAACAGAATCACAGAATCATTTAGGCTGGAAAAGTCTGAGCATCAACCCAGCGCTGCCAAATCCAGCATTAATTCCTGTTCCTAATATCACAATTCCTACACTGCTGGAGCCCCTTCCTTTGAAGGGAAAGCCAGGAAATGTCACTTTTCCATGCAGGGCTGCTTAATGGCAGCACCACTCCCAGAGAGAGGAAGATCAGGGATATTTTCACCCTCTTTTACTCTGAGGAGAAACCTGAGGCTCAGCACTGCTGTGATTTTTGGACAAAGCAGTGTTTCCCCACACCCAGCATCCCTTCACCCTGAGTTTTTCCATTTTCCCAAAGGCTGTTCCACTGTTTTTGTTGTGGCAGGAGCCACCACGTGTCCCCAGCAAATAAAATTCAGCTTTCACAGCCTCTCTGGGACTCACTGGAGCTCTCTGAGGTTTGATGGGACCCTGGGAATGGCAGAAGTGGGAGCCTAAAGAGGGTTTGAGCTGAGGGAGGCTCATTTTGGATGAGAAAAGATAAAAATGTGCATCAGGAGATGGGAAAAGGGACTTCATGTCACCCTACAAACATCCCCACAGGTGTGTGGCATGTTCTTCCTGTCCTCAGTTTCTCCTCATTCATCTCTTTATTCTTCTAAAATCTCATTTTCCAGATTTTCTGGAAGCAGCCAGATGGGAAAGACTCTTTACCCCCTCCATTAAACCCTGTCTCCCTCTCCCTCTTCTCACACACCTGCTTGTATCCATTTCAGATGGACAGAGAAAGCTCACTCAAAGTGTTTTTCTGGGATATTTTTTCCACAAATTGCGCCATTAAACCTAATGTATTGTATTAGCAAAGTGTGTGGCATTGAACAAAGTAGTATTTAGCACATAAAATAAATTTAGAATATTAAAGGTTGGTATAATTTTCTCTTTTCAATGCTCGAGATGTGTTGGAAAGGGAGGGAGAAGCACATTAGCAGGAGAATTCCAGGCTGAAGGGTTGAAGCTCCCTGGACTCCTGTGACTGTGATCCCCTCTCCAAATCATTTTTCTGGGACATGGGGTTGTTCAGTGGGCGCTGGGAACTTTAACCCTGCATTTTCTGGCTCTTGTGGCTTTAAATCATGATTTAATGTTGCAGTAAAACAGGGGATTTTCATATTTTTTCCCACTAAAACATTCATTTTCATTATCTTTTATCCCAATGAATTAACATGGAGAGGGTTTGAGAGTAACATTTAAAATGTGGGGAAACTGGAGAGATTGACTCAATTCCTATACAAAAAACCACATTTTGGGGTTACTGTGAGGGTGAACACACCATAAAACCACTTTGTCGAGGGTGATTGATGGAATGAGACCTTTGTAGGAACAAGAATCAGATCCATAAAAACAGAGCAATAAACCCATCAAAGGAGCTTTCTTTGTTTTGTTTCATGTGGAAATATTATTTAAAAATACGTAAAAATCACAGCTCTGTGCTCTCAGTAAAGAGGATTCTTCCACCTTTCTGTCCTTCCTCTGAGCTTCACCTCTCCTCAAATCCTTCCTTCTTTGTTCTTTTTTCTGAGCAATCTCTGACTCCCTCTGCTCCTCTCTGCTCCTACATTGAGTGTTTGCCCCATTTCTCCAGTCCCTGAAGGCTCTGGGGTTTTATTTAATGATCTTTGAGAGAGAAAACGAGTTTTTATGGATTTGCAGAGCACTGGACAAATATGAAACTCCTATTATTCATTTTCCTGCCTTTTGAGCAGGGCTGGGGGTTTACAACTATTGAATAATTTTACAGAACCACAGTTTTAGATATTTTTATGAATATCCACCTTATCAGAGAGAGCCAAGGATTCAATGCCCTGCCCTTGGATGGGATTGTGGGCAAGGAATGTGCCAAAGATCACTTATAAAAGTTTCTTTTTTACTTGCTTGGACATCAAGGCTCTTCCTGACTTGTCCAGGAATGAACTGCTCCCAATTTACAACACCAAGCAATTAATAGCAGAGATAGAAGGTTGCAGAGGGTTTAATGGATAAAATGTTTATAAAGATTGAAAGAACAGGAGTGACAAGCTGGATCACAGGACGCTTTTCAGGCTTTGTATCCAGGATTAGGACAGTGATTCCACATCCACAAAACTTGTGAATGACCAGCTCTTGTATTCCCACACGCTTTGCAATAATATCTCCTGCTTCCAGCAGAAGTGCATCCCAAAAAATGCAATTTACTTAGCAGGGAAAACAAAAGTGAAAATAATGGAGGGAAAGGACAGCATGGCAAGCAAGCAGCAGGAATTGAGAGATTTCATGGATTATCTAGAAGCACATCTGGATATATGGAACAATCCAGCAAGGAGCTGTAACCATCACCTGACACTTTTGTTATTATTATTCTAATTGTTAATTAGATATTGACATTCATTCCTTTCCTATCTCACAGCCTGCTGGACACCAGAGGCTCCTGGCTTTTTCCCAGCAGCTTTTGGACCAGGACATTTCACCTGTTGCAATTCAGAGCTGTAAGAAAGACACCAGCAAGAGGAAAAAAAAAAAAAAAGGCAGAGAGAGAGTTAATAAAGTCTGAAAAAAAAAAAAAGAAAATACTTCTGCAAAATAAATGGGGACAAATGTTGATCCCAGGGATGGTGTTTGCAAAAATGGCAGCCATTGGCCAATGCTTCCTTTCTCATTATTCCTCATTTGTGGAACAAAATCAGGCATTATCTCCAGGGAGGCTTTCTGAGGTAAATAGATGAGTAGGCATGTCCAGCTGATTTTTGCCATCCCCAGTGTTTATGTTTCATATTTTTTCCTGGGCACACTTCAATCAGATTCCATCAAAACTCGTGGCCAGATCAGGGGGGTTGGGGCAGAAATGGAGATGAAACATTGCTCCAGACGATTTCCAGCTGTCCAAAACTTGATCTAGGAGGAGCTGAGCCATTTGTTGGGCACTGTCAGAGCCTCAGGGGGTGGAAGTTTTGTGCAGATTTGGGGGTTCTTTTGTTGTGTTCTCATCAGCTCTCCCTAATAAGAACAAATTCTCAAATCCTCAGGGTGTGTAGGGCAGCACTGCAGCCTTGAAACCAGGGGATTTAATATGAGCACTTTTCCATCTGGGCATATCCAGAGGGACTGGTGGAGCCACAGAGTCTGGATCAGAGTCACCTGCCAGCTGTGTCCTCCTCTTTGTCACCCAGGAGATTCGTGCTAGGCTTGAACCATACCCAGACAAAACCCAGCTTAGGAAAACTTGACCTCTCAAATCAAGTTTTTCATGATAGATGTAATTTTTTAACAGATTTTTCTTCAGAGTTACAGCAGGACTCTGGGTAAGGTACAACATTTCAATGGGGCTTTGTTACTTGAGAAGAGGGATCTTGATAATTTGGGATCTGGTGGGAATCCCCACAGTTATGCCCCTCTCAGAATTTTTCCAAAATAATCTGTTGCTAAGGAATTTTGTTCTTACTGGGCTGAGTATTTTGGAGACGGAAGGAATTCACAATTTGCACGTTCTTGATCCATCCATCTTTGGACAAGGCTGGATATCATTTCCCTGACTAGGTGGAAGTGATTCTTTGGGAAATTCCTTTTTTTTCACGTGGTGCACAAGACAACAGCTGGATGAGGGGTAAAAAAATCCATGAATTTCCTATGGATTTGGTGTCCTAGGGCAAAATAAGTTATTTTTCTCACTGTTGAGTCTGGTGGCACAGGGAATAGGTGAGTCAAGGATTCATCCTGCCAAAGGAGAAGGATCTTCTTAATTTGCTGAACTTTGCAGCCCCTGCACGGTGCCATGGGAAAGATTTGGGACTTTTACTGCTCCTCCACAAGATGGGTTGGATCTCCCCTCAACCTACAACTGGAAACAACATCCTAAGAGGGTGCCTTGGTGCGCTGCATGTCTTACCCTGAATTAGAGGTTTTTTTCAGCTGTTTTATTTAATGCTGTTGAATCACTTCTCAGCCCTTGGTTGCTCCTGGCTCTCTGTTCTCAGCTGATGAGGAGCAGGGTTGTGCATCTGTCTCTGGCTGCTGCCACACGGAACAGGTCCCTTCTGTCACACACAGGTGGGACTTGGCTCTGTCCAAGGACAGCCACAGGAATCACAGCTCCCCAGGTATAAAAGCACCAAGGGATGAAAGTAAAATAACAGGCTGGAAGTTAGCAGAGAGCTGGTGGAAGGCACTGATGTTGCTCTGACAGTTTGTGATTTCCCTGCCAGCCTCACAACATCTCGGGGTGTCTTGAAACAGTGGAAGGATTTTGTGTGGAACAATGTCTTAGGTTGCAATATAAGATGTGACCAAAAGTCTGTATTCTATCACCATCTGCTGAAACCAGGTGGGGCAGTGATCCTTATCTTTCTTGGGAGGTATCTTCTATTAATGGGCCGTCTTAAAAACCAGCTGGGGCAGTCATCTTTATCTTTCCACAGCCCATCCTCCCTCCAGGAGATATCTCCTGTTAATGGCCAGTGAGTCCCAGGGCACGACTGATAAAATTACATCATCCCACTGGGAGATGCTCCAGCCAGGGGAGGAGCCAAGCCTTTCCTACCCAGATAAAA
>JAOTQZ010000875.1:1896803-1919975 GCA_026546895.1 Pogonocichla stellata | reverse complement strand
TGGATGGATGGATGATGGATGGATGATGGATGGATGGATGATGGATGGATGGATGATGGATGGATGATGGATGGATGGATGATGGATGGATGGATGGATTGATGGCTGAGACACCCAGACCCCACCACCAGTGTCCCCCTCTCCTCCACCACCTCCAGCAGCTCCCAAGTCTTTGCAAGACCAGGTCTGCAGGAAAGGAATTTTGGGGCCACTCCATCATCTCTTGGAGGATGTGTTCCTACAGGAACACCTGGAGGTGGCAAACCCCACCTTGAACCCTGCACATGGTTTTAGGCTCCAAAGGAAACTCAGCTGGATCAGGATACATACACATTTTGGAGGTGTTTGACAGATTTTCAGCTTGTCTCAGGAGTTTTTTTGTTTGTTTATTTGTTTTGTGCCACGCAGTATTTATTGTGTGTTTTACCAAACGGCAAGGAAGATGTAAACAGCAAATGATCAAAGCAAGAGATCTTCTCTATCTAAAGGCAGGCGAGGCAGATGGAGTTAATTAATGAAGATATTTAGCAAGAGAGGGGCTGGTGTGCAAACAGGTTGTTCCCAGAAGCGTCAATCTAATCCAATAAACAACTTGTGGGGGTGTGAGAAACGCTGCTTTTGTCCCTTCCTTTCCATTACAAAGAGCTAAGAGAAAGCTTTTGTTGTCGCTGTTTCATCCTGGAGAGAGGATTTGAAATAACAGCACCCAAAAAATAATTCCCTGCTCCTTTTGGAAACATCCTCTTAACAGCACCCAAAAAATAATTCCCTGCTCCTTTTGGAAACATCCTCTTAACAGAACCCCCAAAAATAATTCTCTGCTCCTTTTGGAAACATCCTCTTAACAGAACCCCCAAAAAATAATTCCCTGCTCCTTTTGGAAACAGCCTCTTAACAGCACCCCCCAAAAAATAATTCCCTGCTCCTTTTGGAAACATCCTCATCTGCATGTCTTGATCCTGTTGCTTGAGGCAGAAGAGGAGTCAGGGATCCAGAAGCAAATTCCATGCCCAGCCTGCCAGCAAGGGAATTAATTGTGGCCAACAATAACAATGTGGACATCACTACAACAACTGCAGCCAGCCAGGAACCCTCTTCCCCATCAGAGGATAATTCAGGATGTTGTGTCAGGTTTTATTTTTATTCCAGGAGATATTACCAGACATAAAGCTCTGGGATGCCCCAGGTGAAGGCCCCTGCAATCACCCTGCCCTGTGATCTGCTCCATAACTCAGGTTTACAGCCCAGCTTTCTGGCACAGATTATTGATCAATGATCTGGCTGGGGCTGCAGCAGGATGGGAGGCCAATCCAAGGGAAGAGGAGCTGGGACAGCAGGGATGGGTGCAGAGCCTCACAGGGATGTTCAGAATTCCTGGGGATCCAACAGTGCCAGCACCTCCCAGCAGAGAGAGGAGGGAGGTGAGGGGAGGTTCCAGAGCAGGAGTTGGCTCCATCTGCATCCAATAAATCAGCTGCAGGATGGACCATGGGGATGAAATGATGATCCAAATGGAAATCCAGACTGGTTTGAGTTGGGAGGGACCTTAAAGCCCATCCAGTGACACCCCTGCCATGGCAGGGACACCTCCCACCATCCCAGGCTGCTCCAAGCCCTGTCCAGCCTGGCCTAGGACACTTCCAGGGATCCAGGAGCATTTGGGAAACCAGCCCAGGTCCTCACTAAGGGCAAAGGGTGTTATTTTTGTGCAGAAAAAGTCTGAAATCTGTTTCTGTACACTCTTACCTGGGTTTTTTCGAGCTCAGGGTCTGAGACACTGCTGGGAAAGGAGCATTCAAACTCCATTCAAAATGCATTTTGGAAGGGATGGAGGGGGAACTGCAGGAAGAAGAGGCACTGACTCAAGGGCTCCAGCTCTAGGTGATGAAGAGAGGGTGGTACAGCCATGAAATAAAATTATCCTGATGTTTTCTTCTCCTGTGTCTCTGACATCTCTCAAGAGCCTGCTGACCACAGCAGCTTGGGGCTGCTGAGTGATCTTCCCTCAACAAAAAGGTTTGGAGTAACCATACCAAGGACCAGCAACACCAAATAAGAGTTTCCCCTGGGTAAAGAAGTCCCCTGGCACCTCAGCACCTGCACAAGGCCAGACTCAATGTGCTCAATGTGTCTCAAAGCAGGACAGTTCCCAGCTGTGGGATGAAGGAGCAGGAATGTGACTGGAAAATGGCCTCAAGCATCTTCATCTCACATTCCCACCAGTCTGTGGTGGAAAAGGAGGGGGGAGGAAGGGTAGGTTTGGATGCTTTTTGCAGTGGCAGCCCTGTAGAAAAAGATCCTCTCCCAGTGAGAAACTGCTTTGTCAGACACCTCTCCAGCCTCCCGAGCAGGGACTGATAACACCTTTTAAAAATTATCGTTAAGGAATGAAAGGTTTGGCATTCACACCCCCTTAGGTGGCTGTAACCACAGTGAATTAACATGGAACTGCAGCCAAGGGACCCCCCTGGAGCCTGGAATGGCCTTGGTGAGGTACATTTATGTGAAGCAGCAGCAATCTTTTGTGTTCCTTTCTTCAGCAATTTGGCTTCTCTGCGAGTCTGCCTGAAAGGGAGATTTCCGTGGGGACAAGGCCACTGCACTGCTGGGGGGCTGAAAACACAGCCCAGGGGGATTTAACAGCTAAACCCCAGCCCAGGTGTATTTAATACCTGGAACCCCAGCCCAGGTGTATTTAACTGCTGGAACCAAATCCCAGGTGTATTAAACACCTGGAACTACAGTCCAGATGTATTAAACAGCTGGAACCCCAGCCCAGGTGTATTTAACAGCTAAACCCCAGCCCATGTGTATTCAATACCTGAAAACACAGCCCAGGTGTATTTAACACCTGAAACTACAGCCCAGGTGTATTTAAAACCTGGAACCATAAACCAGGTGTATTTAACAGCTGAAAAAGCAACTCAGGTGTATTTAACACCTGAAACCACAGACCAGCTGTATTTAGCACCTGAAAATACAGCCCAGGTGTATTTAACACCTGGAACCATAGACCAGGTGAATTTACCAACTGAAAACACAGCCCAGCTGTATTTAACAGCTGGAACCCCAGCCCAGGTGTATTTAACACCTGAAAACCCAGCCCAGGTGTATTTAAGAGCTGTGTGCTCAGGACCACCACCCCTCTGCAGGCACCAGGGACACTGCAGCATCCCAGGGATGCAGCTGCACTGCAGGTCCCCACATCCCCACACTCCTGCTGCTTCTCCTAGGACTGGAACAGAAAAAAAAAAGAATTTAGGTTTTGTTGCTTTTCCCTCCCTCTCCAGCAAAGAGAAATGCAAGCAGGTTAGAGAGAATTTCCCTGGCAATATTTCACACTGCCCCCAGTCCCTTTTTTCCTACTGAGGATTCCCAGCCTGAATATTGAGTAGCCTGAGCTCCCAAACACTCTGGGAGGTGATGGATTGCTGCTGAATGCAGGCTGAAGTTTTAAGCCAACAATTACTTTTCTCTGAAGACTTTTTCCCCACCAGAAACTGGGGGGCAGAGCACCTCAGGATTGTTTTTATGACCAATGCTGTCTCCTGCAGGGGAACTGGGATCTTTAAGGGATGCTGGGTTATGAATTGCTCTCATTACTGGGGGGGAAAAATGCCCAGGGCCATGTTGGTGTTTTTCTGTACATGATCCTGCTCAGTGTCAGGGGATTAATCACCACTTTTAAGGAGGATCAGAGCTGAAATGATTTAACCTCTGAGCAGAAACTCCATTTAAAAATGGAACCCACTCAGAGCTTGGATTCACAGCCTTCTCCTTCCTGCAGCAGGGAGGGAACTGAGGCTCCCCAGGGGCAGCTGGGATGGACCTGGGCAGAAAGAATGTTTGTAAACCTTTAAATCAAGTGGAGAATAACTTCTGAAAGAGATCACTGAAGAACAAACCCAGGAGAAGGGCTGAACCTCCAGAACATCAGTTTAGTTTGTTGGAAGTCAGAGTGTGGCATCTAAAAAAAATAGTAATAATTGAAAAAAGGGCAGCTTTCCCCTTAATCCAACAACATGAAACACATTGAATAAAAGGTTGTCTCTGCTTGAGGGTCATGAAATTCCTACAGGCAACTTTTGGGGCCCTCATCACCTCATGGTCTTGAGCAGCTGATTGTTGCAGGCTGAGATCCAAGGAAAAAAAAACCACTACGTGATCCACAGGGCATCAGGGACAGCAGGGATATTTTAGTATTTTTAAACCAAGCTGGGAAAAATGGTTATTTGGACTCTGCTGTTTCTCACCTGCTGAGCTCAAGGGCAGAGCTGCTGAACCTTTTCAGCTCTCCCAACATCCCTGGGTGTCCCAGGGAGGACACAGCAGCCACAGAGCTCCAGGACAGATCCAACAGCATTCCTCAATTCAGCTTGTCCAAAGTAAAACTCAGGGACAGGAGAGGAACAGCCACCCACACACCCAGAGCCCACTCTTGCTGGGTCTATCACTATGGAGTGTTCCCCAGCCTGGCAGAGTTATTTCCACAGGAAACACAGGCATGAAAAGGATGAATGAGGCATTTAGTGATGCTCAAATTACACATAACATCCTCTGAGCACAGAATCATTGCAGATCTCTGAGACCACCCAGTCCAAGCTGTGCTCAATGCCCTTCTTGTCCCCAGCCCAAAGCACTGAGTGCCACATCCAGGAATTCCTTGGACACCTCCAGGGATGGATGGGCACTCCAAACCTCCCTGGGCAGCCCCTGACCACCCTTTCCATGGAGAAATTCCTCCCACTGCCCAACCTGGGTGACCCCCATGGGGCACTTGGCATCTCTTGCATGGACCAAAACTCAAATTCTGGTTGGGAAAGAAGGGAGCTGAAATCACCTTTTGGAGCCCTTGTCTTGAATCCCAGCACCTGGAATGTTCAAAAAACACCTGGAGGTGACACTTGAGGACGGGGTGGCTGTGGGTTGATGTGTGGTCTGATGATGTTTCAGATCTTTTCCAACCTTAATGATTCCATGACCTCACCTCAAGCACGGGGACCTGCAGGAAGCTCCAACCTCGCTGGGCAGCAGAAGGGAACACCTGAAAGGCCACCAGGTCCCAGAGAGTGACCCCAGGCAGGAGGAGGAGCAGCCCTGAGCCTCTGTGGGAGCCCTGAGTCACCGAGGTTTGATGACACACGGGGTTTGATTCTCTCTCTGCTTCCTTGGTAACAGCTTTGCTCAAAGTGCTGCCACGTCAGAGTACAATCCTTGCATTTAAAGAAAAGAAAAGCCCCACAGCAAGGCCAGACTCTGGTGATTCACAGTGACTTCAGAGGCTCCCTGAGGCTGCACTTGGCATCCAAGCAGCACAAGGAGTTTCCTGGTGGAGTGAATGATTCTGATCAGGTGCAGATCCCAGAAATCACAGTGCTTCCCAGGAAAATACCTGCTCCAGAGGGCCTGCAGTGCATCACAACCAGCTCTTGTCTTGCTGGAGGTTATTTAATATCCTTTGCTGTCTCTCTCCCACCTCCTCTCTCCAGCAATTTCCCCCAAACCTGCAGGAACAAAGAACTCAGGCACTCCTTTGCCACAACATTCCCTTGCTGAGACCACACTGGGACCAGGGCACAGGAGCTGGGGGATTTCCCTTCTGTTTGATGCTTTAAAAAGTGCTTTTCTTTCTAAATCAATTCCCTCTACCTGCTCCAGCCTCACTCAGGTGTCCCATTCCCAGCACTTCACATTATTCCCAATAACAGCAACAGGATCAACTTCCAAAGGTTAAAACCACAAATCCTCTCTGCTCTGCTCCTTCCCTGCTCCTGCAGCTGGATCCTGCTCACAGACTTCTTGTAAATTTTTCAGGCAAAAGCAGAGGTTTCATTTGTCTGCCCAATTCCAGGAGTGGGACTTTCAGTAAAAACAGAGATTAGAGCCCTTTCCCTGCCCTCAAACACCCCCTGCCCATCAGCCAGACCCCCCCAATGCTGCAAACTCCTTTCTAACACATCAGGCTCTGCTGTTTAAAGGCAGCTCTGGGATACAGATTTCCTGTTTGCCTGCTTTTCACCAAGAGTCACATTAGAAGACATTCAAGCTGACTTTGACCTTTTCAAGCAGGCCAAGTGTTAATAATATTAAAACTGAGAAGGGGGAAAAATTCTCACATTCTCACTACCTGACATAGGAAAGAGGAGAGAGATCCAGTGAATTTTCATGTCTGGCAAAAGTGTTTCATCTATTAATGGACTTTCATCTCCTTGCTCCCATTACATTTCACCCACTGAACCCTTTGCAGATCTGATCCCTCTACCATGATCAAACTTGTGAACAATGTGGCAAGGAGCTGAAGGAACCTGTGAATTTCTTGCTATCAGTTTTTATGGAATAGTGGACTCCAGCATGTGCCAAGTCCCTCCCAGCCCTGCTATTTCTGTATCAGCAACAGATGAACAGGAGGAAGAATCTGCTTAGTTTGCAGTTTACTGGGAATTAGATCCACTTCCTGCAGCTCCAGCCTCCCAAATGAGCACTGGCAGCTTGATCTGAATTTGGGATCACTGGGACAGCTGCACTGCCCTGCCCACCCACAGGGTTTGCCAAGGAAGGAGGGATGGTTTTCCTGGGCAGGGTGGCCAGAAAATACCTGGTTTCATAGGACACAGGCAGGAAAAACTCACCTCCAAGCTGGAAATGGCTCCAAGGTCAGGTTGGATGGGGCTTGGAGCAGCCTGGCCTGGTGGAAGGTGTCCCTGCCCATGGCAAGGGTGTGGGATGAGATGATCTGGAAGGTCCCTTCCCACCCAAACCCATCTGGGATTCCAGGGAATGCCTCTGCTGAACCAGCACAGCAGCCCAGGGGTGAAGGGGTGTGAGGGATCCAACACAAGGAGGAGGGACTAGCCTCAGCAGTGACACTGGGACATTTCCAAACAGCTCCCCAAGAAGTGACCCCACCCAAAAGGTGTCCCCAGCATTCCTAAGGAAATATAAAATCTTGCAATAAACACACCACTGCTGGGTGATCTGCCTTGAATCCAGCCCTGACCATGGCACAAGCACTTCTGGCTGTCATCAGAAGGTGGCTCAAAAGTTTTTGGGCACAAACTGGGGGTTTAGGGTTCTTTTCCCTCCAAACCACCCCATTTTCACCAATGTCACTGCAGCTTCCCATGCAGGGGGTGAAGGGTTAACCTGAAACTCAAGGTGCTCCCTCCAGCACTTCCCAGCAGTTACTGGCTTGAGAGAGAATCAAACTAATTACCTTAGTAATTACCAAACTAATTACCTCTCTAATTACCCAGTGTCTTTGTTCACATGGAGCTGACACTCTTGCACAGGAGCCCTGGCTCAGTGCCCCATGGTCTCCTGGAATTTTGCTGCCTCTCCCAAGGACCTGAAGACCCAGGTCCCACTCACACCATGGCCAAGCTCAGGTCCTGTCCCTCTCCCCCAGGGAGGGGCAGATGCTGCTGAACACTGAGGATCAAAGCAGAGATGCCCAGGCCTTGTTTGACACCTCTGAGAGCAGCCAGGGAGGTGACAGAGCCAACACAGAGCTGAAAGCAGCAGGGTGTTCAGCAGAACCCTCAGCAGCATCCCTGCCACTGTGCCTGAGCTCAGTGAGTTCAGCCTGAATCCTGCCCTGGGCTCGGGGTCACTCACTGCTGGAAAGCAGGAGCATGGCTGGTGACACCAATGCTGGCCATGACCCCCAGAGGGTTTTGTGGGAAGAGCTGGGAGAGACTGAGCACAGCAAGGGCTCTGCTGGCTGCAGGACCTCACCCTCTTCTGCTCTGTCCTCCCAAATCCCCTCTTGTGTCTTCAGGCAGCTCCCAGAAGTGTCAGCTCAACACAAACCATCACCAATTGTGACTGAGCAGGTCCACATCTGCAGCTGTTTGCACCCAAACCTAAATCCTTGTCTGCTTTTGTCTGGAACAGGACTGACCATGGGCAGGGAGCTGCAGTGTGCTGTCACCTGCAAGGGGACAAATGATGATTTCCGGGTCCTGCAAATCACATTTGACACCCTGGACAAAAATCCTGGCACTTCTCCACTCTCTCTGTCCCTGCTACTTGGGAAGGAGGCTGGCCTTGCTCTGTCCCAGCAGCTCCTGCTGGCACCAACAGCTGCTGTTAGTTTGGGATCTGCAGGTGCAGAAAAAGGTCACAGAATCATAAAATCATGATTAGGAGGGAAACTTCTCCATAGGTTTTCTATACTTATAAAACCCCAGGAAAGGGGGTTTCCAAGATTTTAAGATTTCAGCACCCACACCAGCAGGTGGGGAGAAGGCAGAAATCAAACACCTACAGCAGGACAGGGATGAGGTACACAAATGCAGAGGTGGCAAAAGCAGAAGGGGTGGTGAAACACCAAAAAATCCAGAATTACTGCTCTTTTAAAGGCAAAGGTGTCCACACCAGGAACAGTTTGAAAGTCCACACCCAGGACAGTTCTGAGCCCACACCAGGGCCACTTTTAAAGTCCTTCCCCTGCTGCTGCCACCAGCCTCCCCCAAGCCCAACTCCCACAGGCTGCAGATGCCACCCCTGGTGCCACAGAAGATGTTTAAAGAACACAACACGTCAAACACAGTTGGAACAAAGCAGGCAAGGCTGACTCTCATTGCTCAAGGCTGTCAGGACGAGAGACCAATAAACATTTGGCAGTAACAGAGACCTTCCTTCCCGACACAGCTCTTCCCCTGATTTTACAGCATCATCTGGCCTGAAAAACGTCTGCTTTTCCTCTATGCTGTGTTTTGCTGCCAATTCTGAGTCTGGCAAGGCTGGCTCTGCCAACTCCTTGGCTCCCTGTTACAAAAGAGAACATTAGAGAGAAGGATTTGTGAGTTAGCTGATTTGTAAACACTACAGCAAGTCACCGTGTAAACACGGTGCTTCTGTCCCTGTTGTTTCTCCTGAGCAGTTTACCTGGCACCTGATGTTGAACTCCAGGATCCTCCACTCCCACCAACATTACAGTTGCTTGGCATGTAAAAAAAAAAAAGAAAAAAAATCCCAGCTTCTCTGGGTAGCATGAAAAAAAAAAAATCCTTAATTAAGCAGCGCTCACAAAGCATCTTGATAATTAGGGAAGTCACTGGTAATATTCTGCATGAATAATAAATGAGATCCACAGGTGCACCCACAGTTGTTCAGTAGGATGAGGTTCCAACACAGCCAATTAGAGAGGGAGAACAGGTAAATAAACAGCAGAAGGCTCCAGACTCGCTGCTCATTTGACATCATTACTTTCACTATTGTGTAAAAAGTCCCTTCTAAGATTGCTTGGGACAAGGAGTGTGGCACTTGTTGCCTGAAGGAAAAGAATTAAAGGATGCTTGCACAAAGCTGGTTTGGAGATTTTTGGGGAGTTTTTGCCATTTCACAGAATCCCAGAATGGTTTGGGTGGGAAGGGACCTTAAGACCATTTCATTCCAACCCCTCCCATGGGCAGGGACTCCTTCCACCATCCCAGGCTGCTCCAAGCCCCTTCCAACCTGGCCTGGGACACTCCCAGGGATGGGGAACCCACAACCTCTCTGGGCAACAAGAGCTCCATTCACAACAATTTCCCAAGCAGGGAAGTGGTGGTGGATAAATCACAACACTCCCATCACGTGGGATCCTTTTAGGTGGCTGTGATGGAAAACAGCTCAATCCAAACCCCGCTCCTGACACCAGGGCTGGTTGTGCATGAAAAGTCTGTGCTTGAAAGCTTCAGCAACAACATCTGCTGGGAAAGCATGATTGACACAGCAGAGGGAACACCATCCACCCCCGAGGAGTGGGAAGGGAGACAGACTGCAGCATCAATCCTGTGCATAAAATAGATTTATTGTTGGTGCAGAGCGAGGCATTCTCGTCAGGACTTGATACGAGCGAGGAGCACAACAGAACCATCCCAGAAATAAAGGCCATGGAGCACCCTAAGTGTTGGATCACAAACATCATTCCAGCAGAAGGCCTGCAGAGAGACACTTCATCAAGCCAGGTCATTTGGGAAATAAGTTAAAGCACAATTTACAACTCTACACTGTGAGGAGAACTCTGACACTGGGACCAGAACGGCCACATCCCAGCACTGCAATGGTTACACCCCCTGCCTCTGGCAGAGGAGATTCTACAGTGAAACAGCAGCACTTGAAGGATATTTCCCCTCTCTGAGGCCAGAGAAAGGCTCTTTTCTTTCCCTTCCTCCAGTCACCAGTGCTGGGCTGTGAGAAGGCAGAGCAGCGAGCTCGGCTGGAATAAGACCCAGGTGTGTGATTGAGCTGGGAGGAGGCTGCCCTTCAAATGGCTCTTCCACTTCTTCTCTTTATTGGGCTGCCCTGCAAATGGGCTGCCAGATCATTCTTGGGGAGAAAAAAAAGCTCTTCTGCTGAAATTAGTTGATGGTCTTGTGCTTGATTTGGACAATGCCTTTATCCTCCTCTCCCAAGCATTCTCTGCTGCAAAAAATGATCAGAGGGGAGGGAAGAGAGAGGGAGAAACACATATTTTAGCAACTCCAAGTTATCCCAGACAGTCCCTGAAGTTTGGCTGCAAGTTTTTAAAATAAGGATACAGAACAAGACTCATTGTTGATAAACACATCATGCCAGAGACAAGTCAGAGAAACAGAATAAAGCAATTTGAGGACTCAACAAGTACAGGCTTGGAGGTCTGAGGAGTTTCACTAATGACCCATTTTCATGCTCTCATGGCTTTAGTGCTGTGGTTATTAAAGGAAATTAAACCACCTGACATTACAATAAGAAAAATCCCATTCCCAGCAATTAAACTCTTGAGGAAAAATATCCTGAAAACACCCAACACTGAGTATCCCTCACCTGGCTCCTCCCTGGGCTCTGAGTCAGAATCAAAACGCCAACAGTGTGAACATGCTGCACTCACTTTGGGCTTCATTACAGAACCACACATCATGGAATGGTTTGGGTTGGAAAGGAACTTAAAAATCATTTCATTCTTTTCACTAGACCAGGTTTCCTGTGCCTGGAAATGTTCCAGGCCAGGTTGGACAGGGCTTGGAGCAGCCTGGGACAGTGGGAGATGTCCCTGCCCAGGGCAGGAGTTGGAATGAGATGATCTTTAAGGTTCCTTCCAACCCAAACCATTTTTATTGTCTACAAAACCCATCAAATGAGTGAGGACTAATTATGAGTCTCCTTGCAAGGAATGGTAGGAAGGGATTTGATAATTCTGACTTTTTAAACCTTGAAATCTTACAGGTGACCTCCAAACAGCTGATTCAGGTGTCTGATCAACACTACACAGCTTGGAAGTCTGGGCTGCATTGTCAGTCACGGAAATCAGGGATACTTAACAATAAAGTGAATTAAAACCAAGTCAGGTTTGGCTTCAACCAAATTGTCATATTATTCCTAAAAACAACACAGTAAACTGTGCTAGGGTTAAGAACTGCACTTAGATTGGATTTTGGGATAAAATGTCTTTCCCAAAAGGACTGTCCAGCCTGGCACAGCTGCCCAGGGGTGGAGTCCCCATTCCTGGAGGGATCTAAAAGCCTTTTAAAGTGTGGAGGTGGCACTTGGGGACATGGTCAGTGGTGGCCTTGGCAGTGCTAGGAATGCTTGGACTTCATGATCCTGGAGGGATTTTCCAACCTAAACAATTCTGACTTCAAAACTCCCCAAGGCATCCACACAAACAGGTGGTGCCTGTCCTTGTGCCCCCAAAATCCTCCAGAATCCACAGAGGAGAAGAAGAGGCTGATGGAATAAAAGGAGTCAGTTTTGTGCTCCTTGGGTGCATTTGCAAACAAAAATCTGGGAGAGTTTCATCTGATACCAAAATCTCCAATCTCAGATCCATGGCACCCCCATGGAGATTTCTAGAAAGTTCAGGAAGGCTCCTCCACCTGGAAATTTCCTTTTTGCAGAGGAATTACAGACTCACTCCAAGCCAGCTCTGGGCTGAATATTAACTTTATGTCCATTTAACACTGCACAAATTAACAGAGAAAATTCCCAAGGGATCTGAGAAAAAATGGGCTATTTTTATTTAGTGTCCTAAGGAAAGAAATTGGAGATATTTGTTGATCACATCCATATTTCTGCCCACAAAATTTCACCTTCAGATAAATGGGGGTGTTCCAAGCCTTGCTTTGGTTTTATCTACATTTTGGGTTTTTTTAGTGTTTTTTCTTACCCTTTTAAATGAATACATTTAAAACAGATTCCTTTTTTTTTTTTTTTTTTTAACAAAACCCCATGGAGTGAAGCAGGTCCATAATGAAGTTCCTTCAATGAGGGCAGTGTTAAATGATGAGGTCTTTTTGTTGCATTTCAATTCAATGTTTCCAGATACAAAAATTCCATGTCTTTTTCTCTTTGACTGGAAACTGGTATCAAGTAAAAATACTGAAGGATGAGACTAAAATCCTGGCTTTATTCTATTTAGGATGCATAATTAAGGACCCATTGATCAAACAAATAAAAATAGTGGTTACAAGGCTGAAGGATAACATTTTGTAGCTAGGCTGCCAGGCACCAGCATCTGCTGGTTTTGTTATTTTAAGTACTCTTAAACCTCACCTGCCTGAAGAGACCTGAATCCGTCTGGAATTCAATGGTTTAACAGGAAATTATTGCACAGATTTGTTAAACCATGGACTAGTTGTGTTTTTATGTAAGGATCAGAACTTCTTTTGCCCAGGGTGGGGAAAAAATTGAGAAAAAGAACCTCCAAAATGTATATTTGAACAGCTACTGTCCATATCCATGGCTGGAAAACCAGGAAAAAGGATTAAAAAGCCATGGATGGTCTGGAGTTACTTCAGCAGTGGCAGCACAAATACATGCCACACACAATCCAAATATCTTCCCCTTAATGGCTCCATTAGGTTAAGTTTTCCTCTCCATTACTGGCATTATCATTATAATAACATGCAAACATTAATAACAGAGTTTAATTTATCTCCCCAGCTTCTCATGACTTTGGGAAGAGATTTCAAGGGAAGATACAGCAATGTGTCAAACCCCTCTGAATTAACAACTCTCAGGGCTTTTCTAAGGAGGGGAGAAAAGGACAGATAGAGACATGAGATTACAGCCAGCATGAGAAATAAGGAGCACACAGAAGAGAGGGGGAGATAATTATAAGCAAGATAGGAAAGAAAGAGGAGTCAATAAATTCAATTTATGAAAAGCACAGAGTGTGCTCAGCCCGAGCACAAGTGCCCAGACTCACCGCCAGGAAATCGGATTAGTTCACTTATTTGCTTTTCAATATCTTGCTCTATTCCCTCTAGCAAATTTTCTTCTTCCTTTGTTTCTTGTAGCCAGTGTCAGTTAACTTTTTCATTTCTGAATCTGCCATTTATCCCCCTCCTCTGGCTCCCAACCAAGCTCACAGAGAAGGTAATTTTGAAGTGATTTTCTAGCAGCGTTTAGGAATTATTTCAAAGTAACTGTCTGGACTTGTGGGCAAACAGTGAGTAAAAATAATTACAATTACAGCTGCAGCATGTGGAGGATGGGCTGGTGTTCATTATGAAAAACAATTGCTCCTGCTTGCAAATATTTCCATCATAAAAGGCTTCTCCTTCTCTGTTATCATGAGAGAAACCTCTCTGAATTCTCATCTTGAAGCATGTGTGAAACAGAATCAGAAACATTTAGGAAACACTTTTAACTACTTGACAGGCTTGGATGAAGATCTTCAACAAAAAAAAAAAGGTGTTTAAAAGGGTTCAAAAACCTAATGCTCATATTTATGCAATTTGCTTTTCCTGCACCTTCTGAACATGAATTAATTCATCCTCATCAGAGTCTTCTGAAGAAATTCCTATCAGATACAAATTCGAGTTAGAGCTTAAACATGTCTAAGTAATTAATCCATTTTTTCATGGATACTTTAAAAATTAATAAAAACTTGTACATACAGTAAATTAGTGCTGCAGATGCTGCAGGGCCATGGGGAAATCCACTACAGAACAAACCAAACCAGGGTTACAAGTGACAGAAATGGCCTCAAGTTGCACCAGGGGAAGTTTGGGTTGGATATTGTGGAAAATTTCTTCACTCAAAGGCTTGTGCAGCCAGGGCAGGGGTGGAGTCCCCATTCCTGGGGGATTTAAAAGCTGTGTGGATGTGGCACTTGGGGACAGGGTCAGTGGTGGCCTTGGCTGTACTGGATGGTCTTAAGAGTCTTAATGAGTCTGTGATTCTCATGTTATTCACTGGATTTCTCCTAAAAAAGGAGATTGGTGCATTCTGAAATGGGCAGGAGGAGAAATCATGGAATCACAGAAGAATTTGGGTTGGAAGGGACCTTAAAGCCCATCCAGTGCCACCCCTGCCACGGGCAGGGACACCTCCCACTGCCCCAAGCCCTGTCCAACCTGGCCTTGGACACTTCCAGGGCTGGCACAACAAATATCAATAAAATACCTATTAAAGGAAGTGAATTTGAAGGGACAGGGAGCTCTCAGGGACTGAGGAACAACCAGCTGTGTTAATTCCAGCAGATCTTTGGGAACTGCAGCTCGAGGCTGCAGCATTTGAAAGCAAAAGTTCACCAAGAAAGATCAGAGCCAAAGTCTCAGGGATTTTCTGCCCAGGGAAGGTGATTACCATGATCAAACACCAGCCCTGCTCTCCAGCTCTCCACTAGCACATCAAGATGGGTGTCCTCACGTGCTCAAATATTAACTCACAGATCTGGGCAGAAATAAAGATCAACAGAGTGATTTCAGCACTTTTTACACATCCTGCACGTGGGCTGTGAGCACATTTCTTGGTTTGTTTAAGAACACAACTGAGGTCAATATATGCACTTCTGTATTTGAAAGATGCAAGCTGATGAAAAAAAACTGAGAAATTGTAGCTTCATTTAATTTAATGATTTACATATTACTGTCATTTTCCTTCATGCTGCACTAATAAAGCATAAAGATTTTAATTGGCAGTGATCCATACCCTACAAAACTGGAAGAGAGGAGGGCAAGAGCAGGTAAAGGACAGTTTTAGGGCCTTGCATAACACAAGATAGAAGAAATCAAGAATTCCAAGTGGTGACCAATGTAGTTTGAGTTTCTCATATTTATGGCAAAGATAGCAGGTATTTTAATCCCCTTGTTTTACTGCTAAAACTGTAGATAAAAAGAAACACCTGCCAACAGCAAGAGCTCCTACACTAAACAACTTCCCAGAGGAAGAGATGGAAAGCTGAGCATTTAAATCTGAGTGTCTCCACAGAGCTCTGGGAGCTGGGAAAAGCTTAGGCATGGAGCAAGAGCTAATTGGAAATTCCTCTGCTCATCATTCCATCACTTTTCAGTGAGAACAGGTCCAGAATCTCACCTGTTTGGCATGATTGACACAGTGCAGGTACTGGCTGGCCAGGGCAGAGCAGCTCAGGGTCTCCTGGGCGTGTTCCCGGTAGCACTGGAGGATTTTATCCTGCAGCTCCCCACAGATGGGGTGGGACTCATACCTCCTGTGGGAACAGAGAACAGCTTCAGGGTTTCCTTCTAGAAACATCACAGCAAAGACAAAAATCTTGTATTATTATTAATTATTATTATTGAATCAGTTTGGGTTGGAAGGGAGTTTAAAGCACATCCAGTTCCACCCCCTTCTACACCTTCCACCATCCCAGGCTGTTCCAAGCTCTGTCCAAACTGGCCTTGAGCACTTCCAGAGGGATGAATTTTTCCCTGTGAGGGTGGTGAGGTCCTGGCAGATCGCCCAGGGCTGCCCCAACCCTGGAAGTGTCCAAGGCTGGGGTTGGAGCACCCTGGGATAGTGGAAGGTGTCCCTGCCCATGGAAATGGGGTTGGAACTGGGTGATCCTTGAGGTCCCTCCCAACCCAACCCTCTCTGTGATTCTGATTCTCATTTTGCTGATTGGCCAAGCAGATCTATTTTCCTCCAGCAGGGAAATGACACATGAAGCACAAATGCTGCTCCTCCAGGGAGTTGATTTCTTGACAATCCCTGAAGATGTCATGCTAAAAAAGGGGAATGTTAAGTCACCTTGATTTTACAGTATGTACCTATATAAAACATCTCTTTCTCCTTTCAGTCATTACCCTGCATCTGTGAAATCTAAACCAGAATTTAAATGCAGTCCCAGGTGCTTCCACACTTTATGATCTCCAAGTTCAAACTTCTGCAGACTCTTATGGAGGAGGATTTTCCCTTAATCCCTCCTCTGCTGAGATCAGCACGTGCTTCAAAGGCATGTCAGGCATCAAAATGTGCAACCACAAACTGCTGCACATGGAGGGAGGGTGGCAAGGTCTAGGTTGGGACAGGGAACACTAGAAACACCAGGGATGTTCTCTGCAGACATCTCTCAGCAGTGATGATTTAGGTCCAACTAAACCCAAGCTCAATTAAAATGCCCAAACCCCTGGTGTGAATTGATAAAACAATACAAGAGAGCCTGAATTAACTAAAAATACCCACAGTAAACCTTGCTGTGCCTTTACTCACAAGTGATTTTAAAGTGATTTCTTATATACAGGTGAAGAGAGAAAGGAATGGGCTGCTCTAGCATTGCTGCATTAAATTCTGCCAATGTATTTACAGCCAGTTCAATGGGGGAACTCCCTAACCCATGATAAAGAGCTTTTGAGTTGGATTTTTTTTCCCAGAGCCATGCCATCAGTGACCAAAACACAGGTGTTATTCCTTATTGGAATGTTTTGAAGGACTCTCTACATTGCCAGCCATATGGGAGCCCTGTGAGACACATCTCCTGCCCCTCAGTGACTTGTTTTAGGGCAGTGAGAACAAGGCCACTTCCTTTAAGTCAACCAAGTGCATTTCTTGGATTAATCTGAAGGTGAGCACTGTCTCTGTAATGATCAATGCTTGTACCACTCCCCTAATGCTCTGTTGGCACCTTTGGGAAAGCACTAAATGAAATTACTGCCTGGCATTAGAGGGCCATAAACCACAGGATCTCCTGTTGGGAAAGGAGGTTCCATTGTGTATTATGGGAATTCCTCTGAAGGGTTTCCCATTGATTTCTGTCAGGGATGGATCCCAGGACTCACAGATGGATGGTCAGAAACAACAGCAAGGAAACTCCTCCAAAGGGAAATGAAGTATCTCCCTAACAGAGACCCTCCTGAAGTTGCTATGATTACATCAATTAATACTTAAATGGGATCTTGGGAAGGAACTCCTGGCTGGGATGGAATTCCCAGAGAAGCTGTGGCTGTCCCTGGATCCCCAAAATGTTCAGCTCCAGGTTGGATGGGGCTTGGAGCACTCTGGGATGGTGGGAGGTGTCCCTGCCATGGCAGGGGTGGCACTGGATGGGCTTTAAAGTCCCTTCCCACCCAAACCATTCCATGGTTCCATGAATAAAGGTCATTTTACAGAAGCATTTAAGGGTCTGTGGGGTTTGGCTGAGGGAAGAGCTCATAAGAAAAGGTAAATAGTGCAAACTCAGCAATTATGTGGAATCTATTGGGAAATGTGGAGGTTTTAAATGCCTGAGTGGATAAAGCAACCTGCTCTGGTTCCAGGCAGGGCCAGGAGATCCTGAGGGCAGGAGATCCCTTTCCTGAGCTATCCCATGTCCTGACAGAGATCTGTATTTTGAGACTTGTGGTGCAAAAAGTGTCACCAGAGTATCACAGAATGGTTTGGGCTGGAGGGGACCTTAAAGCCCATCCAGTGCCATCCCTGCCTTGGGCAGGGACACCTCCCACTGTCCCAGGGTGACCCAAAACCCAATCCAACTCTGGAACCTTCCAGGGACTCAGGAGCAGCCACAGCTTCTCTGGGAATTCCATTCCAGTCCCTCCCCACTCTCCCAGCCAGGAATTCCTTCCCAATATCCCATCTAAATCCCATTTAAATCCCCCCTCTTTCAATTTAAACCTCTTGCCCCTTGTCCTATCACTATCTGCCCCTGCAAAGTAAACAAGATTGTGTCCTACACTGTATTTATTTATTTCATTGCTCAGGGATTTCCCAACTAAACTGAAAGACACAAACCATGGGAGTGCAGCAGGAATGTCAGGGAATGCTGACAGATCTGCAGCTGCACTCAGTGCAACTCCAGAATTCCTCCACAGAACCAACACACCCAAAATCCCAGCACAAGTCAACATGAGCAGCACCACATGGAACAACGTGTTTTTATTAAGTTTGCCAATCCTTGATCTGCTTTCCCTTCTCCAGCTGCTCCTGAAGCACCTCCCATGCCAGAATAATCTTTCAGAGCTGGAATAAACCTCTGAGGGAGCCATGCACCCACCTTTTCCAGAGAGCTGATGCATCACAACCTCATAAAGGTAATAGGATGAAAACACAAAAGGAAACGGGAGAGAGACAGTCTTAAATAAAAGAAATATTCCATGCTAAAGCATGAAAAGAAAATTTAATGAAGGGAACTTTGTACTCATCTGGGCCCTCTCAAAGAGCATAGCTTATTGTGCTCCTGGGGGCTTGGGGAGAGGAGCCCCTTCATGGCATTCAAACAAAATGTCTACTAAAGAGGAAATTTGAAATCACCACAGTGAGCTGTGCGAGTTTCGTGCTAAAACTGACACTCTCACTGAAGGAATCTGAATGGCTGATGAGTTTCCAGCTGTGCAGGTATCTGGAATAATCCCCCCCCAGATCAGGACTTCAGGCAATTGTCATAAAATATGGGGGGAAAAAAAATAGCAACAAAAAAGCGGAGTGAGAGATAAAAATGGTGCCATGAGATGGGCAGGAGTACCCAGGGCTTAATTTAATTCCTCATTAAAGTGCTGACACCTATCAAAGGCAGCTGATTTTATTTGTGTAACCCTTGGCTACTTGTGAAGTGCTGAATAAAACAGAGCAGAGTGATGCTCTGTGTCCCAGCAGCACAGAACAGCCCAAGCTGCAGCTCCTCAAAATCAAACCTTGCTGTGCCTCCTCCACAGAGCAGCACAAACTGGGGGTGGTTCCCAGCATGGGGCAGTGCTGGGGAAATCCAGAGAAGTCTTAACTTGAAAACAAAACCCTACAAATGAACCTGATCCCACTGAGCCCCAGAGCACCAGCACAGGTGTTGGAGAGGATGCTCTGACCTGTTTTATTTAGCCCTACTGATGGAGGAGAGGAGCCAGACCTGGCAGAATGCAAAATAAACAACAAAAAAAAGGAGGATGTTTCTTTTCTCAGTGTTCTCAGAATAAACACAAAGATAAGGAAGAATAAATGGATGTAACCATATGGTGAAACAAAAGGAAACTGAGGCAGTCCCCACCCTCAGGGTGGGCAGCCCATGAGTGTGTAACAGCTGAATTGCTTTCAGGTGCTTTATGAAGAGCCAAGAGGGGTTTCAGAAGGATTTGTGGGAATTTAATCAATTAACACTGTCTGTGTCCAGCAGAAATTCCTTCTGAGAAAGAGCAAGATGTGTTTCATGGAATCATGGAGTGGTTTGGGTTGGAAAGGACTTTAAAACTCACCCAGTGCCACCCCATCCATGGGCAGGGACAGCTCCCACTGTCCCAGGCTGCTCCCAGCCCTGTCCAAGCTGGCCTGGGACATTCCAGGGATCCAGGGGCAGCCACAGCTGCTCTGGGCAGTTTGGAAAGGGGATGAGTGAGGGGGACAAGGTGCAGCCACAAGTGCTTGAGAGAGAATTCAGTAGGGAACAGGAAACAGCAGGGAAGCAGAAATGGGAGATGCAGGGCTGGGAAGGTGAAGATGTGTGATTTTCCTGGATAACACTGATGAGGAAGCCAGTGGCAGGATGAAAGGGGTGATATGATTTGGGGTAGGAAAGAATCTGCAGTGCTGCTTTCACTGGCACAGTCAGGGCAAGATTCCTCTTCTTTTGGCCAGGAGGAAAAAAAATAAAATAAAATGAATGTTGGTAGCCTGAGCAGAGATGGATTTAACTGAGCAGATGGACAGGAAAGGATTTTGTATATGGAGGCAGTAAAAGAAATGTGAGCTCATCTCAGGAGAGCCTGAAGGACACCTCTGAAACAGCAGCAAGGCACCTGTGCTCCATCACCATCCAAAAAGGGGCTGGTGAGAGGATTCCTCTTTTTTTAACATTACCTCACCCAAAAAACCTCTTCCAGCAGCATCACTGCTGAGTGAATCCACACGATGGGTAGCACAGAAAATAGTTGTAAAACACAACCCAGGGGAGAAAAAAAAGACAAAAGGGCATATGGTAATGAAGGTCCTCCTTGCTGCACCATTATTTTTAGTTTTCACATTAATTTACTCTTGATATTAAACTATTTTTAAAGCTTGTCTTCGCACATGCAGTAGGTGATGACTAGAAACGTGTGAGGCACAAACCAAATGGTTCTGTTCTTCTCTGAATGGTTTGGGGGGAAGAACACAGATCTGATTGCTGAATATCTCCAACTGCTGCTCCCTAATCAAGCTGTGCCCACACAGAGCCCTCACAATCACTGCGTGGGAAGTGCTGCCAGCAAAAGATCAAGTACTGCAGAGTTGATTCTTGCTTTTATTTACACTCCAATGCAGAGTGTGACTTCTCCAAAAGGTGGGAAAGAAAGAGTTTTCCTAACAAATCTCTGCTGACATGCTGGAAGAGAACCACGGTGGTTTCTGCTCTGCAAGTGAGAATGTAAAATCTACAAGTTAATACTAAATAAATGACTTACAAGTTGTAGCACCTTTTGTGCTACTCAGAATCAAGTCCAGTGTTGATCTTCCCAGTGTTAATTTTATATCCTTTCTCCAAAAACCCCAGCATACCCAAAATCACAAGGGAATGTTTGTCATCTTCTCATTTATTTCATCTCTTACCCAGCCTTGTCAAAAGCTAATAAAGATCCATTTCAAATATTCTGGCCTTTGGAATTTAGGGAAAGAGAGGGAGAGGGAGAGGGAGAGGAGATTCCAGCACATTTCACACACACACATTGCATGAAGAGAGACATTTAATTATGTCTGGGGAGCACCAAGTTTAACATGCTGACAAAATCCTGGTTTTACAGGGGTGACTGTCAGAAAGTCCTACTGACCTTTCTAGAGGGCTGGATTTTTAACCTGCAGAGTTTTCCCACCTGGTAAAACACCTGGAATGCTGGCTGGGTACTGGAGCAGCCACTTGGAAAAGCAAAGTGGAAACAATTTCCTTGTGTTGCAAGAATTCATTTAGTGCACACAGGGAGGGAAGAGATTCTCTGAGGTTATCAGAGAGAAATTAGGGTCTTAAATCTGGCAAAATAAGTAAATATAATCAGAACTCCAAGGTGCTGCAGAAGGACTTGGGACAAGGGATGGAGGGACAGGACACAGCGAATGGCTTCCACTGCCAGAGGGCAGGGATGGATGGGATCTTGGGAAGGAACTCCTGGCTCAGAGGGTGGGGAGGGACTGGGATGGAATTCCCAGAGAAGTTGTGGCTGCCTCCAGATCCCTGAAGTGTCAAAGTCCAAAGATGTGGCTTAGAGCAGCCTGGGACAGTGGAAGGTGTCCCTGCCCGTGGCAGGGGGTGGATCTGGATGGGCTTTCAGGTCCTTTGCAACCCAAACCATTCCAGGATTGAGCAATTCCACATTAAGAGGAAGATGAAGACAACAGGATGAGGTTCAGGAAAAAAATATCCTGGTTGTGAATCCTGATTTGTTGGATGAACTGGTTGCCAAAGAGAATCTTCAGGTCCTCAGGACACCACATGCGGATCAGATCTCTTCACCCAGAGAAGAAAACTGCAAGGGCTGGATCTTAATTATCAATGAATTACAGAATGAAATGATCAATGATTACAGGACAGGGGCAGCCAGACAGGTTTCCTAGTGGTGTGTTCACAATGAAGAAAGAACCCAAACCTTTCCCAAAGAGCAGCTAATGAAAAGCTGGGACTCACTGTCAGAGGATGCTGGGGTTATTAAAAGCACATTTAGGTTCAAAAATAATTGCACAGGAAGGTGTGAGATACCCATGAAGAGATTACAAGCAAGGTTTGGCTCAGGAAAGACTCACACCCCCACTTGTTTGAAGGCCAAATGGTATCCCTGAACACTTCCCTCATTTTTACAGTATTCCCTAAAAACCCACTCCCAGCTCAGGAGACTCTGATCTGACCTGCTGTGCTTGCCTAAATTCCAAGTATCTCGAGGTGCAAGCCATCAAATAGACAGCATTCCCATCCACCCTGACAGACAAAATCAGTCTGAATATTTTTATTTAAATTGATATGAACAGACTTGCATTATCCCAAACCACTATTTGTTTATCAAATTCCCCTCCCCCTCCAAAAACAGAAGGAAAACCCTCTTAAAACCCAAAGCACACCACCATTAATGCACAAATGTGCCTCTCCCACAGCTGGTTCCTGCAGCTGCAAGAGGAGCAGCATGTTGGAATTACCCAAATTTAGGATTTACTTTCCTTTTTAGCTTAAGGGACAGTTTTTAGTGAATAGCAGGATACTAAAATAAATAATCACATGGATGGCAATGATACAAATTCCTTCTAACAGGGGCATGGATGCTGCTACAAAGTAGGAAAGAGAATTTAGCAACTGCAGGCTTTAATTAGAAGGAACTCAAGGAGGAGCAGTTTTATCTCTGTGGAATATTTTGTAGTACCTAAATGTTATATATAGAAATATATAGAGAAATACTCCTTGGCTTTGCACAGATCAAACCCAGCTCCTAATTTTGAGTTCAGAGACAAAGAATGATCCCAGGTGCAGTCCCACCACTGTTGAGGACAAAATCCAAACTCTTCCCAGCTCCAGAGTCCAAAGAATGGAGTCAACCCCTCCAATTCCATGATTGCATGATCAGCAAACCAAAATTTGCCTTCCAAAGCTCATCCTGGAAACCCAGATCACAGATTATTTTTAGAGCTTGCATGTGGTATCACTCGAGCTCAGCCTTACTCACCCGAAAAAGAATTATTTAATGAAGATTGGCAAGATTCCACTTGGCTGCTCAGGAGAACACAAGTCAAGGATCATCACTGCAAACAACACCATGTGATAGAACTCCTTACTATCCACTCCTAATAAGGAATTTGGAGGGGGTTTCTGAAGGTTTAGGGAATTAAAGGAATCAAGGCTCTGCTCAGCTCCAGCTCGTGGAAAGGCAGATCCAGGCTCTGGGAGATTGAACTGATGCTTTGCTGGTGTTTCTCATAGAAGTGGTGGTGCTAGTTGCAGGACTCCTTGGATATATTAACTACCATTACATGACAGATTAAACCTTGGTATTTCTAATTTTTAAAGGAAAAAATAATTCTGCAACAGTT
>JAOTQZ010000875.1:1844197-1863110 GCA_026546895.1 Pogonocichla stellata | reverse complement strand
GGAAGCTCTCCCTGGATCCTTCCCTTCTCCAGGTGAGCACCCCCAGCTCTCCCAGCCTGGCTCCAGCCCTGGAGCAGCTCCATGGATTCCTCTGGACTCTCCCCAGTAGCTCCAGGTGCTGCTGTGTCCCCAGGGCTGGGGCAGCTCTGCAGGTGGGGTCTCACCTGAGAGGGGCCGAATTTTCCCCCCTCCTGCGCTGCCCATGGGAGGATTTGGGTCCCAATCCCCGTGGCCAGGGCATGTCCAGCTTCTCATTCACCAAAATCCCCAAGTCCTTCCCCCAGGGCTGCTCTCCATCCTTTTCTCCCCTCAGCCTGGATTTGTGCTTGGATTGCCCTGACCCCTGTGCAGGACCTTGCACTTGTAAGTAAATAATTAACACAGCGTGGGGCACACCAAACTCAGTGACTTCAGCTCTGCTTTGTCTCTGGGTTTGGCTCTAGTCAAGAACCACCTTCATCCTGTAGGTGACAAATTGCCCTCCAAGCCTGATGTGTGAACACCTAAATCCCAGCTGCACATCCCAGTCAGAGGCAGAGCAGGGGAAGGCTGTTCTTTAACTGCTGTGTTAAACTCTCTGCTATTGCTCTGCTGCTGTGGAGCATGCAATAACTAATAGCTTATGTGCTATCTTTGACCTAGAAACACTGGCAGCTGTTAGGGGAATTGCTGGGTTTTGGGGAAGTATCAAAAGGTTTTTAGCACATAAACCAAATTTATGAACAGTTATTCCCCCAGAGAATAGAATTGTTGATGTTTTACTATCACAGCTGTCACTTGTGCACAGTTATTTTGTCCTGTATTAATATCCTGTAAAGGTTGAGCATCTTCCCTCAGTCACTGAAATATTTTATAATTGACAGGCTTCATCTGGCACTGAATATGGATAATTTTCTCCATAAGGAGCACGCTGTGCTGACACTAATCTGTTCTCTTGTCATCTCCCTTTATTATCAATGTCTGCATTGTTTTTTCAGCAGCACTGAAGAACACAAATACGAAGCTTCTAATTGAAAAGGCTAAATAATCAAAAAGCCAATTAATCATCGAGATGAGCTCTGACACTCCATGATGCAACAGCCAGAAATACCACATAGGCATAACTGAAGGGTTTTTAAAGAGTGCTTATTTGATGTGGGAATGATCTGAGATTGTAATTAGCATTCTTTGTCACAGGTGACAGACTCGGATTGAACATTTCTTCATCCTGACATTCACCCTCTGAGCTCCACTTGCTCCCACCCCACCTCCTGTTCTGAACTTCCCTCTGCTGAGAAGCCCAGGCTCTGTCCCTGTGCACCTTCCACTGAAATCAGGACAAGCTCAGGAACAACAAACCAGCCTCTTTTCAAGCTCTGCCATTTCCAGACCTTCCTCTTTTTTTTTTTAAGCTCTATTTCCATCCCAATTTTCAAAATTCCCAGCACAGAAGCTCCCAGGTGACCCCAGTGAGGGAAGGTGGGATGGCAGGAGCTGTGACACCTCTGCTTGTCCAGGTTTTCACTCTGCAATCTCCACCTCTCTGAAGAAATTCCAGGTCAGATTTGGAACACAGAGTTCACTCCTCTCAGAGCTGGAACAGCACTTTTTTTGTGTAGGAGAGAGATGAAAATTTACCTTGATGACAAACTGGATGACAACCTGGAAAAGGAGAGGCTTTTACCTCACAAATAAGGAGTCAGAATGAAAAGACAAGGCTTGGCACCACAAAAACTCCACTCTGAATGCAGAGTTCATCACCTATGGTATAAATCAAGGAATTCAGAACTACCTGCTGCAATCCTGGAGATTTCCAAGCCAAGCAGAGAAACCAAGAGATGGCAGAATTTTGTATTTCACATCCCCTGGGGGTGGCACTCCAGCAGAACTCCAATAAAGTTATTTAAAGTTCATTATCTCCCTTGCACAGCACAAAAATGTATTTACACACATTACATTCACTAACAGGGGCAAGTGAAACCACTGGACCAGTGACCTGCATGAATGTGAAAAATGATCAAGAAAAACATCTAAAATGATGTAAAAAATCAAAAAAGGTGAAAGAAAAAGCTGTCCAAGATCCATGGTTCATCAGACATCCTTTGCCAGGAATTATTCCACACTAAGAGCACAGCTCCAACCATCCCAGAAAAATCCAGTCTGGATAAAACCCCACTGAAGCTTTTTCCTCTAACACCAAGACAGTTACTGCAGAAAAAGGAAAGTGTTCTGTGGAGTTTTTTTGTGAAATATCTTAATTTTCAGCTGTTTAAATAATGCACTGATTTAGAAGCATTAAACTGATTTCCTCTGATCCTTTCAAAGTCTTTTTCATTGCCAAAAACGTGGGATTTCATTAATGTCACCTTCAAAAAGGGGGACAAAACACTGACATGGTATCAGATGTACCCTCAATTTAAAATATTCATTAAGACCAATTACACACACTGATAATTCATGCAGCACATTATATCTCCTAATCCAGAAAAAAAAAAAAAAGGAGTTTTCTTCTGGCCTGCTAAGCTGCATCAATGGGTGTGTATCTTGTTAATAATTTTAACCAACTAACAAAAAAAATCTGAATTAATCACCAATATATAAGCTCAGGACGAAGGCAGAGGGGTAAAGGAGGCAAATGTATACAGGCTGGAGGTTACAACCAACCTGGGAGGCAGGAAATGATGACAGCAGTAATTATTTGAAATTAACATCCTATAAAATAATACCCTGTAAAGAACAGGGATGTTAACAGCAATATGTTAAGCCACTGTGAGCAAGTCCCACAGCTTCCCAAGCTGCTCTCTCCAGTTTAATTTCTAGTCTGTGATGAGATAAAAAGACAGAGGTGCTTTTTAAACATGGTATAAACTTGGAATTAAAATTAAACTCTCCATAGTGATGGAGGAATCACTAATTCCACCCACTGAAAGCAGAAATTCACTCTGTCCCTTCACACTTCACTTTTTTTTGTTGTTATTTTTAATTTAAATTACTTTACTTGGTGACACTTTTTCACTTCCACTGGCTCTTCATCAGCATTGGTATAAAATAACCTCATTATTTCATTTTTCTGCCTGTAATTACCGTGACAGATGAAATCCCACAGCAAATGTGAGAACTTTGTTAGTGAAGAAAACAAATATTCTCCCATCAAACCTTCCACCTTGCCAATATTAAGGCAGAAACAGCAGCAGCAATATAAAAATAACCCTTCTGGCCAGAAATTTAATCTTCATCTGCTTAAAAAAAGTCTTCCTGTAAATACAACCAGGAGCAGAAAGGGAAAAAAATGGGAAATAATGTTCATTAAAAGGGAAAAAAAAAGGTTTTACCCTCTCTTCCAGCCGAGCCAGCTGCTCTTTGTAGTAGGCATCATGTTTCTTCAGCTCCCTCTCCTTCTCTTCCAGCTGCCTGGCCTAAAAAAAAGGAAGAGAATAATAAATATATTGAATCAAGGATATTATCCATAGTTCTGGGCTTTTCCCTCCTCTCCTCAACAGCTCTGAGTTTGCCCAAATGGATTTGGAAATTTCACCAGAATGCACCAGGCTGGGATTTATTTTTAATTTGAATTAACTTGGCAAATCACTTGTAAACTTAAGAAAACCTAATTTGAAACAGGTGGATATTTGGGAAGAACAAAATCCTTTTATATATTTGTTAAAAAGTGCATCCAAAACTCTCCTGTCCTCTTTAATTAGGAATCACCCTTCTGGAAACTGCCAGATTGATTGAAGTATTCACTAAGTTGAAAAACTTGACTTTGGGTCCACTCCCACATCCAATAATCTAAAATAATACAGAATAATTTAAAATATTTGTCTTTTCAATCCTAATATGACCTGAGTGTTCTTTTAAGAGACACTGCTCCCAGCAAATTGATATTTTTGGCTTTTCATCTGCAGTATTTCCCATTTTCTAGGATTAAAGGGACTCATTAAAAATTAGAAAATACATTTAAAAAGCACACAAGCACAGAGGAATTTATTAAAAATATATAAAGCTCTAAGTCCTGCAGTGTAAAAAGCAGAGAAGTGATTTTTAACAAGCTACAAAGGATTTAACACCTAATTTATCAATGCAAATACTTTCCAGGTTCATCATTTTTTAATAAAATATCTTTAGTGACTAATAATTATCAAATTATTAATAATATTAGCAATATTAATAATATTAGTAATAATAAAGGTCATTACAACATTTACACCACATATTGTACAGATACAAGACTTGATTCCCTTTGTCAAGATTTTTTTTTTTGATTTTTCAGCAAACACCCAAGGGATACATTAAAAAATTTAGATTTTCCCTTATTTTCGTATTCAACTGCTCACCTTAGTTTCCATTTCCTGAAGCATGTAAAAAACGTTAAAATTCAAATTAAATTTATTATATAATGGTGAACAGAAAGAATGGAAAATAAAACCCCCACATGCATGTCAGGTTTATCTGGAAAAATGCAGAAAAAACTACTTGGAAATTGTTGGGGTCTTCTGTGCAACTTCTTCAAAAATGCCCCAAAAAGCCAAATTTTGGATGAATGAAACTCTGTCCTCTGCTCCATCAGAATTCCATGCAGCACATGCCCTGTCCACCAGCATTTTAATCAGCCTTGCCTCACTAATCCCAGGTTTTCCAGAGCTCATTCCATGAACCAGATCTAATATCTCATATTCCAGATCTAACATTCTAGATACCACATTCCATATCTAATATTCCATATCTCATATGCCATATCAAATATCCAATATTTCATATTCCATATTTCATATTTCATATATCACATTCCATATCTCACATTCCTTATCTCATTTTCATATCTCATATTCCATATCTAATATTCCATATCTCACAATCCATATCTCATAATCCATATATAATATTCCATATCTTACATTCCATATCTCATATTCCAGATCTAGTATTCCATATATCACATTCCATATCTAATATTCTGTATCTCATATTCCATATCTCACATTCCTTATCTCACTTCCCTATCTCATATTCCAGAGCTAATATTCCATATCTCATATGCCATATATAATATTCCATATCTTACATTCCTTATCTCATTTCCACATCTCATATTACATATTTCACATTTCTTATCTCATTTGCATATCTCATAATCCATATCTCATATTCCATAATATTCCTTATCTAATTTCCATATCTCATACTCAATATCTAATATCCCACATCTCATATTCCACATATCACATTCCCTAATATTCCATATCTAATAATCCATGTAATATTCCAGATCTCACATTCCACATCTCATATTCCATATATCACATTCCCTATCTAATATTCCATATCTAAAAATCCATGTAATATTCCAGATCTTATATTCCAGATCTCATATTCTACATCTCATATTCCACATCTCATATTCCATATATCACATTCCCTAATATTCCATATCTAATAATCCATGTAATATTCCAGATATTATATTCCAGATCTCATATTCCACATCTCATATTCCACATCTCATATTCCATATATCACATTCCCTAACTAATATTCCATATCTAATAATCCATGGCACATTCCATATCTCATATTCCATATCTAACATCCCATATTTGCAAGGCATCTTCATGGGTACCCAATGCAAATATTCCATCTTTAACCATCCCACAATCCCCAAAACACAGAAAATCTCCAGAACATTCCTGCTGGGCAGAACAGGCCAGTGACAAAGAAAAGAGATAATCAATATTAATGAAGCTCAGGAGAACTCTGTTTTAGTTCTTGCAATCCAATCGTGCTCCCCACAATCCCATCCATGCCCTGGAACTAAAACTGACTTTGGGAAGGCAATGGGATGGGATAAAACCCAGGGAAAAATCTCCTGACTGAATTCTCACCCCATTTCTGACAATTCACGAGGGCAGAGCTTTGCAGGGTGGAAAGCACAACAGGTCAAGGTCACAGCAATGACAGAAGAGACAAAACCCATCCTTACCCTCCAGGATTTAAGCTGAGCCTAAATCCTTTTCCTCTGTCTTGCTGTGATCACAAAATGCAATAACATTTATTCCGAATTTTATTTTATTCTCTGAATGGAAGATTTTGCCCTGGAAATCTGATTTACTTGGGAAGTTGGTTCATTTTTTGGGTTGATTTTTAGGTTTGGTTCCCTGTTCCCCCTCAAAATAATTAATCATCAAACCAGCTGGATTTTACTGCTCTACAGAGACACTGCTCATTGCCCTGATCTGTCACTGATAAAGGAGAAATATTGTATACAAAATACTAAATAATCTGTTTATCCAAAAGTTTGCTGCCCTGTGTTGTGAAAGTAACCAGAAGATTTTGTTGGCAAGTAAGAAACTCAGCAAAAAGGAGTTTCTTCCACCCCAACACTTGTACAGTAACACATACACAACCAAGTTCAAATGAATAAATAATAAATAAAATTATTCATTTATACAGGAGACTATAAATATGCCAATAGAGGAGAACTGAGTGCCAAAATAAAAACCTGTACAGTAATATTATATTTATGGGGCTGCAGCAACAGGATTCCTGTGAATGTCAATGAGCTGCAAGAAAATAATTAAGAATAGCCAAGTTTTCAATTAGCTGAATGCTGCATTTCAGGTGTAAATGAGATACTGGAACAGGTTGGTTGTTTCTTCATGAAAAAAACTCTGAGAAACAAAACCTTTGCTTGGGTGTTTTCTAAAGAACAGCTTCAAAAAGCCACCTTTGCTTCCCAAGCCACCCAAATTTGACACCCAAATAGATCACTCATATAAAATGCAGGTTCTTCACAATCACAGGGAAATTGGACCAAGATTTAAAATCCAACCTGGGTTTTGTTTCCAAAGGATTTGGCACAGCACTGGCAGGAGTTGCCATCATTGGAAAAATGGATTTATTCATACAAAAAAATTCCAGGAATCACCTTGTACCTGACTGCAGAGGCATCCTGTGACAAAACCAAGCCCTGCTCACACTGGATACAACAAAAACACATTTATTTTGTCCTCTGTGAGGCAGAACAGAGCAAATAAGCAGCTGGTTGAAAATCTATGTTTAATAATTAAGTTTTAAAACTAAAAAAATGAATCTATTGCTGGATGCAACAAGATTCCAGGTGCGTGTGGTCATAAATTGCTATTAAGGAGCAGATAAAAAAATTCATTATCAGGTGGTTTAATGTAGGTTTGCAGGCAGATTTCAGACTCAGCTCCTGAAGCCTTTGGCAGTCTCAGGTTTAGAGCTGCCCCTCAGCACAGACTCCAAGCTCCAAATTCATTAACATCCCAAAAACTGACAGTGGAACTGCTGAGATGGCTCCAGTTTGTGTTTTTCTGGGAAAAGAATGATCTGCTTCAAAATAAGAGTCGAGTTGGAATTTATAAATTAACATCAGCCAGGTGAAAGTCCTTTGGAGGTCTTGCCTCAGGGTCATCTCAAACATCAGGGCATGGGGAAGGTGACAGCAAGGGACTGGTGACCTCCCAAGGCACATCCAAGGATTCCAGAGCTGGCACTGGGGCTGGAAGAGCTCCTGTCACATCAGGCTTGGGAGAGAGGATTTGCCAAAGGGAATGATGGTCACAGCAATGAGGGCTCCTCCCATGGAATATCTGCAGGTCTTGGGATGGGACTGAAGGAAAAAATAATGGATTGAAGGTTCAAAGGAAGTGGTGGCAGCTCCCCAAGCACCATCCCACAGGAGATCTGCTGGCAGCTCAGGAGGAGAGGGATGCACCAGCACAAGAGAGATCTCAAAACATCATCCCAAAACAGGATCTCAGAACAGGATCTTCTCAAACCAGGATCTCAAAACAGGATCTCAAAATATTATCTTCTCAAAACACGATCTTCTCAAAACAGGATCTTCTCAAAATATAATCTCAAAACATGATCTTTTTAAAATATGATCTTCTCAAAACAGGATCTCAAAACATAATCTCAAAATATTATCTTCTCAAAATAGGATCTTCTCAAAACATGATCTTCTCGAAACACGATTTTAAAACATGATCTTCTCAAAATATAATCTCCTCCAAACATTATCTCCTCAAAATATGATCTTCTCAAAACAGGATCTTCCCAAACATCATCTTCTCAAAACATGATCTTCTCAAAATATGATCTTCTCGAAACACAATTTTAAAACATGATCTTCTCAAAACATTATCTCCTCAAAATATAATCTTCTCAAAACATGATCTTCTCAAAACACAATTTCCTCAAAACGTGATCTTCTCAAAACATGATTTCAAAACACTATCTTCTCTAAATAGGATCTTCTCAAAATATGATCATCTCGAAACACGATTTTAAAACATGATCTTCTCAAAACATTATCTCAAACATGATCTGCTCAAAACAGGATCTTCTCAAAGCATGATCTTGCTCTACCACATTGCTGGAGGTTTTCCATGTCCTTTCCAACCTAGATGAGCATATCCATGGGTTAGAGCTAGGTGTGAATTCCAGAGCTCGGAATTCAGGCCCAGGCTGTGAGTGCCACACCATAAAATGGTTTTTGGGCATTTCATAAATCATGGTTTGAGCTGGAAGGGACCTTAAGGATCATCTCCCAAACCCCTGCACAAGCAGTGACATCTTCAACTCCATCAGGCTGCTCACAGCCCTGTCCAGCCTGACCTGGGATGTTTCCAGGGATCACTGGAATTCCTCTGGATTCACTGAATTCCTCTCCCACTCACCCAGGTATAGCCCTGTGCATCCACATTTGCACATGGATAAAATCAGATAAAGCTTCATTATTTGCATAAATTATTATGATCAGCAAAACTCTTCCACTGCATGGAGTGTCCAAAGAAAAATCATCCCAATTTCCACTTTTAATGGATGTTGAACTGCCCCAGTTTTAATTTTTAACCTTCTATTGCAGTATATAAATACACCCATCATTCTGAACAGGCAACACCAGGAACTTATGGATATTCTTGGGAGCAGATGCTGGTCCCTTCCCCCTCTAAGAATTCCTTTAAAATTATCACTATGCACAAAATCATGCCTAAGCACCAAAAAAAAAAAAAAATCATGTGGACACATGACTTGAAAAGAGGGATGTTCATTTCCACTTGTAAAGGTGGAGAATTGTCAGGAATTGGAAATGGCAGCACCAATAACGCCTCATAAAACGGAGTCTTTGACAAGTGTAATTAAAACAAGCTCTTGTAATTACCACTAAATGTGCTACAGTACATTTTCTAAAAATAATGAAGTCCTAAAAGAGTGAGTTGAGCAGATAAAAAAGATCACGTTGAGAGGAGGAGGCTAATGGAGAAAAATAAAAAAATGAATTTATGAACAAGTAAGGATCTAGTGTGGAACAGAAGATGTGACAAGAAGCTTCATTTACTGAATCTCGTTATAGACCAAAGGAAAAACACAAACATACAAATGCCAAGAAAGGAATTACAGATTCCAATCCTAATGTGAGTCATGGGAACATGCACAGGAAAACCCAAGAAATTCATTGAGGTTGTTGCCCCAACAAGAAGAGTTTCTATTATGCCAGAATAAAAAGCTGAACGAGGAAAATCTCAGCATCGCTGAGGCTGGAAAAGCCCTCCAAGATCATCAAAGCCAAGCTGTGCCCAATCCTCACCTTGTCCCCAGCCCAGAGCTCCAGGAATTCCCCGGACACCTCCAGGGATGGGGACTCCAAACCTGCCTGGGCAGCCCCTCCAGAATGTGGGACACCCCGAGGAGGAGGTGGAAGATGAAACCCCATGGCCATACCCAGCTGGGGTTTGAAAAATCCCCAGCATGGAACAGAAAAGCTCTGCTGAGCCTCCTCCATCTGCAGGGCCAGGGCTCACGGAGGAGAAGCAGCAGGAGGGAAGTTCTGAGTCACCACTCACTTGAAAGGACCCTGAGTTCTTCCAGCCTGATTTATTTTATGATCCTACCCCAAAACGAGAGCAGAAAAATCAGACATTTGTACCAAGTGGCCAGAAATGAGCAGTTACAGAATCCCAGACTGGTTTGGGGTGGAAAAGACCTTTAAGATCATCTCATTCCAACTCCTTCCACCAGACCAGGCTGCTCCCAGCCCTGCCCAACCCCTTCTGGTGCAATGTCAGCACGAAAGAAAAGCTGCCACTCCTCACCAAACTCCAAATGAACCATCTGGTTTGCTCAGCTTCAAAACAGCAGACTCTGAAGACTTTATTTCCTTGCAAATAAAAATTAAAATACACTCATGACTATTCTAGTGATTAGCAACAGGCAGAAAAGCCTCGTGTTTCCATCCAACTGTGGTTCAAAGGAAAAAGAGATGCTGAAAAAAATCTGAATTACATCTCTGCATGTCACTGGGAATGAAAGAGAGGCACGACTTATTCCTGAAACTCTATCCATGCTTTTCAGTCAGCCAACACAGTCCAAGGAGATCAAACATTTTAAAGACTATCTGTAGTGCTGCCAGGTATTTGTAGCAATTCAAATATTGTCTCTAACCGTGGCTGACAGCTTCTGATGTTTCAGTCATATGTCAAACATGTCGTTTTTCACTAAACTGAAAGAAGCAGAGACTGCTCCATATGATCCAGAGTGGATAAAACAGAGCAAGAGGACTGTTATCCTGTAAAATTCAGGAAAAAAAAACCTGTCAGTAAACTGATTTAGGACTGTGTTCTGCTTCCACCTTTGTCGTTACACTGCCATTGTAGCAAATCATAAATATTTTTGCCATTTTTAATCGTGTTCAGAATTGATATTAATGATGATTTTGCAGAAGTACTTTTAAATTCTACAACAGAATTAAACAACAGAAGGGTAAATAAAAGTTATTGCTAAGCACAGTCAGCCAATATTTGATGCATTTTTAAACACAACAAGATGTAAAACAAAGCAAAACGTAAGGCAGCACAGCCCTTCCAAAAATTCACCAATGAATTCACCAAACCAAGCCAGAGAGTAGAAATTTGCACCTCAGTTGCCTCATACCAAATTATTCCGAGAAAATGTTGAAATTTAAGCTTTCTACCTAGCACTTTTCATTCCTCTGACCAAAACCCAGCATCATTTATCAACAGTGCTGTATTATCATCATTTTTAAAGCCCCAATCCTCATGCTTTGTAAACTGAAAATTCAGTGGACTGCACATAAAGAGTGAAATAATTCTTAGGGATGCTGCATTAATAAAAGCAATAAAAATTCACCACCTCATCAAAGCCACTTCAAAGCCAATCTCATTTGGAATCCCATTGAAAACCTCCTGTATTTTGTGTTTATTAGAGGCCTCTCAGCACCAGGGGCCATTCTCCAGAGTTATTTTCCATCTGTGAATATCCCACTTCTTCTATCAAGTGATCCAAACTCTGCATGAATTGATAGCATTCCCTCCCAGCACAAGTTGCCTCATTGCTCAATCTGTGATGCTGGGAACCAATTCCCACTGAAGGCAAAAAAGTGATGATGCCCAAGGAGGGAAATCCACTTTGGAAGAGCAAATAAAAGAATATTTATTGCTGTTCTGCTATTCAAGGGATTGATTTCTACTCAAGACACAGAATTGAGTCACTTGTAACTACATCAGGTGTTTCTCAATTTGAAAGATACAATACAAGCAGAACATTCATCTTTGGATGTTCAAAAAGGCACTAAAAATACAGATAATCTGTTGCCTTAAAGGTATTTTATCTGTGTTTTTCTGGAATCTTGATCTTGTTAAATTGAATTCCTCTATTTAGTAATAAACAAACCATCAAAACTCATTGATTCTGTCTCAAATTATGCAGCCATTTTATTTCCCAGAGATTTTCCTATTCAGCTAGGGAATAAAAGAACTGTAACCAGCAGATCATTTCAGACTGAAGATGTAACTCAGAAACAAATTCATCTTGAAACAGAATTTAAACAGACTTAGCAGTGAAATTCAGGGATTAACCTCGACATTGCAAAGGGAAGATAATTTTGGTGAATTTTTGGAATTTCCAACTTCCCCCAAAGACCTTTTGGCATTGAGACACACAAAAAATTCACGTGGTAAAGAAAATATTTACAGGCAACTGGTGTGCACATATATCAAACTAAACATTTATCCCAATTAATAAGTCAGTTTTTAGCTCTGTTTCATTTTTTTCCAGCACTCTGAAAACTCAATTTGAACAATTCATAGGACAGTTTGCAGCCCTTCACTTTATATCCATAAAATATTTAACTAAGTGTGCAAATCCTAAGTTAATACCACGTAGTTACCATAACTCTTTAAATTACTACCTAGAAACAAAGATCCAGCAAAGCCTTGGGAAAGTGGGAGAGCACAGCAGGATTTAATGCTCTTTGTATTTTAATTACTAAATTACAACGCTGGTCTTTCAGTGTTTTCTTTAAAGACTGAACAACTTATTCTGAAATAAAAGCCCCAGAGAATTATTGCCTTGAGTAGAGCAGCTCTGAAAGGGGCTGGGATTGATTTATGCATCGATTATTGGTGAGCATCTTCCTTTTATATAATCCTATAACACGTGTCATTGAATTTCTGTGTCCAACTTCCACTCACTGCACTTTTATTTCTCTTCTCATTTGACTGCAGAGTCTCCAGGGCAGAGCTTGGAACTCACTACACATCTGTGCAGTGTTTAACATAATTATACTTCAAGCTCTGCTGGTGTTTGTGTTATTCTAACAGAAATAAATAATATTCTAAGCACTGAAAATATTCAAACTGGATGGAAAAAGCAGATTTAATGCAAGACAGGAAGGGAAACAAAGACTTGAATTTTGTGAAGACCATAGAAGAAAAATAAATGATGATAATTTATTTTTTTTTAAAGTCCTTGCCCAGATTCAGATGGTGCATGTCTGAGTGTGCCAGGAATCTGGGAATGGGCAACTAAACAAACCCTCAAACTCATGAATATAATTAAGTGATTGGAGGCAGGAAATACATGGAAGAGAGGGACTGATGCTGACATTTCTATTCCATGCTCTGACATGAACATTTGCTGACACATTTCAAGGGTTTAACACTGCAGGAATTGTTCCCAAAACATGGTTCTACTAAAATTTTTATACAGTTCCATGTAAATTTTTGTCACACTTGGAAAGAATAAACCAGCTGTCCAACTGGATATTCAAAAATAATTAAACAGCATCTTATGCACAGAAAAATGTAAAGCAAGAAATAATGAACTTCAGTGAAATCCTCAAGGGTTTCATAGAAATTACTGGATTGAAATGGCCAAAAAGATCAAACCAGATCATGGCAGGTAAAATCCCAAAGGGTTTGGGTTGGGAGGGACCTTGAAGTGCCACCCCTGCCATGGCAGGGACACCTCCCACCATCCCAGGGTGCTCCAAGCCCCATCCAGCCTGGCCTGGGACACTGCCAGGGATGGATCCAATGAGGATGAGTGGAAAATAACTTGGAAGCAAAAGTCAGCACCAGCCAAGTGAAGCTTTTTTATCCTGAGTATAAAGCCCCAGAGCAAAACTTGATATTCCTGCAGGAAAAGCCAAGGAAAACTTGTCCCGTGTGTTAAAACAGCAAAATAAAAACAGGAGGAGATTTCTGAAGAAAAGGGGAAGGAGAAGACAGCACCACACTGAGATCACAGTATCTGATATAAATAAAATTCAGATCCTCCCAGAGCTCTGGTCACTCTCTGTATATTTATATTCTGGTCACTGCAGAGAAAAGCTTTGGAAAAGAAGGAGATACATAAAGACCAAAGCCCTGAGAAGAGCTCTGTGTACAGCAGAGAGGTACACAAAATAATTAAATGTTCAGAGAAGGTGAGCCAGGCTCTCCTATTTACTCCCTCTCATAATACAAGACCGAGGAAATATTCACTGAACAGTGAAATTGAAAAGCAACAAATTTGAAACCAATTAAATGCATAATTAACCTGCAGAACTCATTGCCACAAGTTATCAGCGAAGCCGATCGCTCAGCAAAACACGAAAAAGTTGAGATGTTTGTATTACCTCTGAAAACAGCCTCACTTTTACCTTTAAGCTACCTCAGACTCTGGATTCCTTGGAGCACTAAACATCCTTTGACAGTGTAATATTATTATAGAAAAATTAACAATGTTGAAATCTGTCATGTGTCAATTACTCGAGATCATAAGAAGAAGGAAACTCCAGGAATTAATTTATTTCTTGTGGTGTCTGACAAAAACCCTGATTTGAGTCCCAAATTTCAGCCCCCTTTCAGCTGCTGTGATGCTGATTTTACACAGCCAGGAAAACAAAGTAAGTTTAAAATCAACTTTTTTTACCATGCTCAAGATGAGAATTGATATGAGGATGACAGATCCACACCCAGAGCTTTGTGCAGAGCTGCCTCTCCTTAGCTGGGGCAGCAGCTAAAGAGGGGAACTGCTGTTAAATGGAACTCCAGGTATAAAACAAAACAAAGAATCTCATCAGCAGGGAAAATAAGAGTTAATGGGGAATTTAATACTCTGAGCCACAAACCCTGACTGGATCCAATGGCTTGAGCAAGTCTCTGCTCAGTGAATTTCCAACCATCAGCTTCATCGTCCTCAACACAGAAACTCAGGGAGCCAAAAGAGCAATTTCCACCCTGAAGAAGAACAGAAGTGCTGAGAGGAACATGGAAGACAGGGACGGGGATTCACCAAAGGAAACCACCAAGGGTGGCTCCTCAGGCTTCTGCCTTCCCAATTCCAGTGTGGGAGAAGGGAAGGATCCAGGGAGAGCTTCCAGCACATTCCAGGGGCTCCAGGAGAGCTGGAGAGGGACTGGGGACAAGGGATGGAGGGACAGGACACAGGGAATTGGGAAAGGGGAGATTGGGGCAGGAATTGCTGGCTGGGCTGGAATTGCCAGAGAATCCCTGGATCCCTGCAGTGTCCCAGGAAGGATTGGAGCAGCCTGGGATGCTGGGAGGTGTCCCTGCAATGAGCTTTGAGCTCCCTTCCCAGCCAAGGCAGCCCAGGATTCTGGCATTCAGGACACTCAGAATCCATCCAGAGGCATTTTGATGGACAGTGGGGATGGAAAAGAGAGGAAAAGGGAAGGGAGAGCCTTGATGGTTCCCTGAGATTGCAAGTGAAGGCCCTGGATCCATCAATTCCTTGGAGAGGAGATGGATCCAATGTGAGGTTGTGGAGAGCTGGGAATTGGCAGCCTGGAGAAGGGAAGGATCCAGGGAGAGCTTCCAGCACATTCCAGGGGCTGGAGGGGCTGCAGGAGAGCTGGAGAGGGGCTGGGGACAAGGGATGGAGGGACAGGACAGAGGGAATTGGGAAAGGGGAGATTGGGGCAGGAATTCCCGGCTGGAATGGGATTCCCAGAGAATCCCTGGATCCCTGGAATGCCCTAGGAAAAGTTGGACACTGGGGCTGGGAGCACCTGGGACAGTGGGAGGCTTGGAACTGGATGATTCTTTTGGGGTGTTTCATACCCCTGAGAGGGCAAAGCCTCCATGGGAAGGAGACAGCAGGAGCCCCGGGCACCAGCTGAGGTGGCTCTGCCCTTGCAGAACCGCATGTGGCGCAAGACCAGGTCCAAGTACTCGGGCAACCTCTGCGTGGGAGTGGACCCCAACCGCAACTGGGACGCAGGTTTTGGAGGTCAGAGCTGTTCCCTTGCCCCTGGGGATCATTTCCACTCTCCAGCTGGAGGCTCCAAAGCTGTTTCTGGCTCCAAAATCCATTGATGTCCCCTTGGGAAGAGGTGGGATTTGAGGGTTTGGGCTCCACTTTGATGTCCCCCAGCAACAAATGGAAGTCACCACATAAATCTCTAGGAGGAGCCCCAGGAGCATTCCTTGAGGAGCTGAGGGGTGGGAAAAACCCCAAATTCCCACTGTGTTCTCACCAGCCTCTTGTCCACAGAGGCTGGAGCCAGCTCTAGCTCCTGCTCGGAGACGTACCACGGACCCTACGCCAACTCGGAGCCCGAGGTGAAATCCATCGTGGATTTTGTCCAGAGCCACGGCAACATCAAGGCTTTTGTGTCCATCCACAGCTACTCCCAGCTCCTGCTCTACCCCTATGGCTACACCTACACTGCAGTGCCAGACCAGCAGGAACTGGTGAGACCCCTGTGTTTTGAGGGGTTGGAGCTCTGGCACCTTTTTGTACCCAAAAAAAGCTGTGTTGCACAGGTTTTTCCTTCCTTTGGCTCATTTTTCTCCCTTTGTATTCCCAGCACGAGGTTTCTGCCAAGGCTGTGGCAGCTCTGTCCTCTCTGTATGGCACCCAGTACAAGTATGGCAGCATCATCACCACCATCTGTAAGTGCAAAAAAAATCCCAAACCCATCCCTCACACCAACACCCCACAGAATTCCTGTCCAAAGAGATCAAAGCTCTGAACCCCCCGTGTTTTTGACTCCCTCAGACAGAGCTAGTGGAGGAACCATTGACTGGACCTACAACCAGGGGATTAAATATTCCTTCACCTTTGAGCTGAGGGACACGGGGCGTTACGGGTTCCTGCTGCCCGCCAAACAAATCGTTCCCACTGCTGAGGAGACCTGGCTGGCACTGAAGGTCATCATGGAGCACACCAGGGACAACTTGTACTGAGCTGCAGCAGCTGGAGAGGAGGAAGAAGGCAATCAATGAATAAATAAATGGAAAGAAGGATGAGAAAAGCCTTGTGATTGTTCTTTTTCTGAAATCGGGTGGAAAAGTCATTTCGGAGCTGGAGCTGGTGCCAGGACAAGCAGGGTGTGCTGGGGCAGTGGTGTGGAAAAGGAATTGATGGAAAGGGCATGAAAATAGCAAGGAGAAAAAGGAAGGAAGGGGGTGGTTTTGTTTGTGCTCTGGCAGAGGATGGAATGGGAATTGGGCTCTAAGACATGAGGATTTATTGGGGATCCAGGAGAGCTGGAGAGGGACTGGGGACAAGATACAGGGAATGGCTTCAGATTGGATTTGGGAAGGAATTCCTGGCTGGAATAGAATTGCCAGAGCAGCTGTGGCTGCCCCTGGATCCCTGGAATGTCCAAGGCCAGGCTGGAGCACCCTGAGATAAGGGAAGGTGTCCAAGAGTTGGAATTTGCTGGGCTTTAAGGTCCCTTCCCACCCAAACCTTTCTGATTTTGGGATCTCTCCTCACCTGCTGCAATCCCTAGGGAATGGGGAGCTGAGCACTCCCAGCTTTTCCAGGCTCTCCACAGCTCTCAAAGCTGCAAGACAAAAAAATCACCCGAGCAGATGCTGTATTTTACACTTTATTAAATAAAAGAATTAAACCTCTTGGCCTCTGTGGAGTCTGAGTCTGCTCCAAACAACACCAAGAGTCCAAATCCACACAAATCCATCGAGATGGTGGGAAAGTACATCCAGTCCTTGCTTTGATTCCTTGGATTTGGAGGATTTCAAACAGCTCAGGCCAGTTTTGTTTCGCCAGGAGGTTTTCACGCAGCACAGAGCAGCCAGGGATTCTGGATCTGTCTCTCACAGCTGGATAGCAAAATCAGGATTTTAGCCAATGCAATGACACTTCCAAGAGCTCATGGAGCTGAAAAATCTACTCCCACAGCAGCAGGACCTTATCAGACTGATCCTGCCAGCCCTGCAATCAGCATTGTCTGATTTCACAGTCAGAGACACAATAAGTGACAAACGTGCTCAGAGATGTTGAGTCCTAAGGTGCCAAACTGGAAATTATGTGCCATTTCTCCTACTTTTTGTCTTTTCACCAGAATGATCCCAAAATCACCAGTGAGTTTTGGGATGTGTTGAAGATTGTCAGTTTCCAAAAGGGGAAAAAAACCACTGAATCCAGAAATACACACAAACCCCACGAGACCACGATAACCAAAGCAGGAGCAGGCACAGCAATGCCAGATGGAAAAACTGGGGAGCAGAATCTCTCCAAAATCACCTCCAAAGTGTCCCAGATCAGGAAAATCAGAGGGTTCCCAGGTTATCCAGAAGCACCAATTTGAGGAAAACTGTGCTACTCATTTTCCAGGAAACCTTCACCCTGTTCAGCTCCACATTCCAGGTCCCTGTTGGGTTTTAGGGACTCTGGTGAGGCAATAGCAGCAAATTTTCCTTCAGCCACCCTAAATCTTAAAGAAGCTTCTATAAAAACTCTGGCAAAGGAGTCACTGGGAAAAAAAATTTCAGTTATTCTCCTCCAGCTCATCTTGAAAAAGACACAACTATTCACAGTGTCCACAAGCAAGCATGACTCACAGCACCAATAAAAAACATCTTCATTACAAATACTTCAGTTCATTATCATAATTTATTAAAAAAAACCCAAAATACCCTTGCAGGATCTTCCTTCACTTTTGGCAAGTTGCTGAATGCCTTTATCTCTGCTAAAACCACCAAATTATCTGTGGCCTGTTCACTCTCACAGCTCCAGGCACAGCCTGGGAATGTTAAAGACACAAAATTCTTCAGCTGGACTAAAAACTTTGTGGAACAGTTTCTACTGGTCCCAGTTTTCGCCCTCCCCTACAAAACCAGTTCTATCTCCTCTGTCCTGCCCTGCTCCTCAAGTGATGTTTGTAGGAAACATCATTGCACTGCCCAGCCTTACCCCAGCTGCCAATTCTCACTATGGCTGCTTTTCCCTGCCGATTCCTAAAACCACAAAGGGGCTGCACTGCCCAGCATTCCCAAAAACCTGGATTACTCCTTTATTTCCAGGGCCTGCTCTGGATGCTGGTCCTGCTGTGGGAGCGGCTGCTCAGGGATCCCAGGGTGCCAGCAGTGCTGGGGTGGCTCCTCCCCGATGACAGTTTGGAATCGTGGCCTGAACCACCCCGGGAAAGGCGGCCTGTGGGACAAAAAATACCCCAAAATCAGAAATTGGCTGTGCACAAGGTGTGGCTGCCCCATCCCTGGACTGGGTTGGGTTGGTGTGATCAGCAATGTGTGTTCTGTCCCCAGCTGTTAAACCACGTGGGGCAGTGACCCTGATCTCCTGGCACACATTATCTGCTCATGGGCCATCTTTAAACCAGCTGGGCAATCATCTT
>JAOTQZ010000875.1:1832107-1842676 GCA_026546895.1 Pogonocichla stellata | reverse complement strand
ATATTTTTGACCCAATAACCAACCACCTGTGACCTGCAGTGCAGCACTATCCAACCAAAAACCACTGCCTGAAATCATGAAGAAGAAGGAAGAGGAAAAAAGAAAGAGACAACACCCAAAATCCTCCATCTTGTCCCATACCTATATTATAAAACCTTCAAATTTAAAACCCTTCACCATGTGACACTACACACTTTTATTTTAACTACACACCTGTGATTTTAACTCCATCACTCAAATTTGGAAGCTTTCTCCAAGGCCAAAAGCAGTGTTCTCCAGGGGGTCAGTGCCAGAAAGCACAGAAAGCTCAAAACTTTCAGGTTTCTGGGCTCCAGCATCCAGGTGCACCTGGAGCAATCCCAAAATCTCCTCACCCACCCTGAGATGGAGCTGGCACACGCTTGGCTGTCAGCAGCTCATCCCAAATTTGGGGCAAAAGGAGCTGGCAGAGCTTCAAGGAGCTCCTTTCACAGCTTTTTGATTGATGGGTGATGCCACGGACCTGAGGAGACCCAGGAACAGAAGCAGCTCCAGCCCCTTCCCAGGGCTGACAGGATTGGGAATTTGGCCATGGATGCCTCAGGAGGGTTGGGAGATTTGTGAAGAACAACAGAGCCCCTGTGCTCCAAACACTCTGAAATTCCTGAGTGAATATTCATGAATTTGGAAGCACAGAAAAACAACTTCCTTCCAGTTTGGAGGGGGGAACATTTTACAGAGTGGGGGAAAAAGGCATCAATTCCGTGATCTAAAGGGATGTTCTTGGCCTTCTGTGTAAGGTCAAGGGATGTTCATTCAAACCCCTGCAGTGAAGACAGCCAGGAAGCCACTGCTGAGTGTCAGAGGAGGGAAATGCAGCAACTGTTCAAAATAACCAGGTGGGAACAACCCAGTGGCATCTCCCAGCTGTGGGGGTGGATCTGTGAAGGCCTGATAGAATTCCTCGGGAGAGTTAGAAAGAATCACAAGCCAAACCTGCCAAAATTTCAAGCATCTCCCTTGGCCATCCTGGTAATTTTCTTACCCTGTTTTGTCCAGAGAGACCCATTTATTAAAAACCCAAGAGATGCAGAGTTCAGGGAGAAACGAGCTAAAAACTCAACCAGCATTTCTTCTCTCTCCTTTCCTCTGAATCACTGTTCCCCTCAAAAAAACCCCACAAAACCTCAGCTGGTTAAAGCCACACTCATTCAGACTTGGGCTCAGCCACAAATTTGACATGGATCAATGACACCTTGTCCTGGGAAATCAAAGGATCATTGGGAAACAAACTGCTGACCCAGAAGAATTGGCAGCAGTTCCCCCCAGTCCGAGTCCTCTCATCTGCCTGGTAACGCTGACAAAAGGTGTCAGCCCCAGAGAGGAGGATGAGGAGGAGGAGGGAAGGCTCACAAAGGAAGAAAGGCCAGCTCAGAAGAGAGGAGACCCACGAGGGAAAGGAGGGGAGAGGGAAGAGCTTTACAGCTGGAAAAGAGCAGATGACATTCGAGAGGGTCACGGGGTACGGAAAATGAGCCGGGAGATTGAAAGGTTTGGGGGGGAAGAGCTGACTTTGAACACATCCCTTGATCTCTTTTCCTTCATTGAAATGTTTTCTTCACAAGGCCCAAACAACAAAAACATGAAGGGAAAGTTGCATCTACTGGGTGAAAATGAGGGAATGCTCATTCCAGAGCTGTATTGACTAATTCTCCTCCCGGAGCCATAGATTTGATGGCACATCCATTTGTTTCCACCCCAGTTCAATGGCACAATCATTTGTTCCCATTCCTATTAGGAAAATGAGGCATGAGGTAAAAACCAGCCTGGTAGAAACCTCTTCCCTGAAATTCCACATATATTCCACGTTTCCTGCTCATTATAATGCAACTCAGATCCTGATCCAACATGCAGCCTCTTAAATCCCCCCCAGGCAAAATCGTCCACTGGTTGAAATTTGTTTAAAGCCATGGAAGTACATTTATTTTAACTAAATGAGGATCTGACTCCCAGTTCATTCTACAGCAAGTTAACAAATATGAGGCAATGCTGGAATCTTAATTCATTCAAACAGTAGCCCAGGGCAACTCTGGACATCAAAACTCATTTTGGATTAGGAAGGAATAGCCCTGGGTTAATTCCCAGTGTTATGGGATCTTTAGCACCATGTGGATAGAGCCACCAAAGATGTGGTTTTGGATGTCACACAGTGCTCCCATGGAGGGATGGAAAGACAAAGATGGAATATTTGGATTTCCCAGGCTGAAGAGCTGCACTGTTATTGGAACAATCTATGACAACAGTCAAACACTCCCTCTTCCCTCCCAGTTATTCTCCTACAGCATCAGAAACTGGGATTTGTTCCCAGCACAGCATTCCACCTGCAGTTCAGGAGTGGGTCTGCCTCGCCATTATTCCTTCTATGCCCTAATTCCATTTTTTGAGTGTCTTGGAAGAGCAAGGCCGCACTCCATTCCCAATCTTGCATATCCCAAAAGATGTTTGTAGGATCTCAGGATGGTTTGGGTTGGAAGAGACCTTAAAGCCCATCCAGTGCCACCCCTGTCATGGCAGGGACACCTCCCACTGTCCCAGGGTGACCCAAACCCCAATGTCCAGCCTGGCCTGGGACACTGCAGGGATCCAGGGATTCTCTGGCAATTCCAGCCCAGCCAGCAATTCCTGCCCCAATCTCCCCTTTCCCAATTCCCTGTGTCCTGTCCCTCCATCCCTTGTCCCCAGCCCCTCTCCAGCTCTCCTGGAGCCCCTGGAATGTGCTGGAAGCTCTCCCTGGATCCTTCCCTTCTCCAGGTGAGCACCCCCAATTTCCTCCACGCCAGAGGGGTTCCAGCCCTGATTTTAAACACAGGTAAAATCTGTATTTCACCTCTTCAAACCCAGCCTGCTCCTGGCAATGCCAATTTTTCACTCCTCTCTTTATTCCATGGAGCTGTATCAGGCATCTGCCCCATTCCATCTCCAGGTGGACATGGCTCTAATTTCCATGCCCAAGTTAAATTTTGTTTGGGCACTGAGATCCTGACAAGAAAACTGTGGTAGAAGCAAAATTGTCATTCCTGCCAGTGACTTACAGCTCCCAGATATTCCAGAGAAAAGGTGGAATCATGAACCTTTGTAATGTGGAATATCAGCCCAGCTGCAGAAATTCAGCTCCTATAAACTAAAATTCAAGATAGTCTTGTTTGCTTCCGTGAAAGCTAAATTTGTGAGCAATAATCTCATTTAATGAAGGGGAAAATCCTCCTATCTCCTGAAACTTAACTGGAGTTCATGAAGAAAAAAACAGACACAGCAGTTTTCCCTGAAATTTAAGCTGTGAGGGTTCAAAATCTTGAGAGAAACACGAATTTTCATTTTTCTATATCTGCACCAAAAAGTCCAAAATGCTCATGGTCTGTGCTTCATGAACACAGAGCTGCTGCACCAATGAAAACTTAAAAAAAACCCAAAAAACTCCCCAAAAACTGAGATAAAACCAATAAGCAAATCTCAGAGTTGAGTCTGCCCATCCAAACCAGACATTTTATTTTTATTATGTTTGATTTTTTCAGGGAGTTGTGGAGGTCTCACCTTTCAGAGCTTTTACTTCTACATTACTCTAAAATCCAGGCAAACATTGTAGGCAACACATTTTTATTCCCAAATCAATATTCTAGCGGTAAACAAGTAGATTTTCAAGGAACCATGGAAGTATTTAATGTTCAGGATACTCAAATTAAATGAGAGCCAATAATGGAGCTGTGGTCAAGTGACAGAAAAAATGCAGGCAGGGATTTGGAATTCTTAATTCTACCAAAATTAAGCTGGAAAGCAAACACAGGTGGATTTTTTGGTGTGCTTTTAGGATTTTTTCCTCACTCTGAGTATAAAATTCTGCACATCTCTGTGTGTGATTGCATATAAATATAACTGTATTTATTATTTCTATTTATTTATATAATTTAAAAATTTGCTTATACTATATTTATTTTCATTTATGTCTATACTGAATTTGCCACCTAACCACAAATCTACCCCTGAATTCTGTGGGACCAAAACCAGCTATTGATACTTTACAGATTTTTTTTTTATTTTTAATACAACAGGGAGTGTCACAATCCCTGAAAACTTGATTTCCTCTTTGCTCAGCTCCTCCAAAAACTCCAAAGCTTTAACACAAACATTCCCAAACTGCTGAAAAAATGACAATAATATTTTAACCACATTTTTTGCACAACAGAAAAGAAAATCTGAAGATAAAGTTTCACCCTTGTAGCTGGAGGTATAAAATTGTATAAAATTATATAAAATAACTGCTAAGGGTGCAAGCTCAAGGTGTTTTGAGCTTCATGAGAGGAATCACTTTCATCCTCCTAATCCCTGAGTATAATTTAGTTTTTCTGTCTATTTTTTAGAGGAGGAATAATTGTGCCAAGGATTTGATTCCCCTCTCTGCTTGCAGACATATTTACATACAAAAAAATTTAAAAAATTTCTTAGAAGTTGAGTAGCAGAGATGACAAAACCCCCAAGCACAGCTCACCTCCTGCTCCTGAGATGTTCTCAGAGCAAGACTGATAAATCAAGAATCCACAAAAATGCAAGAATTATGGAAAAATGGAAATAAAATGGGGAAAAATAATGAAGGATCTGGCAAGAAAATACAAAAGGCTGATAGAATTCTCTTCCTGAAGGCCACAAAAGGTTTGCTGGGGAGGTGGGTGAGGAGGTAGGAGACAGAAAGGTTCTCCCTGAACATTATTATTATTTATTTCTTTATATAAAACTCAGGTTAGAATCTCCCTCTCCCATAGGGATAAATCCCTGCCTTAGCAGGAAATCAGGAATCCTGGAAGAAAGAATGAGGACAGAGCAGGATTCTCCTTCCAGGTCTCACCTGGCACAATTTCACCTTTGGACACCAACAAAGAAATGGGAAAGGAGCAGAAAATCCTTTTATAACTCCAATTTGATAATGCCTATCATTCCAAATTTATAATTTATAAAAACAACTGGACAAGGGGAGCTGAGCCACAAAATGACCTGTTCCACCTCCTCACCAGCAGCTGATTCCCTCAAGGATGGAGTGCAGGAGGTAACAAAAGCTTTTTTTGGTCCACACAAGCTTTAAAAATCAGATTTGTGATGTGCCATCAAGGAAAAGAACCAAAAAGGAGCAAATCAAGGCAAGAAAACTTCAGCTGAGGGTGGACACAGTCAAAGGTGACAAAATCCCAAATTAGGGCTTAAAAATCTGATTTATCAAAAAAAAAAAAAAAAAACACTGGGAATTGCAAATGGAAGAAGAGGATTTTCTTCTTTTCTGCTGGATTTTTTTCTTTTTTTAAGATATTGATGGGTTTTTAAAATTAGGATGCACCCACAGCATGAGGAATGGGAGATCCAATCATGCTGCTCTTTTCCTCAGGATGTCTGCAGTAAACTGATTTCTAATATTTCCAGAGGTACCAAAAAAAAGCTCAGAAATTCATAATTACTCTTGTAACAATTCAAAGATTGCCTTGGTATTAAAAAAAACCTCTGGATAAAAAGGAATGAAAACATCTAAGAGAATAAGTTAAATGGAGTAGGTTAATTATTTGTATTATCTTATCACTGAGGTTTAGACAGTCATAAACCCATAATGGCAAGGAAATTTAGATTTAAAGGAGAAATTAGGTTTATAACCTTATCCACTTGCCTGAATATCAAATTTTTAAAAAATTAATGATCTGCTTATGAAAAATATCAGCTCAGAACCATCTCAGCACAGTGCAGAGGGAGGCTGGATCCCCATTTACTGTGAAACCATTCCCACTAATGGAAGCACTCTGGAATTCCATCAATAAAAGTCATTATCATAAAACCTGGCTCCACTCTGCCCTACTCCACTCTCCCCAAAACATTGACCTATTTATAGAGGAAAAATTATTTACATTTCACACCAGTGCCCACATTTGGGGCAGGTCTCAAGCATCACTTCAGGCTTAAGAGCCAAAGTTCAAGGGATCCTCTTTTCCAAAATTGTTGGTGCTGGCCCCAAAATTCCTTAAAAGCTTCATAAGGAACAAAAATTATCTCAAATAATCAAGTTAGAAACACTCCTTATTTAATAGCTTTGAGTGATTCTTGTTACCTCAGCTTTTCCCTGCCTTAAATAAACTACAGAGTTTTTTGTTTGGTTTTTTTTTTTAGAACTATGGAGTCTATTTTTATGTAGAAATATTAAAAATATAAAAATTCAAAAGCCAAGCACTCAGCAGGCAAAAAAAAAAACCCCAGCCATGCAAGCTCCACATGCCCACAGAGAGATCTAAGGCAGGAACAAATTAACTTAATATCATTATTTGAAGGGCCAGGACTGGAAAGAGCTGCTGAACCTTGGTGGGGAACCTGTGTCACTTTGATCTGCATTGCCACAGAAAATGCCATGAGAAGTTTTCAAATTAAAACCATTCCTAATAAATGAAAGCAGGGCAGAGAATTCAGAGGATTCAATGTGTTCAGAAGAGTCAGAGGGTGAAAATAAATAAAAATAAGAATTTTCTACAGCGCTCTCCCACCATGCCAGATCCTTATTTTTCCTAAATTTTACCCTAAAATTACTTTTAGTCATGAAAACCATGGTGGAAGGAGGAATGCACAGTAAAATATCAGCTGTACCTGATGTCATTCTGCCCCTGACTCCAGTGCAACTGTGACTAAGAATTAAATCAATCCAGAAACAGAATCAGGAACTTTTCTGCTGTAAAATTAAAAATCAGAGGGTAGGAGTCTCATTTTCCCACCTGTTCATACAGCAGGGTTAATTTAATCCATTCCTCTGTATTTCAATCTCTATTTCCAGAAAAGAAAAAAAAGGCAGTGACAATTATATAGAATATTTGATCAACACTAATGCTGGGAATGCAAAACAATCAATGCTTACAATAAACAACCCAGGTAATGTAGTAAATACATTAAAATTAAAATAATTCAACCTCAGGGTAACTTGGAGTTGGTGTCTTCAAACCCCTTTTTTATTAATTTTCTGTGCTCCAAGCAGTATCTCAGTGATGATCATGTGAAGATCTCCACCAAAAGCCAACAAAATTCAAAATACAGTTTTGGGGAGAGGTTTTTGTTTTGTTTTATTTGGGGAGGGATTGTTTGGGTGGCACCTGGGAACATGGTCAGTGGTGGCCTTGGCAGTGCTGGGGATGGTTGGATTCAACCCTGGAGGGCTTTTCCAACCTAAATAATTCTATGATTATATGAGAGAGTTCTCAAGTCTCAAGTGCTGCAAACTGCAGATGATAATTTCCTTCTTCATATCTGCAGATATATTTTTAAGAAGATCTTTTTAAACCATCTTGGCTTTGCAGAATTCTGGATTGGCTCTGGTATCATCCCAGAGCTGAGTGCAAACACCCCAAACTGATGATTTGGGACCAAATACTGTGGTCAGATACAGTTTATTGACCAAATTTGTTATAGTTGAGCTGATTTTTTCACTTCTGCTTGCAAGTTTGAGCTCATTTGATGTTTTCTGCTGCAGAATTCCAGAACTGGGCAGTGCTGAGTTCAAGGCAAAGTTGCAAACTCCCAGAAATATTTTAAATCAAATTTGGAGTTACAAAAGCAAAAATTCATGAGCTGCTCCTGAATATACCAATTTTTAGCAGCCTTGAATACAGGTTCTTTCTGGCTGTGCTTGGTTTTTGGTTATTTGTTAAATATTCATGGCTTATTTCCCAAGAAACAAAAGAATGAGCAATTTGGGGTCAGAAGGATCCCTCTCCAAAAATGAGCAGAGGCTGAAGCACTGAAAGCATCAGCACCTACAAATGCAAACTAACCAGAACAACCCAAAATAACCAAAAAACCAAGCACAGCCAGGAAGAACCTGCACTCAGGGCTGCTAAAAATTAGTAACTTCAGGAGCAGCTAAAGAATGAGAGTTTTTTTAACTCCACCAGATTTGATTTAGGATATTTCTGGGAGTTTGAGTCTTTGCCTGGATCTCAGCACTGCCCAGTTCTGGAATTTTGCAGCAGAAAACATCAAATGAGCTCAAACTTGCAAGCAGAAGTGAAAACATGAGTTCAATTAAAATAAACTTAGTCAACAAACTGTATCTGTATTTGGTCCCAAATCATCAGTTTGGTACCTTCCTAATGCATGTTCTCCCTTTAGCTCCACTATTTAAAAAAAAAAAATCACCTTTAGGGACCAAAAGCATAAAACAATCAAAGAAAAACCAAAATATTCTGCTACTTCAGGCCTGGTCTAGTGGAACCAGGCACTGGATGATCTTTAAGGTCCTTCAAACCCAACCCATTCTATAATTCTATGAAATGAAAACAAGTTTTGATGAAAAATTCCCTCCTCTCACCTACACCATCCTTTGTGCCCAATAAAATATTGCAGAGCTGGTGGTGACAAGTGCAGCACATCCAGAACGTGGCAATTTCTCTCTTTTCACTCCAGTTGTGTTCAATTATTATCTTTTATGTGGCCAACTGTTACAGGGATGACACCCAAACGATCAGGGAAGGTGATGTAAAAGGAAATTAAAGACAGGAACAGTGATTATTAAAAACTCAGTTTGATGAAGCTCATTCTCTGAAATTATTCCTTATCTGAGCCCCCATCAGCACTCATCAGTTCAAGTTCCAGCCTGGTTTCCTCCAAGAAATTTTTATTATTAACTGCAGCTCTTAATATGAACTTTGCTGAGGTAAAAACAAGCTGATGGAGACACAGCCATGTTTGGAAATTAAAGTGCCATGACAGGTCATGCTGGAAAATAAAGGAAGAAATTCTGTGTACAAAAGATCTTGCCCAACCACTGAGTTAAAGAGGCTGCAAAAGATGCAATTTCAGCTAATTCTGTGCATTTTTAAGAACTGGAAAGGAGTATTAAGATAAAGAAATCCTCCAGACATACAAAATTCATTCCTGCAGGTGTAGAGTTCTTCATGGACACATTAAAAAATAATCCAAAAATTAAATACCTGTGCTGGGGAAAAAGGGATTCCATGGAGTGCAGGGTTAGAATTGCTAAATTGTCATCCACAGGTTTTAGTTGTCCACAAAACCAGCCAAAATCATGGTTTTTTGGAAAAATTACATCTTTAAAACTACTCTTTTCAAGTCCAACATATTATTGGTCTAAGTCATGTTCTTTCTTTATTATACTCAGTTTGAATTTCCAAAGGAAAAAATATTTTAAACAATAAAGAATTGCTAAAATTTCTCTACTTGTAAATATTTAACCCAGTATTGGTTGTATTCTGGTTATTTTTATACCCTCTAGCTTGCAAATAATTTCCCCCAGAAGCAGAGAAAGAAATAAAAGACAACTAATAAAGGGAAAAAAAAAATCCCTATTTGCTTTCTGAACTATTTTTCTCTCAAAGCTTGTCAGTTTGTAGCCCCTCAAAGCCTTCTCTGAGTAAAGATATCAATGAAGAATTCTGGAAATTAAAGCTGGAATGTTGCTGCACTGCAGGGATTTGCCACATGGGGGATCCCAAAGTGAATGGACTTGAAAGGGGAGTTAGGGGGAAAAAGCCATGAGATGATGGCATGGAAAAGATGGAAAATTCAGGGTTTACATTTAAAAAAGGACAAAGCCAACCAGATGTATATAAACATGGAAATGTGTTGTTCACTAAGCAGCTTTAGAAAAATATCCTCTTTTTTCCCTTCCTCTGAAGCCAGAGCTATACAGGTAAATTGCTTCTAGCAGTATAAAATGATAAAAATTCCATAATTTTATTTCCTTTCAGTATTTGAATCTTTTCTATTTTGCAGAGATGTCAACTTAAAAGTGAATTATCCATCTGTAAATGCATCTCCACACACAAATGGATGCATGGGCATTAGCACAGGTGTCAAATCTCTATTCCATGCTTAATATTTTCACTATTATTTCAAGAATTCACATTTATTCACACCCAGGAGTAAGTCTGAGATCTAAACCAGACCACACTTCGTTCCTTCACTAAATTAAATTTTGTTTCACTTCACTGCTATGGATGTGGGGGTGGGAAGGAGGAAGAGGGTTTTGCTGGAATTGAGATTGGTACCAATAATTTGGGCATTAATTTGTGCTTTTTGTATTCCCAACACTTTTAACATCCCTTAGATTTCAGCAGAGCTCAGCATGCAGATGGCAGCTGCTCTCAAAGAGAAAAATACATGAAATGTTTAAAAACATTTATTGTCCAAGGGAAGTGATAGAAGACAGGGATAAAAATCCCATTTTTTCATCATTATATGTCAATGCCTGTTTATTCAACTTTGTTAACAATTTGGAAGGAGATCTTTCTGAGGCCAGTACTTGATAAAAACTGCAGTACTGTAAATGGTATTTTAAAAAGGATTTTAGATGGAAGCCTCAGAATAATTCAATTACAGAATCACTGAATCATTTAGGTTGGAAAAGCCCATAAGATCATCGAGTCCAACCATTCCCAGCACTGCCAAGGCCATCCATGTCCCCAAGTGCCACATCCACAGGGCTTGGAAATCCCTGCAGGGATGGGGACTCCTCCACTGCCCTGGACAGCTGTGCCAGGGCTGGACAACCCTTTTGGGGAAGGA
>JAOTQZ010000875.1:1803192-1822521 GCA_026546895.1 Pogonocichla stellata | reverse complement strand
CACTCAGCCCAAAACTCCTGCAGCCCAAACTCCTTTCTCACAGTCATGGCTTTTTGCCTCTGTGGATTTGAAATGCCTGATTTTGGAATGCAAGCATTCAAGGTGTGTTAATGACTCAGAATTGTGACAGCTGCTGCACAAAGCAGCCCTTGGCTCCAGCACAGCCCCATTAAGCATCCATCAAAAACTACTCTGGATTTGCTCATTTATTACTCCTGCATGGCCCAGGGGGGGAAAAGGGGGAACAGCAAGACTTTCTTCCTCTGAAGCAAAATCATAAGCCACTTACTTATCCTAATGTCATGATTCCCACTGTTTATCTGCATGATAATTAGGAAAATGAGAAGTAATGAGGTTTATTTATTTATTTAAAAGCGTGATTTGAATTCAAATATCTCTAAAAAAAAGACACTGCAGAATTTTATTATGTTATCAGAGGGGTGGGTTTTCCAAACTCAACTAAATTACTGAAAGCAATGAGACAAGAAGTGTCACCTTCTTTTGCCTCAGCCACCCCAAATTTATGTTGACAAACTTCTCCCATACTACTCCTGTGTGAATTTTTTTACAGCTCAAACCAGTTTCTGCTTTCAAAATTTTGTTGGCCACTTGTTGAAATCAAGGGTGTGAAGTGGAAGGTGCCTCTTCCTCTTTAAATCTTTTTATTATTTACATTATTCAAAGTTTATTTTTGTTTTCCAGTTGGAGCAAGGTGTCAGATTCCCCAAACACCCAAGTGTACACACAAACACCAGCATCACAATTCCTGGCAGGAGGTTGAATTTCCAGCTCCAAAGTCCCCTGCACTTTGCAGGGCTGAGTGCAATTAAAGACCCTCAGCCTCAAGAGAATTGGGCTATCAGCAGAATAATTCTTACTACTGAATTAAAAGGGTGTTTTAACGTCCCCAGTTTATTAACTCTTACATTAAACTCTTCCTCTCTTAAAAAAAAAAAAAAGGAGGCAGAGTAGTTTTTCCCCAAGACACATCGTGGTACAGCTACCACAGAACAGATAATATATAACACTTGATAGGACTGAAAAAAATTCTTAAAATTTTTATAAAAGCCCCCAAAACTTCACTATAACATTCCACTTTTTTTCCTCATCCTGAAATATCCTTTTTAATTGATTTGTGTACACTTGCTTTAGCTATATCGGAACCTATTGCTACAACACTTGAGCACCTCAATATATTCCAGACAGTCAGTGATATGAAAAGATATTAAAAAGTTATTTAAAAACTCTTCAAAACTTAAAATTACATCTAAAAAGGACTTCCCTCAGGCTCTTCTTCAAACTGAGCAAACCAAGTGACCTCACACATTCCTGAAAACAGCAGTGAAACCAACTGCCTGAAATCCATCCCTCTGTCCACCAAAACACCAAAATCAGGTAATTCAACCCAAAATGAGGACACTCAAGGAGACACAAGTGAATCTATCCCTACCCAAAACCAGCTCAATCTGAGAGCAAAGAAATACTGAATAAAAGTCAGAGTAAGAGGCCCAGGGGATTGGTTTGTTGAGTGGAGGAGCCTCGCCCGCGTCGCGGTGCCAAAGGAACGTGTTTTGTATTTACCTAAATCTGGTAATTCAACCCAAAATGAGGACACTAAAGGAGAAACAAATGAATCTATCCCTACCCAAAACCAGCTTATCTGAGAGCAAAGAAATATTGAATAAAAGTCAGAGAGGCCCAGGCGATCGCTGTGCTGGGTGGAGGAGCCTCGCCCGCACCACGGTGCCAAAGGAACGCATTTTAATCCCTCACATGCATTTGCAGCGTGTCATGTACAAGGACAAGCCCTGACAAGGCTTTGATGTGGTTTTTGTTGTGTCACACAACTGCCACAGTGTACACGCTCCAAAGGCCCACAAGTAATCAAAGGGAGCCTGGCTTGGAATATTTCTCCTCAAAGAACGGTATTTAAAAGGTTCCCGTGCTACCTCCAGGGCAGAATCAAGACTTGTCCCTGGAAGAGAGGAGGTGTGTGGAAAAAGGGATTATTAGCCTTACTTTTTGCCCATGCATGACAAGGAATGATGATATTCATTTGGGGAGATAGCACGGCAATTTTGTTACCGTTCAATAAAAAGGGAGTAGCACGAACAAATTGGTTAATGAATGAGGGAGGAGAGAGCAGAGTATTATGCAGTGAATCTATAAAAATGAACTCAATTTGAATTCAACCCAAAGAACAAATTGATGGAGCAGCAGGCTTTGTAAAGCACTAGATCTTCATCTGAATGCTGAAATAACACAGTGATTAATTTTGCTTCAGTCAAATATCTTGGGGTTTGCTATATAAGAATTAAAAAATAACATGCTTTAAATGCTGCTTGACTATCAAAACACATTCACCATTCAAAAAGAAAGCTTAAAGAGAATAAATGCTCCTTCTCTGTACTTTGCTTGCTTTCAAAATTCTCATTTTACCATGGTTTTCCTGTCTGTCAAACTTTGACACAGAGTAAAAAAAAAAGCCATTAACTGTTACATAGAAAAAATATTAAAAAAATACATCTATAACATGTTGCCAAGTGAAATGCTGAAGGAAGGAGAAAATTATTTCTATTGTTCCACTGAAAGAAATATTTTGAATGTCAGCATGGACATTGTAAAGGGACAGGAGAGAGACCCAGGAAAAGGCAACTTGTGGTTCCCAGGCCCTTCATGGCAATTTCAGAGAGGAAATAAAACATTTATTTACCAGTTTATGTGAAAAATCATACTGGGATTCCAGCTCCAGCACCAACCACTGGCTATTTTAAATTCTTTTTACTGTTTTCCTCTATCAAGGTGGAGGGAAAACTGTACTTCTTCAAGGCCAGGTAAGAAAATCACTCATGATTTGCAAATATGTGACAAGCAGCCTCTTTTCTTACTGGGGAGAAAATTATCAACTTTATTTGCTTAGCAGGAGCTTCTTGCTCACACAGTAGCTTCACATCACCTGTTTAAGATCCCCTAAAAGACCTACCCCAAATACCTGAATTTCTGTCCCAAAACTTTCAGTGCTGCAGCAGAAATGCCAAAAAAAGAGGAAAAGCAATGTGTGCCAAGAGAGATATAAACCAAAGGAGCAACATTCTGTTTATTCCAAGCAACAAGCAGTACAGTAGAATTGTGTATATTCCAAATATAAATGTCTTGCTCATTGCATCCCACTTTCTTCCCTAAAAACCAACCAAACTTCTTTCCCCAAAAAATGAAATACAAAAAATAAGATAGATCCCATCCTCAATATTACAAAATACTTTCTTCTTCCTCTCTTCTATGACAGGAACAACCAAATCCAGGCTCCTTTTGCCCACAGGAAAAAGAGGTTTTGCTGCAACAAAACTGCTACTTCTAAGCCATAAAAAAATCACAAAAATAACCATGTGCATAGGACTAAATAAGATTTTATGAGTGAAACTCCCCAGGTGTCCACTTTCAACGAGGTTTCATGAAAAATGTCTACGTTCTAAATTATAAAACTGAGGAACAAGAGACAAAACAACTGTCAGTAGATTTAATTTTGTACCATGTGCTTCCCAAACCTTTAAATCTCATGTTCAAATATGAGCCTTTGGTATTTTTACTGTCATATATTGTAAATTACAGTCTCTGCTCACGCTTACTTCTCCAAAAGCCATCCCTGCACCAAGCAATCCTGCTTTGCCTCAGGCTGTGTAGTTTACCTCAAATTATTTCAGAATCATCTAAAAAGATTCATTTTTCTATTAAAATGATGAATGAGCTAAATGAGGTATGTAATAAATACTGCAGGTTTGTAAACAGACTTTTCTCTTGAGAACTAATGCCTTAACTCATTTAATTCTTTCCCCTGGTATTTCCTAGTGAAGTCATCCTTAAAATATGGTTTGTCCAGGCCTGGTTGGAAAGAGCAGGAAGGGTCAGGATTTAATCTGTTTATGGAAAATAGGGAATGTCCTCATGACAAAGTTAATGAATTGAGGACAGGAAAAATAAATGCAGCCCCTAAGGGGAGCTCATTGCCCAGCACTGACTGGGACCAGTCACCCCAGGGTGATGGGGAAAACACCAAACCAGTTCAGGCACAGAGGAGCTAAAGATTTCATTTTAACAACCTGTATATTCAATTATGACAACAGGTCAGATTTCCTCCTCACATAACTCAACACACTTCAGCTCTGATATGGCCAGGAATGTATTTTGTCTATTGATTTCAGGGCTCAGAGAAGTAAAAGAACTTCACATCTCAAATAGGATTTTGCTAGGGAGAAAATCTCCAATAATCTGATTATCACAGTGACTTAAAGTGCAAAAAAAAAAGTGTTTTTTAATATGAAGATACTTCTACCAAATTGATTTTTTTTGAGCGAGGAATTTTTTGATAGAACTCCTTGTGCAGAAAATAATTTACAAAACAATGAGATTCTTCAGCACTAACAGATTTCACTCTCAAACAGGTGCTTCAATGAAAGCCTGGAACAGCACATGGGCAAATAGATATAATTGCATTAGTATGGATACAGACTTCTAATGATAGCAATAATCAAATTTTAATGTTCTGGTTACAGCACATGAACAGAACAATATTTCTGTGCCTCTTCAAAGGGAAATGAGACTTTAATGTCATTGGCAGCTCAATAAAACCATTTTCTAACATACAGGCTCCTAATGACAACTCATTTCAGTCCAGACAGAGGAGCAAATGTGTTCACAGTAAACTCCAGGTCATTATCAGGAGATGGAAACACAACAGGTCCTCTGCACTTTGGGTAACTATTGATTTTCTACTCCATATTCTCCTCGTCTCACCCTGACTTCCATAATGACTCAAGTGATGGAACATTAATAAACTATTTATGGCAAAGCCACAACATTGAAAGCTACTCTACAAGACTGTGCCCAACTCAACTAGGCCCAATTTTTAGATTTGCAGGAAAAATCTCCAATAATAAATATGGCAGAGAACAGATCTAAGTGATAAAATATAATAAAAGTATTCTCGGAGCCATCATAAGGACCTTCAGCTTCACCCTTTGCTGCAGAGAAAACCACACCACCATCAAAATTCCTCATGGCTGGGCTGAAATAAAAGATTTGATTTATTTTGAAGCCTTTTTTTCAAGAGGGATGGGCAGAAAAAACCATCATATCCACACTAAGATGTGGAAAAAAGAAGCATTTTTTAGCAGCTGCAGTTCTTGACTTCGAGCACACGCTGCACTTTGTCCTTTAGTGAAATCACAAAGTGATTTTCACAAGCATTTCACTGAGATGCTTTGCAAATGTCACATCTCCAAAGTGAGTAAAGCTAAAGGTACAAAACCACCTGGTTTAAGGCAAGGCCAGTTCAAGCAGTTCTCATTTTGCCCCCCCTTACAATTGCCTGCACACACACTCTCTGCAATTTCCTCACTGGAGCTGTTTTTTGGAGTTGTTCTAAAACAGACTGGGTGCATCTGGAAAGGGCTCCAGGATGGGTTTGTGATGTATTTGCCTCAGTTCATATCTGCACTGACATGACAGAAAAGGAGAAGTGCAGAGAAAAAAATGAACAAATTCTTCACCATCAAAGCACCCCTTGCACCCAACCCTGAAAACAGGCCAGGAAACAGCTCTGAAGACAGGTGGGAAAATCAGAGGGGAAAAAAAAGGATAATCTTGGAATTATAGAGTGGTTTGGGTTGGAGGGATCTGAAAAATAATTTCATTTCCCCCCCTGCCATGGGCAGGGACACCTTCCATCACCCCAGGGTGCTCCAAGTCCCATCCTTGGACACTCCAGGGATGGAGCAGCCACGGCTGCTCTGGGAAATCTGTGCCAGGGGCTCCCCCAGGATCAAATATCCCACAGCCAGAGGAGATCCAAGACCTCCCCAGCTCTCCAGCACCCCGAGAGCATCACTTTTCCAAACATGATCCCAAATCTGTGGCAAAAGGAAAGCCAGGCTGTGTCCAAAATACTTGCAGTCAGTGGCATTTCAAGGACTGCTAAAGGAATCGACAGCAGCTGCCTTCATTTCTGCTGAGTTAAGCACCAACAGTTGATTAAATCCTCACACTGACACCACAAGGGATTTCCAGGGCTTGGAACAGAGTCTGGAATTTCCACTCTGCACAATAATTTCTACTTTTGCTGGCACAAATGTCACAACCACTGCTTTGCAAACCTTTGGATGGCCCCAAAATATGTTTTTGTAGGAGCTGACATCCCAGCAGCCACCTGCCAGCCCCCCTGAACTGGGGGCACTTCCTGGGACATGTCACAGCACAAAAGTACTTCAGGTATTAACACACCAGTTCATCCTTTTTTTTTTTTAAAACTCATTTGTATAGCTTTTGGGATGTTAACACATTATATTTCTTCGTTCTGAGATTATAAGCAGCAGCTGATATTAAAATTCTTCAAGAATGGGAAATATGACTTCACATCTATTTATTAAAACCTGAATTAGCACCCTTTACAAAGGAAAACTCAAATTCTTCCTTTCTCACCATAATTTCTTTTCCTTTGCACTATTTGGACAATTAGCAGCAGCACAGGAATTTATTTTGCTACTGACACTTCAGGAACAGTTTTGTTTTTCCCCAAGAAGAGTCTGACAAATCAAATTTGAGCTCCATAAAATACAAACCTGCTGTAGCAGTTTACTAGAACACAGAATTCCTCACAGTACCTGACAAAGGATACACAGAAATACATTTCCCTGTGGTACAGATTTTGAATTCAGCTTTGATACAGGAAATAAATGTACAGGTAGGGTAAGCAATGAAGCCAAAGAAATAAAATCTGACCTATTACAAAAAAAATAAAGGAGCTGACTTATAGGAAGGTGAGAATTACCCAATATTTTCATATTTAAGGAAACAGACAGACAGAACTTTTTTGCTATTTTGTAATCTTAGAGTACACACTTCAAAGAATGAACAAGCTCCAGTGGAAATGGCAAATCTGCAGTGGTGATAACAAATCTGCACCCAAGAACCACCAGATATTTCCAAATTTCACAGATGGAACCAGGAAGACTGATCAAAACCGAGATGACACAACTGCTAACTTTGATATTCTGAAGCAAGAGAAAATTAATCAGTCAAATAACTAAATAAAGTAGCTTAATATCCATAATAAAGAATTTCTCGAGCATTTGGCTGAGGAGAAATCCAGCTTGTGCTTTCCAAAATCATCACAACAGGGAGAAAAAGATGCAAACCCCCAGTAATTATGCAAATAATAGTCACCATTATAAATCTTCAGCTCCTCATTAGCTCCAGGCCACAAAACCCTTATCTCTCCTACACAATATTAAGAATCCAAGGATTTAAGGCATATAACTAAGGCTGTACCTTGGTCATAATTCCTTTCCATCCTCCTTTGTTCTCATGTTTTACAATGACAAAATACTAAACATTTGTTTGCAACACTGAAATTATTCTTCAACAATAATATTACCACAGAGGTGAAAAAGCTTCCAGAAATGGCTGGAAAAGATACCAACGTTGAGCTGGAATTGGTTTGGTTTTAAATTGAGATTTGAAAAAATAACATGAACATCAGATTTTAACTCCCATAACACAGACAAAGCTATTGCTTATTGAAGTGATTGATTACTAAGATACCAACCCATAAACCTTAAAAACTTTGGATTTTACTCCAGATTCAGAGAGCCCAACAAATGTTTATGTTGCTGCTGACATAAGTAACTCTCATTTATTTTCATAGCAATGCTTACATTAAGTATTTTAAACTTTTTGCCTTGAAAATACCAATTTCTTTAGTATTCACACTCAAGTATATTTATATTTTTAAGGCATATTCCCACCTCAGACAATAATGATTATTGTTAGAAAGAAGAGTCAATAAAGACTCACTACAGCAAGCAAACACTTTATAGAGGAAGTTATAAATCTGTCAGACATTTGAAATGGACTGAACTTCATAATGTCAGTTTTCTGAGGAAAACAGCCAACCATATGCTCCAATTTCCTTGTCAGGAAGGTTTGATACACCAGCTCTAATGAGAGATGATTCTTTTCAACAGAATTTTTCACTGAGCTGGTTCCAAAGTTGGAAACGAGCAGCAAAACCCCTTAAAAGAGGGATATTTAACCAAAATAAAACATATTGCTACCTAGTCATGAAAAAAAAAAAAAAAAAGAAATGAGATCTGCTCTCTTTTTCTACCAACAGGGCTGTGTTGGAACCTTGAAACCTGGGAGTTTTGAACTTTTTGTGCTGTCAGGCACTGACCCCCAGCAGAACACTGCTTTTGACCTGAGGCCTTGGAGAAGCTTCCAAAATTGAGTGATGGAGTTAAAATCACAAGTGTGTAATTTGAGTATTAGTGTACAATATAATATAGTGAAAGGTTTGAAATTTAGGGATTTAGAATATAGTAATGGGTATGAAACAAGATAGGAGTTCTGGGGTGTTGGCTTTTTCTTCCTTCTTGTTCCTCCTTCTTCGTTTTAAGTAATATTTTTTGTTTAAATGGAAAATGCCACACTGCAGGTCACAGGTGTTTAGTCATTAAGTCAAAAGCAAAACTTTTAATTGAACTGTTGAGCTTTAAAACACCTTGTAACAAGTGAGATACAACTCCATTTTTTCATTTTTAGCTCGTTAGCTATAAGTGCTGCAGCACTCACTACACTATAGATAAAAATGAATAAACAACCAAGTCCGCACACAAAACTTCGTCTTTCATGCTTCAATCCTAACTCTAACTGAAAACAAAAAAAATGAAAATAAATAAATAAATAAATAAATAAAATAAACACTAATGGGCCTGAGGAGAGAGCTGCTTGGCCAATCTGTGATTTCTGGGGAGGTCTGGGACTCACAAAGCGCTGAGCCTTCTGCCGCTCCTCCTCGCTGGCCGCTCTCTCCCGGAGCATGGCTCGGGTCAGGTGCTCGTTGGAGGAGATCCTCTCCCGTTCCAGGAGTTTGCCAAACTCATCCCGAACGTACATCTGCTCTTGTTTCAACCTGCAGGAGGTGCAGGGAGATTTAGGCTGAGAGAAATTTCAAAATCGACTTTCCAAATGGAGTTTCAAAGTAAAGAAAAGTCACTTCGAGAGCTGGCACAGAAATGTTTTTTACTCTTGGTTTCTTAAGGCACTTAAATACAAAATACAAAAAGTTTATTTCTAATTGAAGTATCAAAATCAGAATACACGAAAGTTACAGGTTTTGACATCACTGTTCATTAAACCATGTAAATTGCAACTGATTCAATAAAAGGTATTTTTAAGTATGATGCAGAGAACTCTGTTGGTTGGCTGGGTTTTTGTCTGGTTTTATGGAAGCATTTTTTTCTGGAAAATCCTTCTCCCACCAGCCAGCAGGCTACTCAATTTCCACCTAAAAGCTTTCCTGCACTGGGAAAGTGCTTTCCTCCTTCTAAACACACCATAAACCCAAGGACTTCATCCATTTCCCAAGCTCCACAAAGATCCATAATCAACCTGCCCCAGCGATTTGAGAGGAGGAGAGAAAATAGTTATTGAACTTGTTGCAACAGAGTTAATAAAGGCAACTTCAGGCCCAGAAAATTCTCAACATTTATATGTCACAAGCCATAAATAGATGTGAAACCTGCAATGGAGTACTTGAGACAAGCACACCGTGTCTCATTTTCATGGAAACACTCGGAAATCACTCAGTGAATAAAACTCGTGTGTTGTGACACCGAGCACGGAACTCAGAGCAATAATGGAGCTATGAAACGCTGGGTTTCAAAGAGATTTTTTTTTTTTTGGAAGAATGATGGAGAGGAAGCTTCAATATCTGTCAATTAATGTGATTTGACAAAAGTCAAAATGGAAACTTGTAAAGCAGAACCTTTTAACCAGGCCTATCTGCTGTAATCATTGGACTTTCCACTTGCACAGGAAACTTCAGAGATACAGTAGGACAATGACCCTTCTTGCCTCTTAGTAAGCTTATTAGAATATTGTATTTTTCATGGGTGTCTTTCTGCTTGCTTGCATGCATTCTTTCTTTCAGTTTGAAAGCTTAATTTGTAGAATTTCTCCTTACAAAAAAATAGATAATAGTATTGATAGAAGTGAAAATGGTTTTGTTTGCTGACTGTGTAACTCTCTCACTGTCTAGTTAATAAATGATTGTTGAAGGTGAAACCTGTAGCATTAGTAAATGTATAGATTTTTGTCATCCTGAACAGATTAATGCTAAATCAGTGTTCTGATTTCAGACACCTGTTCTCATTGGTATCTACTCTTAATTTTCTAAGCATTTCTTAGTTTTTTCAGGCTATTGTACTTAGGTGTGCTTTTAGGGTTGACTGCGATTAACATGGAAATGTGGTGCTTACTAGATGCTTGTTCTGAGATTCATGGCCTTTAGCTTGCTTGCCCACATGAGTTGTACTGGTATTCTTGTGCCCTGTCTTAAGGCTTTACAATTTGTTACTCCTGCTGAAAGCTGAAGTCCTGCTCACTGAAGTTCCTGTGTGTGTGTGCGCCTGTCACATGGTGCACAAATCTGCAGAAGCACTGTCTGTCTGCTGGATGAGCATTTGCCTTCAGGGAATCTCTGTTCTGGTATGCTTCAAGGCATGATAGCACAAGTGCTTCTGCTGGCACAAGAAATGAGGCTGGAGTGAAAAGCTGAGGGCTGGAGGCAGGATGGGACTTCTGGTGGTGTGTTTGCTGGCATAAACTGTGTGTGGGTATCTGCTCTAGGGCAGAAACTGCTATTTTTCATTGAAACACAAGCCTAGCAGTATTTCAAAGCCACATAAGAAAAAAACAAGGACACACCTGTTGATACTGAGTAGAAAACCATGGTAGCTCCTGGTTTCCAATTTTTTTTCTTGGGTTACTGTGTATCAGCATTTCTTTCTTGTGTCAGATTGTGTGACAGTGCTGCTGCTGGAACACTGTAGATGAGGTGTGTGACCAAACACTTCCTCTTGTTTTAGAGTAATTTTCAGTTGTGGAGCTGTGGGGAAAAATGTTTATTGAACAATGAACTTTCTGCATGATGGGTTATGGTTTTCTTGGGACTATCTTAAATTTGTTTCAGGTACATCTGTGCAGCTTAATTGCTTGTAAGCATAGCTGCTCAGATAAACCTCTAACTTGTTTATGCAATCAAGCAGCTAGTTTGCAGTGCTAGAGGAAAACAATTTGCAGATCATTAGTAATCTGCTCATTTAATGACTCAGATGTTGCATAAGGGTTAGTCCTATAATGTTACAGCCAAAACTGATTGTGAAAAATTAAAAGTTGTTTTTCTCACACTCTTTTGGATGTCTGTGTGTTGACAAAATATTATAATGTGTAATAATAACATTTTAAAGAAATATCTTCCAGGCTCAGAGCAGTGGTGCATTTAGCCTGCTACTCTGCCTAAGAACAAAAGAACATACTATTTAGGGCAATTCTTAGCCTGCCTATTTTCTGCAGTCCATTACTCCTCATTTTCCCTCAGCATTCATATTTTTTGTCTTAAGAATATCAGAGAGAATACCTCTGCCCACTTCTAAAGACTCTTCTATTCTTCCTTCATCTCTCCTGGCAGGCTTCCATATATTTTATGTAAAGAAGGGTCTTTTGCGCTTTTAAAAGACTGACTTCCTTGGTAGATGGTATTTGTTTTTGACTGGTGTAAGGCAGAAACCAGAATGAATGATTTACATGTAGTCATGTGTTCTTGCTCTTTCCATCACAGGTATGGCTGAAGACCATAATCATGTTCTTGCTTTCTTCTCCTTTGTTAGATTTAAGGATGTGCTAGGCTCATAATCTTGTAAAGGAATCTCTTAATTTCAGTGATCATCTTAGGTACTAATTTACTTTTATGCCCAGACCTAAATATGTTCCAGCTGAGATCTTACCAGAACTTTAGTTGGGATCTCATTTGACTTTTTCAGATTCCGGTGTTTGTTGCTAGGAGGAATAATTGCTGCAGAGAAGGTGCCTGGGGGTGAACTTCATGGCTTTTCTGAAAACTTCTCTGTAGATGCACCTTTTTGTCTTCTGAACTTAGTGTAGGAGATCGAAAACAAGCTTTGTACTTAGAGTAATTGCATAAAAGTTGTCTTGTGTGACTCTTAAAAAGTATTATAACTTGATTGTCAGTAAAAAAATCAGTTATCTTCAGGAACTGAATTAAATATTAGAGTCATACACTGTTGTAAATCAGTATATACTTGTGTGTTTATAACCTTTATGCCTCTTTTGCAAAAGAGCTTTAAAATCATGTGTGAATTCAGAGATCTGTTGTTAGGTAGACATTCAAGAGGTAAAATCAACAGATAGCTAATTGGAAGGAGTAACTTGAGTCTACTGCTTATAGCCACCCTAGCATGTGATATGATTTGAGTTTAGTTTCACCTGTCCAGGCAGGACATGGGTCAAAATAGGAACCAACACAACTTTTAGTCTGTCATAACCTTCCTCAGTTTATGTAGTGGCTAGTTTTGCTTGAATACTCTAATTTTTCTTAGGCATTTCCATGGTTCCCTTTTAACATCCAAAGGAACAGCAAGTTCTTTTTTGGCTTGGGAATATCAGTGGCTCAGCTGATGGTGGAATGAGAAAAAATGGGATATGCTGAACAAATGTCAGTGGGGCAGCTCTTAACATTTTGCAGTCTAGATGATGTCTGTACCCTGTATAAGTGAACTTGAATAATAACTCAGAACTTCAGGGTTTTTGTTTTTTTTTTTACTTGATGAACTCTTTTTCTTTGCTTTTTTGGTCTTTCAATGATGATTCAGAATATCCCAGTTGATTTTTGTTATATTCTCACACTTTACTGTTTGAACTCATATGCCCTGTTTCCCCTAACTAGAAGAATATTTTGTAAAGGATTTTTAAACAGTTAAAGCAAACTAAAGGGCTTACTTACCTTCTCTGGGGAGAGGAGTGGGTTTGTTTAGGCCTCTGACTTCTGCAAAGCTCTCAAGCCTATGCATTAGTGCTATGCTGGATGTAAGCCAGAGTGGACCTGGCAAGCTGGCTTGGGTAAGTGCTATAGTTACATATCATTGCTGGGAAGGTAATGGTTTACAGGTACAGGGTATTTGTACGTGTTTGAGGAAAACCTTGCATATGGTATGTCAGACATTCAATTTCATCTTGTTAATAATCTGTGAGGTGCTTACTATTTCTTACCAGATGCTTAATCATCCATGACTCCAACACGTATTAAAGATGATCAGAACACCAGCATTTTTGGGTACTAACCAAAGTTTGTTCACAGAACAGCCTAAAGCTGCAAATTGTGGATTATTTGAGATTTTTGGAACAATCTATGTGAAATGCAATATAGGCTTTGATTCACGTGTGTATGTTTTGAATGGTGGGTGTGGAGAAGGGGGATAAAATTAAAGCAGCCTTTGTTATTCTACCTGAAGTAATTTGTTTTAGTAGTCAGATGACAAATTTTTGGATTTTCTTTCATTCTAGGTTCAAAGGATATTGTGGTAAAAGCACAGGTTTTAGCTGGTGGTAGAGGAAAAGGAACATTTGAAGGTGGCCTCAAAGGAGGAGTGAAAATAGTTTTTTCGTAAGTTCTTTCTAAGTTATCCAATCCAATGGAAAAACTTCAATGTTTCACATTATGGATTGAACCTATTGCTTTCTTTAAAACTAGTGTTTTAATTATTAACCTTAACAAAAATTAAGTAAGACTTTTTTTAATGCTACTTCTGTTTTTACAGCAGTTTCGTTGTCACATTCTGACCTTCTTTTATTCTAGTCCAGAAGAAGCAAAAGCTGTCTCCTCCCAAATGATTGGAAAGAAGTTGTTTACCAAGCAGACAGGAGAGAAGGGCAGGATATGCAATCAAGTATTTATCTGTGAGCGCAGATATCCCAGGAGAGAATACTATTTTGCAATAACAATGGAAAGGTCTTTTCAAGTGAGTAATATTAGAAATAGAAGTAAACTAATTAACTTGTTACCACTGAGCTTTAAAAAAAATAAGACTGTTTACTGTACTGTTCACTTGCTTTTGGAAATTAGAAGTATACAAGCTAAATTTTGTTTTCCAGTATATCTGACTATATGACTGACTTTGTTTTAAAATGTTATAAAGATGTAACGCTACAATTTGAATTTACAGAATAATAAATGGGTATTGGTAGCCTCAACTGAAGTTCAGAGACACATGGCCAAAGTGGAGATGGGTAGAATAAGGGGATAATTTTCATTTTGGTTTTAATGTGCGTTTGCCTACCAGATTATGCAATTTAGTTTAAAAACAGAGCTATATATGTGCATGTACCCCCTATTTTGGAGTATCAGAAACAAGATCAGAGACAGTGTTGTGGAAGAGCAAATGGTCCTGCATAAATCCAGCATACTTTTTCTCCAATGTGTGAAGGTTCCTAGAGGTGCAGTGGTGTGTCCCTTGATTTTGAGAGTGTTAGTAGCTTTGTTATACTAATGCTCTCCAGGAAATGGCTGAGAAGATTTGAGCCTAGAGGTCTGTCTTCAGAGCTTTCAGGAAAATGAAAGCCAGTCTTTTCTGCATGTATGGGCTGTATGTGTGGATGCATAGTTTTTTAGGCTGCAGTTCAAATGTGGTTACTGAAATATGTCTGTGTTCTGACAGGCAAGTGTTCTATTTGGAGCATAGGAGATAAATTGCTAAGTAACTTTAATGAAGCCAAGATTTGGAACAGATCTTGGAACTTTATTTGCTGAAGCTCAGAAAAACTGGGTTTGGTCTGTTCAGATGCTTAAGAGTTTGCAGAGGCGCTGGTTTTGGTAATTAGGGGATATTTAAGTATGAATGAAATAATTTCCTGTGGAGGAATGAGAAAACTAGTTTTACTCTTTTTTGGTAGCCATATTATCAATTAAATATTTGTTAATTTTTCTTCCTCTGTAGTGTTCTTTTTGATAGGGAAGTATCAGTTGTGTTGAATTATGTGTCTTGGGCACCTCTGTTGTGTTGTGTGCTGGAATAGAGTAGGAAAGATTCAAAAGTTACCATATGCACCACAAGGTGGCATTAAAATGCTGTAAATGAACAGATTTTAGACACTTAAAATTGTGTAAGCAATAAGCAAGGATGCTTATGGAAATAAAATTTACTGTAACTGAAGTAAATTAGATAAAGAAGGGAGTCATGTTTTTATGACTTGCTCTTATATACAAGAATTAGCACATATTGGTCATACTGTGTGGGTTGTTGCCTTTTGATAGGGATGTGGTTTGTTTTTACTGCTGACTTTATAAGTCATGTTTTTAGATGTGCTTGTAATTACTGTAACTTGTATAGTATGCTTAGGATGAGGAAATCCCTTTCAGAAGAAGGAAGTGTGATGGTTGAATAGCACACAGTGTTTACTCATAATGTTGTTGAAAACCTTTTCCTTTAAGGAGGGGAAAAAGGATTAAAATAGTCAGCTGAAACTGGGACTCTATGACTTGGATATTGTTCACCTGTAGAGGTTTGTGTTTTAAGCAAAACTGTTCACTTTGGTCAGTTCTATAGAACGATGAGTTATTTTATGATCAGTTTGTAGCTGACTGATAGTTCAGGATAAGAATATCCAAAAATGTTCATTGAGTTGAACCTTGCAATTAGATGCAGGATAATTTGCCAGCTATGTATTTCCATTTGGAAGGATGGTAATGGGAGAGGAGTGGTGTGGTTATTAAGCATGTTCTCTGATCTGGTGTCACATTTTCTGTAATTAATTGTTAGCAGTTATAAGGCTGTTTAGTCTTTGAGTTCAGCTGATAGGAAATGCTGCCTTAGTACACCCATGGTCATAATCCATGCACGGGTGGTGATAAGGGAAGGTTGGTTGAAGGGATCCAAGTATGTCTTTAGTGTGAACTGAGGAGAGATTTTAGGTTCCATGGTAGTGAGTCCTTCATGTTTTTGTTGAGATTTGGCTTTTTAAAAAATAAACTCAGCTGCAAATGCTGTCAGTGCTGGTTTCTTAATTTCTTTTTATTAATGAGTAATTCTGGGAGATTAATGTTTTGTTTTGCTATGACTTACTTTCAGTTCAGTAACTTTCGTTACTGAATGTTGTGATCCTACTGAGCAGGTGTGGTTTGCAGTAATTTATCACTAACTTCTGCAGACCTCCATTTGTCCTTGGAGTTGAAGCATGACAGAAAGAATGAATGAGTGCCTGGCATTCAATCTGTGTTTGTGTAGGAGTGAGTGAATAAGATGGAGGTGAGAAGGTAGTGACACTTTCTCTGGTGACACCTGAAAGATAAAATGTGTGTGATTATGAAGTTGAATCTTTCTATCAAACTTTTAAAATAGTATGTCGGTGTTAATTGTTTTGCTATGCTTTATAGAGGAAATTTTTCCTTGTTAAAAGAAAGTGGACTTCACATACACTTTACATTTGGAGAGTATTAAAAGGTTTTCTATGGAGGTATTGAGTAGATAGTAACACTCTCTTCAGAACACAGAAGAAAAATGCTCAAATAAAATTTTTTATGACAAAAAAAGGTTTTATTGCTGTGAAGTATCTTATGGGAAGAACTAAGTTTCAATTGTGTGGTGTAAATGTGCTTATGTTTTTTTTTCCTTTTTGTTCTAGGGTCCTGTGCTGATAGGCAGTTCTCAGGGTGGTGTTAATATTGAAGATGTTGCTGCAGAGAATCCTGAGGCGATAATTAAGGAACCCATCGATATAGTAGAAGGCATAAAAAAGGAGCAAGCTGTTAGGGTAATTCTTAATGTGGGAAAGTATACATTACTGAGGATGGGAGGGTTGCTTCTAATTTTTGTAAATTGTGTGTGTATTCAACTGCTGGGTTGTCTTAAACCCTTGTCTGAAACAGATTTGAACTAGATATTTAAGTGTTTTGAGGTAAATCAGTGTAAATCCAACTGCATGGCAGTACTTTATTTAGCTTTTGTACAGCTGTGCAAAGGCACATCATGATAAATTTTTATTAGCTCTTTTTTAGGATAAGTGCAGTATTCTGTATTGAAAACAATCTGTTCAAACCGAAGAGTGAGTTTGGCTTTTTTCCCCCCAGTAGACAGGGCAGGTTCTACATCTACAAATTCAAATGACATTGAGATAATACCTAAACTGAGACACCCTAACATGAGTTAACAATAACCATTCTTTTACTTTCAGCTTGCCCAGAAAATGGGATTTCCTCCTAATCTGGTGGATGAAGCAGCTGAAAATATGATCAAATTATATAATCTCTTTCTGAAATATGATGCTACCATGATAGAAATAAATCCTATGGTGGAAGATGCATCAGGAGTTGGTAATGTTTCTTATTCCTACTCTTCATGTAACACCTTGACATGGTTTGTTTGCTTCTTACTGATGAAACTTCAGCTGTATACAGCAAGGGGAGTTAACATTAACATGATGTGTTGAAAAACAAATTTAATAAAGCAGATAAATTTGAGAATCTAAGTATGGTAGGAATCTGCTCTTAATTGCTAAGTACAATCTTAAGTGTAAGTAACTTCTTTTTTTAATTTTTAAATTTTTTAATAAAGAGCACATTTACCCAGGATGAGGCATTTCTAGAAATCATGTATTTTCAAAATTCATAAATTGAAACTTGAACCATCTTATGTCTCCAAAATTGGTACTGTGATGATAACCAGAATAGCAGCAACTACGAGAAATCTCCTGCCTTTATGACTCAGGCATTTGAATAACTGATGGAGTGTGATATATTGAAAGACTGTAGGGGTTTAAGTAATATCTTGATGTTTATCAGGATTTTAGCAATCCAGTTGCAGAAGTTATTTAATGTTCAATCACAACCAATTCCACTCTACAAAAAATAAGCCTGTAGAGAGTATTTGTACTTGAACTCAGATACAACTGTTTGAAATTTAAATATGAAAGTATCTCTTTCATCGAAGTGTGTAATTACTGTTACTGGGGTGGTTTTTTGTGCCTTTGTTTTTTTTTAATAGTGCTTCAGTGATCAGTACAGACCAGTCTTTTCCATCTGTTTCTCACGCCTTGTTATTTTTATATCATTTTCACTGAGGGATAGAAATGATGTGATACATTTGTACAGACAGAAACTTAGTTCTGATGTAAAGAAAACTGTAGGTTTTCTGCTTGCTAAATCTTAAGTAAATTTACTTCTCTGTGCTTTTTCCTAACACTTTTTCTTCCAGCTCAGACACTGCTTCATTGTGTTTCTGTGTGCTTACAGTTGTGCACACATTACATATATTTATTCTAAAAGAAAAAACTAAGATAGATTTAAAAACGCCAAATCAGAGACCTTCTGTAAAGATTGGTTTTATGCTAATTACTTATGGTAGTGCATTTTCCCCCCTTCTTTTCCAGGCTTCAGTGTGATGTGAGAAAATTTGCCAAGATTTAACAAACAGCTTGTAAGCTTTTTTGGGTTTAGAGTGTCTCAGGAAACAGTTATCTTCCCTTTTTTTGAGTAACTGATTATATGGGGAAACTGAAGAGAATCTTGTATTTATTGACAGTGGTACATGTCTCTTTTTAGCAAAACTTTGTGTTTGGACTGCGTGCCAAGTTTGACTTAACATACTTCGACACATTCATGTATTCTAATATTAAGTGATGGTTAGTAATGGTGGGTTTTTTCCCTTGCAGTGATGTGTATGGATGCAAAGATAAACTTTGACAGCAATTCAGCTTATCGTCAGAAGAAGATCTTTGATATGCAGGATTGGACACAGGAAGACCAAAGAGACAAGGATGCTGCAAAAGCAGATCTCAACTATATAGGGTTGGATGGAAATATAGGCTGCTTAGGTATGTACTTTTTAATGAATTTTAAATGGCCTAGTGAATGTATAAACTGAATTCCTAAATGTTATCTTTATTCTCGTATAGTCAATGGTGCTGGTTTGGCTATGGCCACAATGGATATAATTAAACTTCACGGCGGAACTCCAGCAAACTTCCTTGATGTTGGTGGTGGTGCTACAGTGCAGCAAGTGACAGAAGCCTTTAAGCTTATTACCTCTGATAAAAAGGTGAGGGAAGAGTTGGCATATCAAGGTCCTACACAGTGGTAAAACAGGCTATGATCTGGAAGACAATGCTTAGTTCATGTTCTCCAGAAAACATGTTTTTATAAGCACAGAACTAGAAAGAAAGAAGATGGAAATCTTAGCTTAATCTTGGTGCAGATGAAGGAGGCCTAATGATCTACTGAATTTTTTTACCTTTTTAAGTAATCAGGTTTTTGGCTGTAAATAGACAGTTTCATGTCTTCTGGTTGAAATTACAGCTGTATTTGAATCTTCCCAGAAGCCTTGGAGTCAGAAGCTCTCACTGTCTGCTGTTTAAACAGAAAGCAGAATTCAGTTGGTTTTGCACTTTTTTTTTTTTTTTTTTTTTTTGACCAGTTTTAAATCTGGG
>JAOTQZ010000875.1:1766066-1779018 GCA_026546895.1 Pogonocichla stellata | reverse complement strand
AGGGGAAGGGGAAGGGGAAGGGAAAGGGGAAGGGAAAGGGGAAGGGAAAGGGGAAGGGAAAGGGGAAGGGAAAGGGGAAGGGAGGAAAGGAGGAAAACTAAAAGTGAAACATCTTGGATGAACCATTCAACTCCTTCAGTAAGTTCCAGAGATAAAAGGAGAAGCAGAACCTTTCTGAGAAGATCCACCATCTCCCAGCCTAAAAAAGCAGCTGAGATTAAAGGCTTGTTTTTAGGTGATTAACATGAGGTGAAATCAAATGTGGTTAATGAAGCTAAAAATGAGAATCTGATAAATTGGCTCTGTGAAGCATTGCCAGAGGCACACAACAAACCTGGCAAAAAAAAAAAAAAAAAAAAAAAAGGAAGAAATGTCCTTTCCTTATTTCTTAAATTTCAATTTCAACCAACAGGAAGGAATATCTGAAGCCAAATTTTCAGCCTGGTGTTGGCCAAAACTTTAATATGACACTGCTGAAAGTCAAAGAGTCCAGAACACAAACAAAGCTAAATGGGGGGAAAAAAAACTGTGGCAATGAAAGTTTTTCCCATTCCCTTGAGGCTGAGGAAAAGGATCTCTAAGTGGTACCTCCTGTTTAACTAAAAAACAACTGCACAAAGCTTTCAAGCAGCAGCACCAACAAAACACTTAACCTGCCTCAGCTGACAAGTAATGAAGAGCTTCAGGAACACTTTGCTGCAGCCTGGAAATGAAAGAATAAAACAAAGCTTTTCTTTTCATCTTAATGCGATTAAATCGTCCATTTCAAGTGTTCTTTTCTACCACACTGAGGAGTCTCTCCCTGTAAATAAATTGGCATGGCAAGAAAAGTAGCAATTTACTATTAAAACCGAAAGGTTTTATTACTTGGAGGTCTCCTCGTGCTGCTGAAGTCGTGTTACATTTAACAAGTGCTGGTTTTCAATAATACAAAGGAAACAAATGCACTTAAACTCCTCTTTCAGTCAGAGCAAAGATAAATCTGGATAAGAATATCTGTTGTACTATAAAACCAGAGAGCATTCTACACAGCACAATAACAATTTCTTTGCTTGGTGCTATCAAGACTTGTGTTGGTGAAATCAAACAGTTTTAATTTACTCATTGGGTTTATCTCATTAAAACGGTCACTGTTTTTTATTTTGGTGTTTAGGATTAAAAAAAAAAATCATTCTAACTGCTCCAAATGATTTCTATTCCAACAATCCCTTAAATTACAAAGCTCTTTATCTGAGCCAACTATCTGGGCTTTCTGACCTTTAATCCCAGGAAGGTCTCTCTGAAGGACAAAAGAGGAGTAGGACAGAACAGACAATTCTGCAAGAACACACATGGGAGATTTCTAACAAAGACCACCACAAATGGGTCCCAAACAGGCATTTCCTTCCATCAAATTCTGATTTTTAATGCATAAAGAAACCAAAATAAAGGAAAAATGAAAGAAAAAAAACCATGTTGTTAGATAGGTTTTTAATTAATTTTAATATACATGAAAACCCCCAAACTCAAAAACCCTACCACACAAGTCTGGCTCATAAACAGCAGATAAACTCTGGTTGCATTTTCAGCAAGCTCAGCCTAAGGCTGGGCTCAAAGTCCTAAAGCTTTGTCAGGATTTAACTACAAAATAATTTACTCAGAACTAGTAAAAGACAATGGCACCACTTCCATCCATAAATGCATGAAGATTCAATCCTTAAAACTCATTATTTCCTGATGTTTTGCAAAGGGCTCCATGAACTTTATTCTTCCTCCTGAACTGAACTCAGCAGAAATTAATACAAGAATCACACACCAGCCACCAACAGTTGTTTTCCAAAATGATTTTCCTGCTAAGCACTGGAAGATGAGATTTTAACAAGCACAAATCTTGTGCTCCCATAATAAAAAGCAGAAGGTTTTAACTTTTAACTCACAAGCCATTGCTAAGCAAATACTTTGGATGTGCTTGTTAAACAGCAGCTACAACAAAAATCCCTTCATTTGTGTGCTACACAAGATTTGGAGAGGCAACGTCTGCACTCAGCAAACCCTAATAGAGCACAGGCAGCCTAAAGCAGAATAGCATGAAATTTAATTTCCCCAAATCCACCAGAGACCCAAAAAGCACATGGAAGGCAGTACATAAAAATTACCTGCTTCTAAGAATAGATGGAAACAAAAAGCAAGGCTTCTAAATGAAGGCTCCTTGAAAAATAATTTCTGCTTCTCTGCAAGAAGCCACACGCAGAAAATCATTTGTAAAAGGCAAAAACTACAGAAGAAAGTGACTGTCACTGCAATGAGTGTGCCTGAGACCTATTTATTTCCACATATGAGGACAGGACCTGGCACATCCAGGGCTCTTTCTTTAAATATCATCTGGAACAGCCCAAGTTTTCCATCAGTTGTAAAATAAGAAACCGTTAAATCAATTAAATGTCCCCCTGGTATCTGACAATAGTCATGGGATAAATTGGCTTTTGCCCTGGCTGTCATGTAGGGAAACAAAACAAAACCACTGCTTAATCCCACAGATTGAAAAACTGAATTCCTTCACTTGCAGAACCCTTGGAAACCTCGAAATTTGTTTCTTTAGTTCCACTGAATAAAAACCAATAAAGCACCAGTGGGAGCAGAAGGGGAGTTGGGAATCACTCACTGCAATTCCAGCCTTCAATGCCTCCCACACTGGGGCCACTTTTCCCATATAAAGTTGAGCAGGATTATTTAATTCCAAGGAAAAAGACAAAAAGAAGAAAGGAGAGACAGAGAAACCCCTGCTACATCTGACCTGGCCTGTCAGCTGCAGAGTCACAGAAGCACAGAATCCCAGAATGGTTTGGGATGGAATTTAGACTTTTCAGCTGGTCCAGTCCCCTGCCAGGAACAACTTCCACTCTCCCAGGTGCTCCAACCTGGCCTTGGACACTTCCAGGGAATCCAGGGACAGCCATAGCTTCTCTGGGCACCCTGTGCCAGGGCTTCCCCACCCTCACTGTAAAAAACTTTCTTCAACCAACCCAAATTTGTATCCTGACAAACTCTAGGTTGATGTTAACACACATGGCATTTCTTGGAGCATATTTAAATCTATTTAATTACATATTTAAACTGTTCTTGTGGGGAATTTCTGGTGGTTCAGATCACTGCACACCACGTTAGGATAAGGGACATGAGCAGATGAAGTTCATTGTTACATCAATTAAAGATTAAAAGGTTAAAACCACCACATATTCCAACACCTTTTGCCTTTTATTCCTGCTTGCCTTTAGTGTAAAATATCTCACTACAGGAGATGTCTCAGCGCTCAGAAAACAACTAAATCAGGCAGCCCAGAGGTGCAGGGCTGCTGAAATCCCAACAGCAGTGCTTCAGTGAAGATTTAAATGCTGCTTGGGAATGAGACAAATGTCTGGGACAAATGTCTGACAAATTCCTGAGAATACAGGACCAGAGAGTAATCCAGTTTTTTCACTCATGCCTTGCAAGATGAAAATTCACCAGGTTTTAGATGTTCATGGAATGGTTTGGGTTGGAAGGGACCTTAAAGCCCATCCAGTGCCATCCCTGCCACAGCAGGGACACCTTCCACTGTCCCAGGGTGCTCCAAGCCCCATCCAACCTGGCCTTGGACACTTCCACTTTTACACAATTATGGATCTTCTCCATATTCAATTCCCATGATTTGCCAGTTTTCCCCAGGAATTTCAGCACCATGTGACAAGAGCTCACCCAGCCACCTGAAAGCACCCACAGAACACCCTGCACATCACCTAGACAGCAAAAACTTTAATTTCTGCAGCACTTCCTCCAACTCCAATGCACAATTCCATCTTCCCTCATTTCTGCAATCCAGTGACAGGAATGTCAGGCTCCACTAAAGATTTGCTGTTGCACTGCCAGCACTAAAACTCTGGCACTTTCAGCAGCCTGGTGAGTTACAAGATGTTTCACCTTTGGATAATAAAACACTTCCATCAGTACCTTTAACCCAAAGGATATCCAGGCACATCACTGCAAAGAAAAGTTATATCCAAGAAACTCTGTGACAAAAAAGTAGCAAAATATTATAATTAGTAATAATAGTAATATTAATTTGTAACAAGCAAGTCATGGCCTTTCAGGCTATCAGTGATCCACAACCATCCCACTGTTACCTGAGGGTGCTACTCAATTTATTTCAGGTTTTTAGTTTTAAAACTCTTTTTAGAAAGAATTTCTAGAGCTGTAAATAGAGGAGAGCAAATAAACACAAATGCAAAACCCAAGCTCTCCTGGCTCCTGCTGCAGGAAGGAAGGTGGAAAATCCCCATCAGGAACTTCCTGAGCTTTCCAGGTGTCTCACAGCAAAGGGAATCAAGCCAGGCACTGCCAAACCTCTGGTTTTTTCCTGTTCTAAAAATAAGAGGAATTCTAGAAAGTAACATCACAAATGTCAGTTTACTTCATCTTTCAGTTCATGCACAGTAAAAGTGCTGTTGGAACAAAAAGGTGGATGGAAGCAATTAATACATGAAAGGGCAAAGAACTGCCAGGGTTTATTTGCAGAAGATTCTTGCTTAACTGGCAGAAATTCAGCCCAACTCTCTCAACTTCCAGGTGCTCACAGAAACTGAAAACACAAAATAATTCTCACAAGCAATACTGCAGAGCCTCCCTCTCGTTTCTCCTGAGACATTCCAGTTTTAAATTCAGTTTTTCATGCACTATCCAGCTATCCATAATTACTAATATCATCAGGACATGCTACAACTCTTCTATAATATTACATTTAAAAAAATCAGTAATCCTCATTTTCCTGAGTACTGGAATGTGCTTCCATGAACCAGGAACAGGATGTGCTTAAGGATCTCCCACCTCCCCCAAATGTGTCCCTGAGAGCTTTCTCCTATGAGACCCCACAACCAAAAGGTGAAGTTTGTTCTCCTAAAGCTCAGTTAAATCCTGAGTTTGTCTCTAATTAGAACCCAACACTTGAAATCCTCATTCCTGAACATCCCAATAATATCTTTATACATTTCTAACTGACACAAGCTGCTGGAACTCCACCCAAAATCAAACAGGAACACAAAAAAGGACAACAATCCACAAAAATTAATCCATGAAAACAAGCAAGGTGTGAGCCAGCTCCTGAGGAGGCACCAGCAGGGCTCATTTACTACACCTCTACACAATATTTTGTGACAGGGGGCCTTGGCTGATTTATTTAATGAGGACATAATAATAAATACAGTTTAAAAAAGGAGAAAAACCCTCTGTGCCCTTAATAGAATCTGTTTCTGCAAAGGGGAAAAAAAATTACTGTCTAGAGATACTGATACTCTGGATAATTTATGCATTTATTCTTCTTTTTCACTCCCCTAATAAACTATTAGTTTTTCCAATACCCACCAAGATAAAATGAATTAAACCATTCCCTGTGTCTGAAGCTTTAGGTATAATACACACCCAGAAAAAAAAATAAAAAAAACAACTCCATCTGACCAAATTACTTTCCATCAATATTGCTTTAGGAATTACAGACAGACTTGAAAGATTCTACACTTGTTAAATATTTTAGTGCATTTAATATTACTCAGAAGCCAGCAAGTGAGCCAAGCAAGCTGAGATGCTTTCAGACATTGTCTTCAGATGTCAGATTTCATTGTAAGTGGATGTAATTTCATTTTCTGACCCCAAACTGAAGTCAATAAATTCATCATTATTGGCAAGCAACAAGACACATTCTTTCATGTAACTGAATCCATTATTCCTCCACCAAAAGCTATCAGAGGCTTGCCTGGAAGAAAGGGCTGGGTTTAAGAGCTCTAATGTTTCTCCCTCTAGACATCTTTTCTTATTTTTGTAAAGTGTTATTTGTCTGGGATGCAGCAACACTTCACCAAAATCACAGGTTCTTAAAGGAAAAATACACCTGAGCTTTTCCAAGCTTGAGAAGGTTGAGCAATTATTGGAATCCTGGAATAGTTGGGGTTGGAAGGAGCTTAAAGAGTTTTTAATTCCACCCCTGCCATGGCAGGGACACCTCCCACTGTCCCAGCTGCTCCCAGCTCCAATGTCCAGCCTGGCCTTGGAATTCCAGGGATCCAGGGGCAGCCACAGCTACTCTGGCAATTCCAGCCCAGCCAGGAATTCCTTCCCAAGATCCCACCCCAATCTCCCCTTTTCCAATCTGAAGCCACTCCCTGTGTCCTGTCTCTCCCTGCCTTGTCCCCAGTCCCTCTCCATCTTTCTTTAGGCCACAGTGGGGTCACCCCAAACTTCTCCAAGATGAAGAATCCCAATTGTCCCAGCCTTTCCTCATAGCAGAGGTGCTCCATCCCCCTGATGAATTCTGGACTCACTCCAAGTCTTTCAACAAAAAAAAAACCCAAAACAAACAAAAAACCCACCAACCAACAAAAAAAAATTTCAAAAGCACTATTTCCCACATACGAAAAGAAACAAAAATGAAAGCTCAAGACATGCAACAGTGTGAATTAGCAGAAAATTCCTGGAGTGTTCCAACCCTCCCACACCCCAAAATCCCAGCAGCTTCCTCACAAGACCATTCCCGTAATTCCCATTCAAGGATGAACAGCAAACACCACAGGGAAAGCAGGCAAGACATGTAAGTCTTACTATAAAAGTCCTATAAAAAATAGTACCAAAAAAAGAAAAAAGTACAGTTCTATAGTCCTGTACTATAAAAGTCCTTTATCTGGAATAATTTCTTCACCACAGTGAAGACACAATGAAAAAGGTACAATTTAAAAAAATTAAGAAAGAAGATTCCCAGCCCATGGTTCCCTTTGCAGGGGGTTGTAATGAAGGGATCTTTTAAGTTCCTTCCAACCTAAATCACTCTGGGATCCTGGGATAGACCACTCCAATTAACAGGAAACCAAATTTATGCTCCAGAAAAAAAAAAAGAAAGATGCTAAATTCTGTGTACTCAAGTCTTGCTGTAAGGCTGCCACAGGACTGGTGTTCAGTCAGAGCTGAATTTGTTGGGGTTTCCTGTAAGCATCAAGGCAAAAGGTCCTTGGGGAATTCTGCTCTCATGAACATTTCTGGAACACTGAGAAGAGCCTTATTCGAACTTCCCAGGTTCCAGGGAGTCCCCAAATCACCTGTTCCAACCTGTGCCACTGCTCCTCACTCCTGCAGCAGCTGTGTCGTGCTCGCTGTGCTGAAGGATTTTAAATTAGAGCAGAGCATTCCTGGCACGAGGTTTGATGCATTTCAACAGCCCTCAATAATGAAATATAAAAAGTTAAGAAAGCCATTGATCTGTGTGAGCTGTACATCACTTATTTCCACCATTCCAGGGTAGGAAAAGAGCACATTCTCCTTTTAATTTTTGCTTAAGTGTCTTTCAGCAGAACTTTCCCAGACTACAAGTCAGTTTTGATTAAAGGACCGAGAATTTTCCCTTCAGAACTCAAGACATATTTGGTTATTTGCTTCTTCTGGGGTTTTGTGGAGATTTTTAAGTCTTTAACAATGGATAACAGCATGGAAAGCCAAGTCTAATTTGTGTTTTACACTTGAATGTCAGCCAGAAGAAAACAAAGAGGAACTTAACTCCTCTAAAAGGCTACAAGCTAAAAATGAGCCAAAAAGTTAATGTCAAAAAACTCATCTCTGCAAAAGGGCAATGAGTTCATTAGGATGCTCTGAAGGGCACATCTGATTTCTTTTTTCACATTAAAAGCTGCAAAGCAGGAGCAAACCTGCACCTGATCCTCGGTGCTGTCTCCCACTGGGTTCCTTCATCCGATCGATGACGCTGTCAGACAACTGCAAAACACAACGGGGTCACACTTTAGCTCCTTCTTTATCCCCATTTCCCCTCCAAAGACAATAAAACTTTATAAAAACAGAGCCTGGAGCCTCTCTACAGGACATGACAGCTGCTAAAATTCAATCCCCTTATTTGTGAGGTGAGTGCTCCCAACAATTAAACAGAACATGATTTTGGCTCTGACAGAGGCTACAGGAAAAGTAAAGGAAATAACAGCTTTGGACATGTTGTTGGTAATTGATCAGCATTTTTGTCTTTCTCAGTGATTTAATTTGCCTGAGGTGCAGAGCACTCAACCCAGGAAGAATTTCATCCTGGGAAAGCCCTCCAAAGACTTGTGCAACACAAGTGGTCACAGTCAAACACAAAGTTCACTCCAATGTTGACACAAGCACACAGAAAAATATTCAAATTCTGAATCCACCAGAGTAAGAGCAGCCTCAGTTACAGATCTATGGAAGCCCACGGATAAAATTAATAAAAATGAAACAATTATTAGCATAAGAACTTCTGGATTCGAACTTCTGTCATCAAATCACAGAATTATTTAGGTTGGAAGAGAGTTTAAAGAACTTTTGATTGTACCCCCAGCCATGGGCAGGGACACCTTTCACTATCCCAGCCCCATCCAACCTGGCCTTGGACACTTCCAGGGATCCAGGGGCAGCCCCAGCTTCTCTGGGCAGGCTGTGCCATGTTTCAGAGCACATGAACTTCATTCTATATGGAATATATAAATTATATTACATTTATATCACTGCCACCTATTTACTCAAGAGCATTAAATAATCAAAAATGGAAGATACCAGTTTGCTGAAACAGAATGAACTCTCAGGGCTCCTCCTGCACCTCTCTGCCCTAAAAGCAGCAATAAATGATAAGTTTTTATCACTCCTGATATCACAGTGCCTGACATGGAAAAAATTCCTAGGACATTACAGACAGCGGGGGTGGCATTCCTGCCACCTGCCCTGGAACTGGATGTGGCTGCCCCATCTCTGGCAGCGTCCAAAACCAATTTGGACGGGATTTGGAGCAACCCAGAATACTGGAAGGTGTCCTTGCCATGGCAGGGGTGGCACTGATGTTGTTTAATGTCCCCTCCGACCCCAATCTCGCTGTGACCGATGCGGAGCAGAGAGAATCGGGCACAGGAAGTTGGATCGCAGCGCGCAGGGAGCAGCACATGGGAAAGGGAGGAGCTGCGTGTGGAGGTCAGGGAAAGACAAACCCAGTCCCGCAGGCACAGATTCCCCCTAGGACGGGTCACCACGCGGGGCACACGGCTCCGAATCCCCGCCGGGCTGGAGAGAGGGGAAATCACTGCGGGAAAGGGAAGGAAGCGCCATAGGAACGGGGGCAGGCAGAGACAGGGACGTGGGGGAGGGAGAAGGGAGAGGCAGAGTGGGAAGGGGAGCCGGGGCCAGGCCAAGCCCCGGGCCGGCCCCGCGCTCACCCGCACGCCCTTGACCACGGTGATATTCTCATTCTCGTCCGCCTCGAAGGTGACGCGCCGGGTGCTGCTGCCGCCGCCCATCTCGGCCCGCGGACACACGGACGGGCCCCAAGGAGACTCGGCGAGCGCGCTGCCAGCGCGCCCCGCAGCAACGCCGCTTCCCATTGGCCGGCCGCGCGCTCCCTCCCGTAGAACGCCGCTGCCTATTGGCTGAGCCCGCGCGTCGCCATGGAAACGGCGCAGCCCCCCTGCTGGGGAGCGACAGGTACCCGGAAAGGTGCGGGAACTTTTTCGGGACGAACTTCACGAGGGGCGCGAGGACTACAAGTCCCGTGATGCTCCGCGGAGAGAAAGGAAGGGGGCGGGGGGGTGCCCGTCCGCGCGGTGCGCGCTGGGTAGTGTAGTCATGTCCGTCCCTGAATCTGTGGGGTACCCGAACACCTGCCAGAAAATCCTCTGAGGAGCGGCTGAGGGAGCTGGGAAGGGGCTCAGCCTGGAGAAAAGGGGGATCAGGGGGGACCCTGTGGCTCTGCACAAGTCCCTGACAGGAGGGGACAGCCCCAGGTCGGGCTCTGCCCCAGGGAACAGGGACAGGAGGAGAGGGAACGGCCTCAGGCTGGGCCAGGGGAGGTTTGGAAATTGGGAAAGTTCCTTCCTGGAAAGGGGTTCCCACCCTGGCAGTGCTGGAATCCTCATCCCTGGAGGGATTGAAACAACTTGAAGATGTGGCACTTGGGGACATGGCTCACTGGTGGCCTTGTTGATCTCAGAGGGCTTTTCCAGCCTAAACAATTCCACAGTTCTGCCATTCTGCAGGAATTTGGAGGTTTCAGTATTACCTTGGATTCAGCACACATTTAACAGCCTGGAAGTGACTGCTCTGACTGGTGGGGCTGTGGTGGCCTTTGTGTGGGACACTGCTGCTCCACAGAGGGCTCAGTGCCAGCTCCCAGCCTGGCAATGCAGACATTAAGTTCAGGAAATGTTGATCCACTTCTCTGCATCCATTTTTTTCCTCTGACTTAAGCGTTGAGGGAGGATTTGCAAATCCCAAGCTCGGCACTTAATTTGGGGATTCTGCTTTCCATGGAGGCTGTCAAGGAGCATTAACCTTAAGGTAAGATGAGCACACAGAGCACAAAGCTCTGAGCTGATGGCACATTCTATCCCAGGTGTTAAATGGTATTATCCATCCTGCTTGCTACAGTAAATAGGATTTTGCTATTATGATGTGTCAGGATTTTCAGAGAAATCAAATTTACTAGACACTAAACTGCCATCCTCACTGCTGAGCAGCTTTATTCTGGGATCTTGTATTCATCCTAATCCTGTTGGTAGGAAATGCTTATACCAATTGTGTGGGGAAATTATAACTTAATGATCTCTTCCTTTTTCTATTCAAGGCTTAGGATGGCCCAACATGCTCTGCAGTGATAGCCTCAGTGCTGAGCTGAGGAGCTGATCTGCAGCTTCCCAGCCAGGAATTGCCTTTTGTGGGAGTTTCTCATCAGCAGAAGTGCTCAGGTGCCAACAATGCCAGCCCCACATTTGTTCAGATGCTTCAGAGCCTTGTTTACCTTTTCAGATCTCAACAACTCAGTAATCAGAAGCTGTTTGCTGGGCTTTTTGTAAAGTGGAGTTTGCAAGATGTAGGTAACAGAGGGGGGACTGGTGCAAAGCAGGATAATAACCACAAACATTTTCATTCCCTACAAGGTAGTTTAGCAATGTAAAGGGTTTTTTCTTGTTCCTGTTTGTGTTCAGTTTCCATTCTGTTTACTCTTTGGGATCTCACGTGGCTGTAGCAGTGAGAATTCCATAAGCAGAGGATGATTCTGCTCTCACCTCTCGTGTTTAGAAATCTGTATTTGCCAGAGCAAACATGTTTACTCTCCCCACATTTGTGTGCATTCCTTCACACGTTCCAAAGCCAACTAGCAGGGATGTAGGTGCATGTTTGGAGACTTGAGGCTGGATCCAGCCAAGTAGGAAATTATTTTGGCTGATGAGCACTTAGGGAAGAGGCAGGGACAGCTCAACAAACCTGGTGTTCTTGTTCTCATGCAGGCATGGAATTACTCCAATATTCCCTAAATATCCGTGGTTTGAAGGAAAATAGTTCCATCATTCCCACTCTACTCCTATTTTTGAGATACTCTCAGTATTTGTGGCCTGTTTCTATTTGCCTGTCTCTATTTCTCTTTCTGTAGCAAATAAATAAATGTATATATGCACACACACACACAGAGTCAATACTTTAACTCTATTTCCAAGCACTTTTCCAATAGAAGCAATAAAATACATTACAGCTTCCATGTGATGAATTCCACTGACTGCCATATCATCTCATTGTTAATGAATTGTGTTATTTCTGTGGAGTTAGTGGGGCCTTTTCCCTTTTTAAATGGATATTCAGCTTTCACAGTGACTCCTTGCAGCTCTCCCAAACCGCTGCAGTGGGAGACCTGAGGAGAAAATCAAGATATATTAATTTCTCATTTTGTGCTTGGGCCACGAGACTTTTCTATGTCTCAGCTCATGTGCTGCACCAGGGAGATAAAAGTAAGAGTTCATCAGACTTTCCCAGTGCTTTGTATTTCCACACTGCTCCTGAAAAACCACCCTTTTTAGCACTGACCAGAGCGAAATGTTTTTGTCACTTTAGCATAATAAAGCTGTCAACCCACCCTGTGATCTTGCCAATATTAGAAAATTCCTCTTTTCAGATTGCATTCTGTTTGGGGGACAGAGCTTTTGTTGAATTGCTTCTTGCCTGGCAGGTTGAGATTAGGAAACTTGCTACCAATTACAATATCTGAAACCTCCACCTGATTGACAGCCTGGGCTGGAGTGTTGTATTTAATGCTCTGCCTCCATATCTTGCCCAGCCACAATCATTATTCTGAACAATTGGGTCTCAGCCTTGTTTTCCTTTTTTTCCTCCTCATAATCTTTTATTTGCCATTTCTGACTAAGTAGCTAAGATGTTTATTATTAAACACACACCTCAGCCATGTGGTTTTTTCCCCCCCAAGTGCACCAAAAATGCAGAGTTTCATGTGTGCTATGGAAAAGACCTGGTTCAGTCTCATCATTCACTATCACATATCCAATCAATAGCAAGGCTGAAATGCTGCTTAATAACAAAATGAGGAGTTGTTCCACGCTGAATAGCAGCTATTGATGTTTCTCTAAATGTTTGTTTATAGATTATTTTTCCATTGTGGATGTGGTGTCTTTACAGAGAACAAAAAACCCTGTGATAACCAATATTCCAGGATTTTTCCTGCTGTGCACTGAGACACCTGATAACTTTTAATGCGGAGCCACATTTTCATACAGGTTGTTGCAGTTTTTTATTTCTCCAGCATGTGCAAAAAAAAAAGGTATAGAAAGACTTCTGTTTATTTTGTAGTTTGGGGAAAAAGACTTAATTCCATGTTTTTATTTTGGAAGAATTAGCACAAGTCTGAGGGGTGATGGTATCTGGATGGAAACTGATAACTCAGAGTTCTGGAGCTGGGATGTGTTGATGGAATCACAGAATAATTTGGGTTGGAAGGGACCTAAAAGCTCATCCAGCTGCACCCCCTGCCATGGGCAGGGACATCTTCCACTATCCCAGATTGCTCCAAACCATCTGGGAGTGCCCAGCCTGGAGAAGGGAAGGATCCTGGAGGGGCTGCAGGAGAGCTGGAGAGGGGCTGGGGACAAGGGATGGAGGGACA
>JAOTQZ010000875.1:1712031-1752792 GCA_026546895.1 Pogonocichla stellata | reverse complement strand
CTGTATAATTACTATATTTAATATATATTATATTATATTATATTATATTATATTATATTATATTATATTAATTATATTTATTGTATTATTCCAAGTGGAGAGACTCAGCTAAAGAAAGGTGCAAATGCCTTGCACAGCCCTGCAGCTCAGAATAACCTTCCCAAAACCAGCAGCCCAGGAATAGCATCCCTCTCTCAGAGAAAGCAGCAGCATTTCAGGTCTCTCCTGTTTAACACATCCAACGTTTTCAGGCAGCTGCTGAAATAAAGAACTGCTCTGAAATTCCTGGATTACTCTCAGTGCCCAGGTGGGACATGCTGCTGTTCCCTGGAGTCTTGCTCCTACTCCTCTCCACACTTTGCTCATCCACACCAATTTCTCCAGCACTTTTGCCAGAGAAAGCACTGATGTTTTAAAAACTTGGCCCAAAACTTCAGAGCAGCAGGGGCAATAAACATTAGTCACTGTAGCAAACTAATTTGTTTTCCATATGGCATTTTCAGTGGAGTGTGGAAGATTCACAAGTGAAATAATAATTACAAATGAGGAATACTTTGAAAAAAAAAAGGTGGTTTTCTCCCAATGCATCACTTAAAAGGGTTTCTAATTAAGTCAATACTTGATTATGCTGGAGATGACATTGGCTGCCAAATTACAGTTTGTTGGGTTTTGTTCTCAGGGAAAGATTGTTCCCAAGGGCAGTAAAATTCCTGCATCTATTCAGCCTGCAGGGCTGCTGAGATGTGAGAGAGGTGAGAGAGGTGTTTAATTCCCTTGGGAATATCAGGAGGTGAACATTTTCTTAATAAAAGTCCTGCCTATAATAGAAAATTCTGCTCAGCAAGATGAGGATCTGATATTTCTGATTCAGACAGATGCTCTGAGATACCCTTGATCTGTACCTGGCAAAATCCAAATCAGAGCTGGGAATTGTTCTCCAAGGGAAAAGGGACAGAGCTTCCTGAGATCTCAGCCCTAAGATAACAGAGATGCAGAGCACCTTGTTCTCCTTCCAAACTCTGTCACCACCCTGATCCCTTCCCTGTCCATGGGGGGGTTTCTTCTTCTCACTCCTGGGTGTCCCCAGGGCTGTGTCCATCCTCCTGCCCCCACCCAGGGCTGGTTTTTACTGGGCAGTGTCCCCAGAGCTGAGCTCAGGGGACATTTGAGGTCACGGGGACACCCAGCTCAGCAAGTTCAGAGCTGTCCTGAGACCTTTTGGTGTTGGATCAGTTCACAGACTTCTGCAAGTGATGTCCAAAATCCCATTCACCAGGCTGCAGCTTCAGCCCAGACTCTGAACCACTGGCAGGTTTGGATCTGGAGATCCAATTTTAAAAAATAAAATGCAAATTTTGATGAAGATGCAAGATCTGTTTCAGGTCTCTGTTCATTTCCCAGTCTAGTCTTGTAAGGGCATTTTTCCTGCAAGGAGTTTTGCAGAGATTTTCTACCTGCAAATAGAAGAAATGTAAGAGTCATTTGTTCCTACTCCCTTGTAACCAAAGTATTTGACAAGTTTTACTCCAGCATTCATTTTCCACCTCACAAAGCAGGTTCAGGCCAGTCCTCAGCTCTGATTTTCACTGCCAGTCAATCAGGGAACTTGCAGAAGTGCCACATCCACAGCTGACCGAGCCTGTGCAAAGATTCAGACCCCGTGACTGCTCCTTTTTTTCAGTACAAATGCTGATTGAGCTTTTCTTTTTTTCATGCGACTTGGGCCCTGTCTATTCAGATCTTTATACAAATTTAGATTGCAGTTCTTATCTTTTAATGGCTGTCCAGCACATGCACAGAGCAGGGTCCTGCTCTGGAGGCAGAACACCCTGACAGCAGCAGAACGGGGCTGGATTAATTAAATGAGCCTCCCTGAAAGGCAGCCAAGGCCTGAGGCCTCACATCCCACAGGGAAATGTGTCCACTTCTGGCACATTTGTTGTTCCAGGGCCTAAAATGCTTTAAGGGTGAGATTTTTCAAGAGACCATTTCAAAAGAATGTAATTCTTCATTCTCTGACTTGATTCCTTTTGAGAAGTGCCCAAACCAGATTTTTTTTTTTTTTTTTTTTGCATATGTAGCCAGTCAGCAGAAGAGATGGAACAGTTAAATCACAGATTCTTGGAATAGTTTGGGTTGAAGGGACCTTCAAGATCATCCCATTCCAAACCCTTGTCATGGCAGGGACACCTTCCACTGTCCCAGGCTGCTCCAAATCCTTCCCAGCCTGGCCTTGGACACTTCCAGAGATCCAGGAACAGCCACAACCTTGATATAAGAGGTTATGTGATAACAGGGATTGGAGATGGGAACACAAAATATCTTTCCTCAGTGTGTGACTCATAAACAATTTCCTCTCCTCTGCACAGTTCAGTCCATGGCCCAAACAGCGCAGCCAAAACAACCCAATGTTGAATTAGAACTGTTAAATGTTTAATGATGGAAGGGGGAAAACCTGCTAATAAAGTATTTACAGCAATGGTGCATTTGCAGAGAGATGATTCTGAGCTTTAATATCTGATTTGAGGCTATTCCAGGTTTGGGAACATGCAGCATTATTGCCATGGAAATTTGTGAACAAACTCCTGAGGCCACATTTGTTTTCTATTTATTGTTTTTCCTTGACTTTCATGACTCCAGGGTTGCCAGTTCTGGAGGATAATTGATGTTGATTTTTATTGTCTGGTGTTGTATCATCACCATTTCCCACCTGGGTTTGGGGTTTCTTTCTTTCTTTTTTTTTTTTTTTTTGGTTGGAGGAATTCTAGAATATTGTGAAACTTGTAAAAGTCAGAGCACAGATCTCCAATGTGACTATCAGAGACATTGTCTAGAAGTCATTTCCATCTGCCCTCTCCCCATTCTCCTGCACCAGGATTATGCTGAACATGACAGATTTGGTGCACAAAGTGCCTGAAGTGCAGGGAGGAGGAGGAGAGATGATTACCCCACATCAGAATACACAACTGTGAGCAGAGGAAAAAACCCTTGCCCTCAGGAGAGGCATAATAAAATTAACTTCCATGTCAAGATCCTCACTTTGAACACAAAAATATTCACATCACATTTAAAAGATGTCAGAAGAAGATTCAATTGTGTCATTGTGCAGTCCAAGCCCTTAAAGGACTTTGCCAAAATTAAGACTCTCTTCATCCTTGGGTGTTAATTGAGATAATGCAGGGGGTGTTGTGGCATTACTGAGGTTGCAGAGTTTGAAATGCTCCCTGTAAGTGCTGAAAACTCTGCCAAAATATTGCTTTGGGGGTGACATTTTGCACAAGGTTTGTCTTCAGCATCTTGGAGTTGGGAAAAGATGCCTTGGCATGATTTTGGGGAAGAGCCCACCCAGGAAAGGCTGCTGGGCATGAGCCAGCCAAGGTGTGTTAACTCTGAGCAGCTCCTGTGGGACTGAGTCAGGCTGGATTTTGGGGAAAGGCTCTTCCCCAGAGGATGCTGGGCACTGAAAAGTCTCCCCAGGGCATGGGCACATTCCCAAGGCTGCTCCAGGAGGGGCTGGACAGAGCTCCCAGGGATGCACAGGGTGGGATTTTGGGGTGTGTGTGCAGGAGCTGGGCTGGATGAACCTTGTGGATCCCTTGCAGCTCTGGATATTCCCTGATTCTCTGATTCCATAATGACAGAGCAGGGGCAGGGGATTAGATCACTCTGGAGCTGCAGGGTGGGGGATTTGGGACAGAGATCACTGGAGCTGGAATCCAGCCAGGTCACTGGATTAACCCCTTGGCTGCTGGGAAATGCTGAGGGGTCTTTCATAGCCCTGAGTGTGCAGGGGCTCATCTCATCTGCTGGCAGGAGAATTATTTACTCTCTTAAACACTGGCCTTCTGCAGCAGCAGTGTCACAAAACTTATCCCTTCTCAGGCAGATGTTGGCTGCCAGTGGGAAGCTGAGAAACGCCAGTTTTAATTAAAAGCTTTATTTTCAAATACAATCCAGAGATTATAAGCGGTGAGAGGGACTTCTCCACTGGGAGGCTTCAGTGTGAGGCCCTGAGCAAAACAGCAGTAATTGAAAGACAAGGCCTAATTCCCCTGCTCCCAGCTGGGTCTGAGCACGAGGCAGGGACATCAATCCAGCCCTTGAAGGAGGGCTGGCAGCATCTCAGATTTGTCATTGCCTCTGTTGTCAGAGGGAAGGCAGCCAGAGCAAGGCTTTACATCCTCCTGCCCCTGCTCTCTTAAGTCTGCTCAGGGAGAAAAAACAAAGGAGAGGGGCAAAAAAGAATAAAGCTATGCAGAAAATGGCATTTTCTCATTATTTTTGGTGCACTTGCACCCATTTTTATCCATCCCTGGATGGTTCTGGGTCACAGGAAGGCTTTTCTGGATTCACCAAACCCATTTTTCATCTCAAATCAACACATAGGAAAAATGGGATGCACCAGACAGCAGCACTCTGTGCTGCCTTTCCTTAGATGGATAATCCCCAGGGCTTTTATTGGCCACTTTTAAAAGTATTCACTTCTTTTTAACAAAAAATCAGCTCACACCAACAGCTCCATCTGTTCAACAAATCAGCCTCAATGTACCCACCCTCTGTCTTTGGAGGGTTTTTGTGGTGTCTGCATATCAACTTCTGATTCCTTGATGGGTCTGTTCTGCTTCTCACTTACAGGAAGTGAAAATAAAGAAAACAGAATCAATCATTTCCCTTTTGGATGTAATTCCTACTTTCACATGTCATCCTTTTGTCCTGGACAGCAGTGACCAAACTTCACTGGGAAACTTCTTCCAATGCCTGGCCAGTCTCATATCAAAATTTGTCCTTATTTCCACTTTTCTGCTTCAGTGTCCACTCTCTCCAGTCCTCCCACAAAACATCACCATGAAGAGCCTGGTTAAACTGGTCAGGGATGATTTATGCTTGGCAAATCCATGCTAACACTTCCTGATTGTTGATTCTCCTTCTTGTCCCCAAGGATACATTCCAAGAAGAATCCCACCATGGTCAAAGTGAATCCTTTACATCCCCAGATCATTTTTTGAATATTTTTTTTGTCAGCCTAATCACAGAATCATGGAATGGTTTGAGTGGGAAGGGACCTGAAAGCTCATCCAGTGCCAGCCCTGCCATGGGCAGGGACAGCTCCCACTGTCCCAGGTTGCTCCAAGCCCTGTCCAAGCTGGTCTTGGAAAATTCCAGGGATCCAGGGGCAGCCACAGCTGTGAAAAACAACCTCTGAGGAAATCCAGGTCACCTTATCCATTGAGTTCTGCTTCAATGCGAAAACAGATTTAATATCAACAAAAGAAGGATAATGATGCAGTTTTTATTGGACTGATGAATAAAAACAGGTTTGCTTTTAAAGACCTATTTTGACTAAAATAGCAAGGAAATCCAGAGTTAAAAGCATGAACTCTGAGGGTGTTTTATGGAATCATGGAATACATTGAGTTAGAGGGGATCAACACAGACACCCCAACAACCCCACCCTGTCCCTGGGAGCATTGTCCAAACACTCTGGCAGCCTTGGGAACACAGCCATGGATTTCTGGGAGTTTATGTCCCAGCTTGTGCTTGCCCTGCCCTGAGATCAATGTCACCCCTTTCCCTAAGTCCTTGTTCTCAGTTTATATTGGCCTGAACTTGGATAAAACCCTAAACTGGGGCATATCTGCAGGGCTTTTCCTCCCCCTTCCCAGACGTTTTTTTCCTCCCCTGCCTCTCCCAAGCCCCGCAGCTGCTGCACTGTATCAAGTTCTGTACATATATTTAAATGTAATAAGCTAGATTACAAGAATTGATTTTCCCCAGGGTCAGGTCGATAAGGCTGCACGAGCAGGGAGTTTACAATGGATCAGGAGGAGCTGGCTGGAGCAGATTAATTAATGAGATGCAGGATGGAAGCATCCAAGGAGCTGTGGCTCCTCTCAGCTCACCTGAGCTGTGAACGCGAATCGCTGCCAGCCCAACAATACACAAATTTCTCTTGGAGTAATCACAGCAGTGACAGAGCTTTTGAAGATCCAAAGGTTACCCTGCCCTTACTCTTTCAAGGAGAAATCACAGTGGGAAGTAAATAAACTTTTGAGCAGCACAGCGCTGACCTACCTAATCTTTATTGCAATCTAACGGGGGGAAAATAAAAAACCTGCTGTAAATTCTGAGTGGCTTCTTGTTTTCCCAGTGTTTGGAAACAACAGGGAAAAAAGGGAGGGGAGAAAAAAAAGAGATGCTGGTTTCTGGCAGCGTTGGGAAATACATATTGGATCATCTGTATTGAGTAATGTGGTTTTATTCATAGAATCATAGAATGGTTAAGGTTGGAAAAGATCATTGAGTCCAACTGTCAGCCCAACACCATGGTCACCATTAAATCATGTCCTCAAATGCCACATCCACACATTTGTTTAACTCTTTCAGGGAGGATGAGTCTCCTGGGCAGCTGTTCCAGGGCTGGACAACCCCTTTGGGGAAGGAATTTTCCCAAAATCCACCCTGAGGCTCCCCTGGCCCAGCCTGAGGTCATTCCCTCTCCACCTGTCCCTGTCCCTGTCCCTCTCACCTGGGAGCAGAGCCTGACCTTGCATGTGCTGCACCCTCCTTACAACATCTCTTTTCTTTTATCCTTTCTTGGCTGTGTTTTGGTTTGTTTTTGTTGGGGTTTTTTTGCCTCCAGATAAAGTACTTGTTTAATTTTTTTTTTTTTAATTTTCCCATGAAAGAAAAAGGTACTTTAAATAGCAAAACTTTCTTCTGAAAGACATTGCTAAGCTGATCAGGAAAAACAGGTTAAAAGTGCAGCCTGAGCCAACTCTGACACATGGTGCAGTCACTGCAACTTCATTTCAGAGCAAGGACAGGGCTTAGCTCTGTGAATTACAACAGGCTGGGCACAAAAGAACCAGGGCTGTAACACTGGATTTTCACACCAGCTGTGATTTTCCAAGCTCATTCACCGAGCAGTGAGATTTTCCTAACAGGTTGCTTGACCTTTTCATTACCATTATTTATGGGCCAGTAATGTGCAGCATCTTTTAAAGCCTGGAACGAGCCCTGCTGGGTGAAAGGTTGATATTTTAAGGGAACTTTCTTCTGCTTCAAGTTTATTATTGCTGAAAGTGGTGCTGTCGACATCTGACATTTATGGAGTCTGTTTAACCTCTGCTAATCCCTGAACATTTGGCAAATGAATGACCAGGTGCTGAAGGTTTTCCTGCTTTCTGCAATATCACCAGAGACATCCTAATTTACCCCAAATGTCTGTATGGGGCCTGGCAAGGCAATGTCCTTAATCAGGACAACTGATTCCTCTCAAGGAGCCAAATTTTGGGATGCTCAGCTGCTGCTTTATGATTTTTCATGATCTTTAGTGAAGCTGGGGACCATCAACCCTTGACTGTGTTTTCCAACTTTTCTTTCCTTGATCAATTTATCACCATCCCCTGTCCTTCATATCTTTGGGCAGCCACAGAAGGTCAACACAGCTCTGATTTTGTCAATATTTCCTTGAATTTTGTGTGTGCCATGAGCAGTGTATGTAACACTGGATTCCCGGTCTTGGGAAGGATAAAGTGGAGCTGGAAAAGGTTCTATGGGAAGGAGAAGGTTCTATGGAAAGGAAAAGGTTTTGTGGGAGCTGGAAAAGGTTACATGGGAAGAAAAAGGTTCTAGGGAAGGAAGAGGTTCAATGGGAAGGAAAAGGTTCTGTGGGAAAGAAAAGATTCTTGGGAAGGAAAAGGTGCTGTGGGAAGGCAAAAGTTTCATGGGAAGGAAAAGATTATATGGGAAAGAAAAGGTTCAGTGGGAAGAAAAGGGTTCAGTGGGAAGGAAAAGGTTCCGTGGGAAGGAAAAGGTTCTGTAGGAAGGAAAATGTTCTAGGGAAGGAAAAGGTTCCATGGGAAGGAAAAGGTTCTGTAGGAAGGAAAAGGCTCTAGGGAAGGAAAAGGTTCCATGGGATGGCAAAAGTTTCAGTGGGAAGGAAAAGGTTCTGTAGGAAGGAAAAGGTTCCATGGGAAGGAAAAGGTTCTAGGTTTCAAAGTAGTGGTAGCACAACATGGAATTTAGCAGCAGTGCTATCCATGCTGGGGATGCTCTGACTTGAATTAGTTATTCCCCAGTTGTGACTGCAAATGGAAAAATGAAATAGATGCTAAGAGGACAGCTGAGTTTTGTTTTATTTATATCACTGCCTTGCCTGACTAAGTGCTCTGACATATTGCACATTTTCCCAGCATGTAACATGAGGGTAACACACTCTGGATCACATCAGCCTGGGTGCCACAGGGCTTTAACACCAGTTATGTCAGAAAGGGCTTCATCCCACCCTGGAGTGCTCAGCCTTGCACACAGGCACATCTCCAGTTAGACCAGGCTCAGAATAGTTGTGGGATCAACAAAAATTCCTTGTGAGGGATCTGCATCTCCACATTAAACCAGACTGTAATGGGGTGGGTGTTTTGCACCACTTAATTTGTGGTTTGTTTGGAGGTTTTTTGGGTTTTGCTTAGAGTTAGGATTAAAAGACACAGAGACTAATTTTTTCGTGTTTGGGCTTGGTTGTTTGTTAAATCTTATCAGCAACACCTCTACCCACCAGCTGGAAGCGAGCAAAATGGAGAGAAATTTAGTTAGCTACAAGGTGTCTTAAAGCTAAACAGTCCAATAGAGAATTAACACCTATATTATTTATGCTTTTGACCTAATAACCAAATTCTTGTGACCCTTAGTGTAGTATTAACTGTCCAACCAGAAACTGCCTGAAACCATGAAGAAGAAGGAGGAAGGACACCAAAAAGAAATACTACTTAAAATCCCTCATTTTGTCCCATACCTATTGCTATATTATAAAAACCCCCAAATTCCAAACCCTTCACCATGAAATCACACACTTCTATTTAACTACATACCCATGATTTTAACTCCATCACTCAAATTTGGAAGCTTTCTCCAAGGTCTCAGGACAAAAGCAGTGTTCTCCTGGGGGTCAGTGCCAGACAGCACAGAAAGCTCAAAACTCTCAGGGTTCTGGGTTCCAACAAGGTCCAAATGGTCCCCAAGGCAGATTGCTGTGGTTACATCATCATTGCTTCAATTTCCTGCTGGTAGAAGCAGCAGATTCCTGGGAATGACACAGAGCAGGTGGAATGAAGGATGGGAACATCTCCCATGCTCAGGGATGAGTGACTGTCGGGACTGAGGGTGTGTAGGAGCAAGAGCTCTCTGCCTGTTGATATTTGGAATTATTGCTGCTATTTGTCACTCTCCCAGTCACAAAACGAGGTGCCGAGTTTGGCACAAAAGAGATGGACCTTGCCCAAAATAGATGCACCTTGCCATGAAATCAGTCCACTACAGGATAGGTTTTCCCTGGCTGAGGATACCAAGCAATTCAGAAGAAAATTAAGCATTTATTAACCTGCTTTGTGAACTTTGCCCTCCTCAGGAGGCACAAAAACCAAGTGGAGGCATCTCAACATGTCTGGGAAAAATGGGACACAGATTGGGATGTTTTTTAGTTATTAATTATAGAATCTCAGAATGGTTTGGGTTGGAAGGGACACTCAAGATGCCACCCCTGCTATGGGCAGGGACACCTCCCACTGTCCCAGGGTGCTCCAAGCCCCATCCAGCCCAGCCTTGGACACTTCCAGGGATCCAGGCAGCCCCAACTTCCCTGGAAAACCTGTTCCAGGGCTCAGGAGTCGCTTAGCATCAGTTGGGTATCTCAAGGTACTTGGCTCCAGGAGCAGCAGTGCCTTGTCATCAGTGCCACGGGAGCAACATTTCAGGGATTGATGAAGCAGAGATAGACGGTGGCAGATTGATTTAGGAAAGGTGGGAAGGTAATTTAGCTGTCAGGACAAATAAGGGAGGGGTGGATTTTCACAGTATTCAGTAGGAGAGGGGAGAAAAGAGAAGTCAAACATGATCTTTGGTTTCATCAGCCAGAAGGCAAGAAGAAGAATGGTGTTATTAAGTGTGTTTAGTTAACAGAGGTAATAGAGGGAGTTTAGAGGGAAGTGACTCCTTTGGGAAGCTGGAGTTGAATTCTGCAGCTCCTGGAGTGCCCCAGTGGAAATTCAGATCAAGCTGTAAACAACTGCAGATGAGTGGAAGGTGAAAATGAATGATGGGATAAACAAGATCCCGAAAATGAAATGAGGTCAGACAGAGCAGATTAATGTCACCTAATCTGTGCTCCCCAGATGAAAGAATATGCAAATTGAGACCTCGGGAAGGATGGGGAAGATGCAAATCAGGAGAGATGGACTGGAGAACAGGAGGCAGATCCCTGAAAACCACTGATGAACAGGAAAGTTTCAGACCTGCCTTGGATTGAAACTACTGCTGGATGGGTAAAAACCCCAGAGGATTCCAAAATACAGAGAAAAATGGGAGGAAGATTGGGATGGCTGAAGAGAGAGAAATACTCAGGGAATATCCACAGATGTCAGTGCCACCAAACCATGGAAGTCAAGAGAAAGCAAGAACTCAAAGGGAAAGATCACAATGGGGGTTAAAAATAAAGCAAGGTTTGGTCACTTGCTCAGGTAAGAATCATTCCAAAGTGGTTTCCATGGAGACAGATGATGCTGGGTGGAAGCAGGTGAATGGAGAGAGGAAAAAAGGAGTGTAAGAGATACGTGGATAAAAGAAGTGAAAAGAGATGGCACAATAACTGGAATCACAGAAGAATCTTGAAGAGTGTCTTCTGTGGAGGGGAAAGTGTTTTTGAAAGGGGAATTAAAGTATGCAAGGGAGAAGAAAAAGTCCATAGAGCAGAATGAGAGGGAGCCAGGGAAGTTGGAGCTAATTTTAAGATTTGAAAGTGAGGTTCATGCAAAATGAATTTAAACCAACACCAGAGTCACAAAGCTTCAGCAGGAGCAGGTCCCACTTGTGCACGGCCTATTTGAAAAATTAGGAACAGCCACATTTGCACACAGATGAGATTTTAGACCCAACTGTTCCCAGCTTTATTCCCATTCCATGTCTGCTCTGCACTGAGCTGATCGTGGCAACGTCTGCTTGCTGGCAGCTCTGGGTCTTGCCAAATCCCTGTGTGCTTAAATTGCAGCCCAAATTTAATTTACAGAGCCTGGATTATCACACGTAGTGCCCAGGCAGAGAAATGAGCTCTCCTCTGCTGTCTGCATTAAAAACCAGCACTGGTTTGACAGCTGTGGAGAAGCAGGGCCTTGGGAAGCCAGGTAGGGATTTAATTCCTGATGAGGGATTCTTGGGCAGCAGTGTCCAAACTTTCCATGGGCTGGGAAAATCCACCAGCTCTTCTCCTGCAACTCCCAGGATTGCCTGAGGCGTGAGTCCTGACCATGAAACTGCTCCACACTGAAAACAATGACATCTTTTCCCTTCCCAGTCAGGATTTTCCTCATTTGGTTCAGTCGTGGCTCAGTCCAGGAGCCAGCATGGCCATCACTCATTTCACCCTGTCCCTTCCAAAAACTCACACCCTGGTAGGAACCTGTCATTAGGATACTGCTGGGAGTAAAAGCAGCCTTTTCTCAGGCTGCTCAAGGCCAAGGAATGATAACAAACACCTGCTGGAGACGTGAGAGACATGATGTTTTCATAAAAGCATGTTTTCAAAGAGGTGTTGCCTTCCTGGACCAATGAGCCTTTTCTACTCTGTATTGCACGATCTACTCTATATAAGTGTAGTGTTTCTTTAAATAAAAGCTCCCTTTTTGCTTCTCCGTTACACAAAGAACTATGTTGCATTATTCTTTTCTCCACTCTCCAATAGTTCAAATGCAACAGGAACCTGCAGCCACAGAGGTGCCACTTGGTGGCTTCCAGTGGTGCCACTTGGTGGCTTCCAGATGGAGAACACTGGGCTGGGCTGAGCTGCAAATGGAAGAACATTCCACCTTTAAATCCCTTTTTCGTTTCTGGGATTAAGCCCAAGTGGCAGCAGCCATAGGACCAAAGAGTCATAGGATGGTTTGGGTTGGAAGGGGACATTAAAAATCATCTCATTCCAAGCTCCTGCTGTGGGCAGGGATGCCTCCCACTAGACCAGGTTCTCAGAGCCCCTAGCTGGGCTCCCCTGGCCAAAGCAAGGTGGTAAATCGCTCGGATTTATCTGAAATCGCCACTATATCTGACTAAAAACCACAGGATCAGAACTGCTCCTCTGTGTGTCTTTCCGCATCCATTCGAAAGAACTATGGCAGATCATAAAAACCCAGCAACATCCCCCAAGCCCAGAGGGTTTAATGAAGAATTAAGGAGATTGTAACAGCATAGCTGAAATAATACTGAGGAAATTGAATTATTCCACCCATATTAAATGCATATATTCTGGAGTGTTTCTGCCAAAATGACTCTGCTAACCCATGGTGTGAAATCCAGGCTGTTTTCACGTGGGTGCATTAAACAAGAGCTCTGAAGAGAATGCAAAGGCAGCAGGATGAAAAAGAGCTCCCCACGTATGGTTATGTCAGCTCTAAATTGTCTCACAGATGTTGCTGGCTCCATTAGATGGAGGGCTGGGTAATTTATAGAAGTCATTTTTAACGATTTGATTGTTGGTATATATCTGCTGAATTGATTGGCTGGGGAGACAGATCTTTATTTTTATAATGGCAATAACATCCTTTGCAGATTACTGCTCAATTTATCCCTGATGTTAACCATGCTAGCCAGCAACTCTCCATTTCTATTATGCTGTTATTTCTTAATTATCAGCCTAATTGCAGGGAAGAGTCCAAGATGGATGAGATTGGCTGGGCTGGACAAGAAACCACACGAGTGAGGGGTCCAGCACTTTCTCCTTGGATCTGTCCCAGCTCCAGCTGAGATCAGTGGGATTTAAGCACTCAAGCTTTGTGCTTTTAAATCTTTTGTTGAAGTCTGCTAATCCTGTGTGGATTAGAGTGATAGTTCCCACTGAAATCAACGGGAATTTGGTTACAGATGAGACCCACTCAGAAAATCTTCCAATTTTGGCATCTAATGATGCTGGAGATGCTCATCCTGGCAAAGAAGGAGTTTCTTACTCAGATCAGAAGGTTTCCAGGAACCCTGGAAACTGAGAGGTTTGGGCTTTCTGTGCTAACAAGCACTGACCCCCAAGAAAATACAACTATTGACCTGGAGCTGTAAAAAAGACTTCCAAAATTGAGTAATAAAACTAAGATCACTAGTGTGTAGTTTAAATAAAACTGTATAATATCACATAGTAAAAAAACTTAAAATTTAAAGTGTTAAAACATAACAATATATAAAAAGCAAAATAAAATTTTAAAGCAAAAATTTTTCTTCTTCACCTTTTTCTTCCTGAGTCTTAGTAATACTTTTGTAATTCAATAGAAAATTCAGCATTGCGAGGCACAAGTGTTTAGTTATTAAATTAAAAGTAAAAATAATTTAAGTAACCATTCTTAATTGAGCAGTTTAGTTTGAAAGGCTTTTGTAAAAAAAAAAGTGTCCTCATTTTTAGCTTATTAACTAAAAGTGCTGTAAAGCTCACTGCAACATAAATAAAAATTAATAAACATCTAAGTCCAAACAAAAAAATACCATCTCTCAAACTTTTAATCCCAACTCAAATAAAAAAAATAAAAAAAAAAAACAAACCAATAGTGGCTGTGTAATTCCTGGTGCTGATTTTGACTCCCTTGGCTCAGCTCTTCCCTGCTCTGTCTTGGGAGGACTTTGTCCCCAAATTGTCCCTGACTCTGAGTGTCAGGATGTGCTTTAGACCTTGAAGCTTGGCAGCGTTTTGTCTGCTCTGAGCTCTTTTGAAAAAGTTCATTTGTTTCAGCTGCCTGTTTGAATTGGACAGAATAGCATCCACGCCTTTGCTTTCAGTCCTTCAAGTCTCCAAACCTCAGCATTATTTTGGGACAGTGAGATTTGCAGATTAATTAAGCAATCTTTTAAATATCTTTTTACATTAACTTTGAATTTGTAACCTCTTAGCTTTGTCTCACCATTCCCAGGATAGAACAGAACGGGAAGGCTCACTCTGCTCTACATTAATTTCTTGTTTTCCCGCATATTTCTGTCCATTAAATAATTAAAATTCTGAGGTACTCTTGTCTTCTGCATTTTCAGTCACTTAAGAGGAGGCATCACTCAGTGAAATAGATAAGGAACTCAAGTGTTCCCCAAATTCCAGGCTAAATTCCTATGTTTTGTGCTATAAAAACCAATCCTTGGGAGATGAAATTCTTCTTTTGGGTGTTAATTTCAAAAACCAAATGCAGGAATTACATTCATTGTTTCCCTGACCTTGAAGAATGTTTTGTTTTACTAAGAATGTGGGATGTGAATGTAGTCTGGCAAGCAAGGGACTCTCTGAAATACTCTGGTATTCTTGGGATGAAAGGGTGGAGGAAGGGAGTAAAAGACTCTGTTGGAAAACAACGGAAGGCCTTTTTCTGCTTTTTGGACTTTGGAAATTTTGAGGCAGGAAGGAAAAGCAAAACAATGAAAACAGAGGTAACTCATTCTCCCCTTGCTCAGGGTGAGTTAATCGTAGGTGTAGTGAGCACTTTAAAATATAGGTGTTGTTTACCTTTGGTGCTGCTCCTGGAGAGGATTATCCCTCCCTTTCCATGTCACAGCCAAGTTTCTTCCAATCAGTGACACCACTGATTTATAGATATTTAGATTTAGATATAGATTTATATTCCATTCCATGGAATCATGGAATGATTTGGATTGGAAGGGACCTTAAAGCCCACCTAGTGCCATCCATGCCATGGGCAGGGACACCTCCCACTGTCCCAGGTGCTCCAAGCCCCATCCAACCTGGCCTTGGACATTTTCAGGGATCCAGGGGCAGCCACAGCTTCTCTGGGAATTCCAGCCCAGGCAGGAATTCCTTCCCAAGATCCCATCCATCCCTCAGTTTAAAACCATTCCCTATGTCCTGTCCTTCCATGCCTTGTCCCCAGTCCCTCTCCAGTTTATGTCACACGCTCTTCATTCTCTTTCATCAGGGGGTGAACTGTTACTGAAATTCTGCTCAGAGGTTCTTGTTAACCCCTGGGTTGTTCAGGGATTGTTGAGAGCAGGATCAGAGTCCTGGGTTGGGGGGTTTTTTTGATAAAATCTATTCTGTATGTATTGTGTGCACATTGCTGAAATGTCACCAAGCCCAGCAGGCTCAGGGTGACATCAATGGCTTGGATACAGAGAGGCACCAGCTCCCCTGGAGTTTATCGGTGCAAATCAAACCAGCCTCCACTCAGCTGGCAATCCAGGCCTTCTAAGTGATGCTCAAATCCAATTTATTAAAAACACATTTGTTTTTCAAGCACCCAGGATTCCTGATTAATTCCCAGCACCGTGGGTTATTTAATGCTGCGGGTTTCATTGTCATCTTTGATTTTCCACCCAGCGCTTGATTGATAGGAGCTATTGTGAGCCCGTTCTTGGAGCACATTGTTCTTGTCAAACAGCAACGTGCATCTTATTGATGGAAAGTCAGCGTGCCTTTTAGAGATGGCAAAAGCAGCCTGAGAGCTTGGGGACCATGTGCTGAGCATATGCACCAGTGAAGGAGGGCTGGAGGATTCCGCCAGGAGAGCTCAGTGCTGCCGGGGAGCTCCTGTGCCAGTGGAATTCAGCTGGTGTGACATACCCAGCAAGCCATGACTCAGATGTTAATCAGTGTTAGATGCTCTTTTTCTTTTTGTGTTACTGCTGAGCGGTACAAAATCAAGCGTCTTGTACCGGCAGCGCAAATCAATTCGAAATTAAATGAGCCTTTTGTTTGGGAGGCACTTGGGATTTGTTTGGGCTTTGTTGGCTGCCCCCAGCAATGGCTTTGCAAATTGCGGGTGGTAAAGGGGAGAAGAAGTCTCTGCCTCGTGTTTTGCTTCATCCTTCTGCTGATTTCACCCCGTACAAATCCATCTCCTGTGTCCCTGGAGAGCCAAATCATCCCTGCTACGCCGGGGAAGGGAGTGCAAATTTAGGGGAGCAGTTGTCGCTGTTAGACTAGGAATGGTGAATAATGCAGCACACACAGGACTTCTTCAAGGCAGAAGAAGGGGTTTATTGAAAGACTACCTCACTTATATAGGATAGATCGTGCAATACAGGATAGAAAAGGTTTATTGGGCTAAGAAGGTGACATCTCTTTGAAAACTTGCTTTCTGCAAAACATCACATAGCACACGCATGGCTTTGTGATTAAAAAAAGGTGTTAACTTATGTTATTCATTCTTCCTACTCTTGGAATTCCAAGGGTTTGGGTCATAAAATTCCCAGGATTTGGGGGCTGAAATTCCCAGGATTTGGGGGCTGGAATTCCCAGATTTTTGGGCTGAAATTCCCACATTTTTGGGGGTGAAATTCCCGGAGTTTAGGGCTGGGTATTCCAGGATTTTGAGGACAAAACTTCCAGGTTTTTGGGGCCAGACTTCCTGGGATTTTGGGGTAGGAATTCCCAGGGTTTTGGTCTTAAAATTCCAAGGATTTTGGGGCTGAAAATCCCAGGGTTTGAGACTAAAATTCCCAGGATTTTCAGGCTGAAATTTTGAGAGTTCTAAGACTGGAATCCTCAGGTTTTTGAGGCCAGAATTCCAAGGGTTTGAGCCATAAAATTCCAAGGATTTTGGGGCTAGAATTCCCGGGATTTTTGGGCTGGAATTCTAAGACTTCAAAGCTTGGAAGTCCCAGAGTTTTGGGGCTGGAATTCCCAGATTTTGGGGCTGTAATTCCCACATTTTTGGGGCTGAAATTCCCGAGGTTTAGGGCTGGGTATTCCAGGATTTTGAGGCCAAAACTTCCAGGTTTTTGGGGCCAGAATTCCCGGGGTTTTGGGGCAGGAATTCCCAGGAATTCCTTAGCCTGGGAAAGATCCAAGCTGGAGCTGAGAAAGCCAACACCCTGGGAAAAATCCGAGTTGGATTTTTCCTTGAGTCTTCTCACAAGCAGTGAGATCTTCAGGCATGAAAAGCAGGAGTGAAAGGGTGTCTGTGCTCCTCTCAGGGCACCCTCACACCTCCCAGGGCTGTGACACTGATTTAACTCACAGAAATGCAAACCCGAAGGTCAGGCAGCTTGGGAGTGGAGCTACAACCTGGAGGAAGAGGTTTCTCACAAAGAGGTTTCTCACATTCAGGGCTGCTCCAAGAGTAGAGGAGTCACCTCTGAATATCAATAGGAACCTTCACAGGTCTTCCAGCTAATGATACATGAGCCACAAAAGTAAATATTTTCCTTTTCTCCTCTTGTTAAGGATCAAGATAGTATCTTCTCACTCTAATCCCACATAATCAACTGTAGGACAGACAACACATTAGAAAGTAGAAGACAGGAATTAAATTCTTTATATTAGGGTCTGGGAATTAAATTGTTTGCATTAGAACCTAGGAAGGTGTAGAAACCACAATGTTAATTTTTTTCTGCCTTTTTCTGCACTTCTAGCAGGATGTTTCTGGACGATTCTTTGTAGGTCCAAGGACTTTGTAAGGCCAAAGACTTTGCACATGGGATAAGAGTTCAAGGGTGCCTCCATCCCATACTTGAGCAGAGCCAAATCCTCACCATGGACTGGCAGCTGAGTGTCTGGGTGGGCTGTTCTGAAATTAAATCAGATGCAAACTCCCACAGTGAGCTGTGGTGGGCCAGGCTGGTTGAAAGAGGATTTTTGTGATCAAAATCTTGCTAATCTTCAATCCAAATCCTCATCTGAATGCCACAGCAAGGCCTCTTCATGGGGACTTTTTGATATTAGGGTTCATGTCCATGAGGTTTTATGTCAGCTTGATTTTTGGCAGTTCTTACTTTCTAAACTCCACGATGAAACTTTCTTGGCTGGTCAAGCTGTCCACAGAGATGCTAAAAATCTCTTTTTGCACTGCTGTCAGCGAGGGAAGGCTGGTGTTTGTAGGGGTTTTCTTCCCCACTGTTTGGGGGTGTGAGGGATTTACTGCCTCTATTTGCCAAATGTGGGTTTTTTAGGGAAATGACTAAGTCAGGACAAAAAAAATGGCTGGAAAAACTCACTAGCTATGGAAGAAAGTGGCTTAAACCTCCTCAGCTCCAACCCAGCATCCTTGACTCAGGGCTGAGCTCCCGTGTGCAGATTCTGAACCTTCCCTTATGAATCAGCGCCTCTCCACAGCTGCTCTAAGCTTTGACATAAAGTTGTATAAATCTCCCACTAAAGTCCCTGATTTTCCCAGTGCTGGTAAAGGAAGAACATTAATTACCTGAAATTGTCTCTGCTCCACTGAGGCACAGCATTTGCCTCCAGCATCGCTGATTTTCCAGGATGAAAGCGATTCCACACACGCCTTTACTCATACCCACACTCCTTAAAAAAATCCCCTTGTACCCCTCAGCATAAAAGCCCCAAACTTTTACATTAATCAAGATATAAATTGCACTCTTGGGAGGGAGAAATTTCTCCATGTATAAATAAATAATTTTTTTAAAAAATAACAATAAAATTCCACGCTTTCTACTGTGCTGCAGTCCAGGCTGCAACAGGTGAGCAAGGAGCTGAGAGCCAACAGATTGTCTGCTCTGAAAGTGAGACACAGCAATGCATCAAACATGCAAATCTGCTCTGCTGCTGCAGCTCCTTTCCAGGATATTTGCCCAAGGGAGCCGAGCAGCTGCTGCAGGAGCTTTGATAGCTTTAGCAAGCAGGATCTATTATTCATACACACACACTCTGAAGGGAGGATTAATGGGGCTTCAAAGTTGTGCAAGGATGTTCCAATCTATGCAAGACAAGAGTGGGGTCTCCAGCTGAAGGAGCAGGGTGGGAGTTGAGTCAGGTTTTGAGAGGAGATGTCACCTCCAGGTGCTGCATCCCGCTGGGTGAATCAGCATCACTGAGGGTGGAAAGGATCGAGTGCAGCCTTTGATCCTCACCCTGTCAGCCACACCAGAGCACATCCAGCTGTTCCTGCAACAATTCCCTGCTCTTGTGGAAGCTGTGGGTGTGACCCTGTGATGGGGTGGGAAGGATCTGCCAACCCTCCTGTCCAAAATCTCCTCCTGGCATCATGGAATCGTGGAATCACTGAGGTTGGAAAATCCCTCTAAGGTCACTTAGATGGCCCAGCACTGCCATGGCCATCCCTAATCCATGTCCCCAAGTGCCACATCCACATGGCTTTTAAACCCTTCCAGGGATCCCTCTGCCTGCTCAGGTGAGGTCCCACCTGCAGAGCAGCCTCCAGCTCTGCTCCCAGCACAGGAAGGAGCTGGAGATGCTGGAGGCTCCAGCATGAGCAGAGGATGGAGCAGCTCTGCTGGGAGGAAAGGCTGGCACAGCTGGGATTGCTTACCTGGACAGGAGAAGCTTTGGGGTGAGCTCAGTGTGGCCTTGCAGGACCTGAAGGAGGCAACGAGATGGAGAAGGAGAATGTTCACAAGGGATGGAGAGACAGGACAAGGGGAATGGCTTCAAACAGAAAGAGAACAGGTTTAGATGGGATATTAGGAAAAAAGCCCTGTCTCTGAAGATGGTGAGCCCTGGCAGAGAGTACCCAGAGCAGCTGTGGCTGCCCCTGGATCCCTGGAATGTCCAAGGCCAGGTTGGATGGGGCTGGGAGCAGCCTGGGACAGTGGGAGGTGTCCCTGCCCATGGCAGGAGCTTGGAATTAAATGAGCTTTAAGGTCCCTTCCAACCCAAACCATTCCATAATTCTGATTCTCTGGTGACTCCAGCACTGCTGTGGGCAGCCAGTTCCATGCTTGATCACCCTTGGGTGAAGAATTTTCCAATATCCACCCTAAATTTCTCCTGATCCCTAAACCTCCCACATATTTTTCTCACCCAAGGCTCTTTCTGGCGTGCCTCAGAGGAAACATCTGCCCCTGAGCACAGCTGCAGAGTGTCCAGGCACAGATCAGGAGCAGAGCTGGAACCTGGAGATAACACAGAGGTGTTATCTCCACAAATGTCTGGAGAGAACAGAATTTTCACACTCTATGGCTGGGCTACTTGAGTATTGTAATATTTTACCTGTGTACACTCATGCCTTGCATTATCACCAAAGTTTTACAAACAGACCCCAGCAAAAAGGAAGGAAACAGAATGACTGGGGTGGGAAGAGACCTCTGGATGTCACCTGGTGCAGCTGCAGTATCTGAAGCAGTGAAGGATTAGTGGAAGCCTTTGGGTGAGCAGACAATTAAATCCCTGTGTCCCAAGCCATGTAATGTGAAATCACAATAATGTGTTCTAAAGTCCTCAGATTGAGCTCTGAAATAATCAGTGTTCACAGCAAGCCCCAGGGCTGGAGAGGTTACTCTGGGAGTGCAGCCCTTGAGGAGATGGAGAAGAATAAATTTTAAAAAGCCCATGTGGGGTCCTCTAGCCTTGGGTCCCTCCTAAACAGGACAGGCAGTGCTGGCATCTTCCTGAAGAAGCTTTTTGACATTCTGATGCATCCTTTTTAATTCATCAATAAAACCCTATTTATTTGATCATCCAAATTTGCCTGAAATCCTGATTTCCCTAGAGCATCTTGCTAAAAGTGCAAAACTAGAGGGAACAAAAAAAAAGAACAAGAAAGGAGAAAGCACTAGTCCTTTTCTCTTTAATGAGTTCATTTGCTGGTGTTTAACTCACAGATTTGCTACTGATGTCAAATTAGCTGGTTAAATTAGCTAATTATAGAAAATGTGTGCAATACTCTCCATTTGGGACAACTGGCAGAGAACAGCTACTCAGCTAAACTGGTGAAGAAGTTACTTTTTAGACCAAAGAAATTAGGAACAAAGGAAACATTCAAATCAATCAGTGGCCTCTGCTCAGTATCCTGAGTGTCCAAAATTCAGTATTTGAGCAGCCTGGTCTGGTGGAAGGTGTCCCTGCCCATGGCAGGGGGTTGGAATTAGTTGATCTTTAAAACAAAAATATTCTGGGATTCTTTGAGAGAACAGGCCATGTGTTTTTGAGGGAGCTGCATTATTGTATGATATATTTTTCCATTTTAGCATGCCTGGCTACAGGCTGTTTGTGTTTGCACTCACTTCACACATAGAACTGAACTAGAGGCTCCCTGTTAGTCTGGGGTCACTGGATACTCAGGAATTCTGGATTCTCTTCCTGGCTCTGCAACCACCCTTGGCTTGGGAAAGTCACAGAACCATAGAATCAGTAAGGCTGGAAAAGACCTTCAGGATCATCAAATCCAGCCTTCAACTGAATACCCACTAAACCATAGCACAAAGTGCCACTTCTGCGTTTTTTTTGAGCAGTTCCAGGGATGGGGACCCCACCACTGCCCTGGGCAGCTGTGCCAGGGCTCAACAACCTTTTCAGGGAAGAAATTTTCCCATTATCCAGTAGAAACCTCCTTTGGTGCAACTTAAGGCCATTTCCTCTGCTCCTGTCCCTGTTCCCTGGAGCAGAGCCCGACCTGGGGCTGTCCCCTCCTGGCAGGGACTTGTGCAGAGCCACAGGGTCCCCCCTGATCCCCCTTTTCTCCAGCCTGAGCCCCTTCCCAGCTCCCTCAGCACCCCAAACCCTTCCCAGCTCCATCCCTGGCCATTCTCCATCCCCTCCATGTCCTTCTTGTCATGAGCAGCCCAAAACAGCCCCCAGGTTTTGAGGTGCCTCAGCTGGGAGGGGATTTTACCTTGGGCAAGTGCAGCCAAATAAACACAAGTTGATTCAATTCTTGGAGTCCACAAGCTGATCCAAATTACTCCTATCCCTCTGTGTCTTTTGCATTCAGGCACCACACAGAGATTCCTTTGACTGGCATTTGCTGACACTTTAGAATAAATTCACACTCTTTGCTGCCTTTGAAAGCCAGCAGATCTCATTAAAAACCAATATTGATACACCTTGCTCGGGATGTGAATTCAGTTTCTCCTTGTTGCTGTACCCTGTTGAGCAAGCATATGTCATGGCCTTGGAGGCTGAACGTGGCAGATGTCTAATTGACCTGAACAAATTCCCACAATGGGTCACTGGAAGGTCCTAGAATCCCCTACCAAATTTTAATCAAACCTAATGAAACCAACAAGTGGATGCAGAGATGAGTTGTGCCATGCAGCAAATGCATCTAGAACCACAGGTGAGTAATCCAAGCCAAATTTTCTCTTCCTGGAGCTTCAGAGGACTTTGCTGGCTGCAAGGCAGGGGAGAGGCTGGAGCAGAGCAGTCCAGGTGGATCCCATCCCAGCAACAGCATGGAAGATTTCTCCCTCCAGAGGGAGTGATCCTTGTTAGGGAGGAGATATTGTGAATAGACCTGTCATGAAATGAAATTTCATCAAAGATCAGAGCCAGAAAGCCACAAAAGCCTGTAGGACAGAAGTGCTTTGCTAGTAATGAGCTGTCTGCCCTTGGAGGAGAGCCAGAAGCAGACATATCCTAAATAATTCTTCAGCTTGAGCTTCCTCTTGCAGCTACCTGCTGGAGTGATGGAATGTGTGCTCCCAGCCCGGAATGTCTGCATGCAGATGTAGCTGGAACTTATGGTAAAACAATTTTAAAAGAAGCAGGGTCATGTCAAGCCTCAACACCAAATGTGGTGGAAATTCTGAGGTTGAGTATGTGGGCGTGGGACATCACCCCAGCTTTTTGTCACCTCCCTCTAATTAACCCATTCAGCCAAGACTGAGGTTTATTATTCCAGCAGCACCTGCTTGTGCCACCACGCTGTGCAAAGAAATTTGCAAATAAAGCAAAATAAAAGCAAATAAAGTGTATTTGCTGCTTGCCTTGAAGAGTTCATAGTCCCCATCAGTAACTCAAGGGACAAGCCTGGACAGAAGAGGTGCCCAGCAAGCAGGAATTCCATTTTCAAAGAATGAAGGAGCAATGGAGCATGGAGCAATTCAGGTTTGTGTTTCAGAGCCCATAAGGAGCCAGCAGCAGGTAAGGAGGGGACTCAGGAGTCCTGCACTTGAGGCAATGTGGGATGGATCCCAAAAATGACTGAGGAATCAGGGAATGACTGGAGCAGCATCTCACTGAACTCAGGGTGTTCTGCATGAACAGGGAGCTTTTGTCAGTTCTCATCAGGCTCAAGTGAAGGTAAATTTTCTGTTTGATCCAAGTTTTTCTTTCTGTTGTGGAATCTTGTGATTTAAGCAGATGGAATGGCCTTTGAGTCTGCTGGGAAAATTTGCCTCCACTTCAGACCACAAAAAGCCTCAGAGCTGCTGCACGAGCTGAATGTGCCTTTGGGAATTTAATCAGATCCTTTTTTTTGTCACGGTTTCCAAAGCAGAACGAAAAATTGGGTGCCTGACAGAAATCTACCAGGTTGGAGCAGGGAAGGCAGGAGCTGGGAGAAGGTAAAGCACAAAAAAAAAGTGTGTTTGCTGTTTCCTGCTTTGTTGCTGCATTAGAGGTGTCAATCTGCCACGGAAATTTGGGATGCAGAGATGGTGGATTCAGATTCAGCAAAGCCCATTACATTTACAAAAAGCTCAGGAGAGATGTCCCAGCAAGACAGTGATGTAATAACTACATAAAAATGTATTTTCAAAAAGATGGGCCCTTGGCTAAACTGTGTGCACCAGGGGATCTCTCAGCAGAAATCTTCACTTATTACTTTCTTAAAATCCTTATTACATTTCCAGCTCTATAAAAACTGAGTAATTACTGTCTTCAATTACCTCTTGGCGCCAGCTTGATTAATGTCCTTTACACCGATTGCTTTGTGAACTGTTGGAGAGAAAAGATGATCTGGGTCAACTCCATAAACGACTTTTTCAATGCCTTGTTAAGCTGAAAAGTTGGAACTTGTGGTCTCAGGGAAGGGTCATCACTTGGTTGCTCTGAGGTGCTGGAATGGATGGACAGGTGGGAGCCAGATTTCAGAATCAGGGTCCAAAATTTTGGTGGTCCAGTGGATCAGCCTTTCAAAGTTGGTTCCTTCTCTTTCCCTGCAAATTCCCGTGCTCTAAATCCCTGGCCCTGAGGCTGCAGAGATGGCACTAAGTGGGAGGATCAATGGTTGTCTGTTCTGGCTTTAATAATTGAAGCTATTGAGCCGTTATGTCTTGGATCAACAAACAGGGCTCACAGGTCACTCTGCCTGGCCTTGTAAATTGATTATTTTCCTACAGACAGCATTAGGGTCAGGGGGTTTGCCTGACCTGTTCTCCCAGGTCTGGGTATAAACAACTGCTGATTGGGACCATCTGGCCACACTTTGGCTCAGGCCATTCATTATTCTCAGCATGAAAAGACTTTTCTCCTCCAGCAGAAGGGAGCAGTGTGTCAGTACCAGACAGAATGGGACAGCAAATAGGATTTGCTGCTGGTGTAGTTCTACTTCTACCTCAGGATCTGATAGCTCATTAAAATCCTGAATTCTCTCTGTTGGCCCAAGTCATTTTAGGACCTGAGTGCTGTGGATAGCTGGGCAAATGCTCCAGAAAACTTTGGCAGCTGCTCATCTCCTGATTCAGCACCCAGTGCTGACAATGAGGAAAACACAGGAATTCCTTGAACTGTCAGGGAATGATCTGGAAGTGGGTGGGAGGAAGGTGGGAGAGGAACACAGCCAGTGTTCCAGTGCTGGAGATACTCCTTAAAAACTCCAACTGCCCTCAGAAATCTCACTCTGCCTCCTGCCCCACAGAGCCCCATTCCCACTGGTATTTGGGGTATGGGTACTGGTATTTGGCCAGTCACTGGGAGGAAGGCTAAGCCAAGCCCCAAAAGAGGAGGGTTAGCTCTCCTGGGATGGCTGCTGGCTCTTTCCCTCAACACAGCAAGGAATGATCCATGCAGCACTTCCAGAATCCAGGCTGAGTCTCTCCCCCCCATCACAACCTCCCTTCTTCCTTACAAAATCAGCCAAGCACTTGTCATAACTTCCTGATCCCAGCTTTTCTGTGGATCCATCTCTTCTCCAAAGGTTCCCACACCATGGGCACTTGAGGCATCTCCCTGGGCCAGTGTGTCCTGGGCACACCTGGGTACCCCCAGCTAAGGACCCCACTGTTTGCTGCCAGCTGATTTTTGGGCTCACCTGGGTCACAACCTTCAAAGAACCCCAGCTGCCAGGCTCCAGTTTTAACCCATGGAGCCAATTACCAGCAGCACTAATTAGAGGGACACTGAGCTAAACACTGCAGCATTTCTGCCTTGTCTCAGGCAGGGCTTGCAGCTGGCTCTGAGCATCACACTGTGGATGCTGCCCCTCTCTCTGCCTCCCCAGACAGCTCTTAAAGCTCCCCCAGGCACATCCACATGGTCTGCAGCCACTCTGTGATTGCAGCATTAATGTTTTTATTATGATCCAAGCCTCAGAGACACATTCCAAGCCTCTGGCTCTTCCTCCTGCCCAGCTTCCATGTGGCAGGAGAAGGTCAGCCTGAAAACACTTTGTAATTGCTGAGGATTAACGTTGTTTTGCAATGCCAAATCCACATCCAAATTGCCAAAGGTCTTCTTTGCACAGAGGATTTTCAAGCAGAGACAATGGGGAATTTGCTCCTTGCAGCACAGCAGAACAATTCCCAGCAGAACATTATTCCATGCTTGGGTTTCGTTCTGTTATAATCTCACCTGTCTGTACTTTGATATTTAACTCCAAGCTGTCCCCTCTCATTCCTACATCAGCCCCACAGTGGCACTTTCCAAATCTGGGCTTTCTGCATTCTTCATTCTCAGCCTGAATTGTCTCCCTTTTCCTTTGATAGCTGCATGAGTTTGGAACACTTGAATTTCACCTGGCTTAATGCCAGATCTCAATTTTTTTCTTTCTTTTTATTTTTTAAAATTTGTTTTGCTCATTTTCACGCTTCGGGTGGGTTTTGCAATTTGAAGAACTTCAGCCTGGGACTGAAGGAGCCTTATTGCAGTGTGGGGTTGTGTGGTCTCCAAGAAGGGAATGGGGGAGAGCTGCTCAAAGTTGGATGAGTGTTCTAATCCTTGTGCTGCCACCACAGGAGCCACTCCTTCCTGTGACAGGGCTCCTGTGTTCATCTCAGTGTGCATGGCATCGGGAAAGGGTGACAACACCAGATTTTTTTAAAGTGGGAGGCAGGACTTGCCTCATTCTGGCTGAGAACAAGGGCAGTGAGCAGCTCTGCTGGGGTGTGGAGGATTCTGAGCTGCAGAATGGAAACTTTCTGTCTCAAGGGATGGTTACTGGTGAAAATGTTGGCACTTAGAGAGCCTGCAGGGACTTCCAAAAGAGAATTTTGCTGCATTCCATGCCTGAATCTCACAATGACACCTTCCAGAGGAGCTGGAAGAGCTGGACCCAGAGGTTTCAGGTGTGTGCCAGCCCAGCTCTATTTGCTGTGATCCTTGGTGGCTCCAGGCTCCTCTCTGTGTTCCCTGCTCTTTTCCCAGCTCAGGGAGAGCTGAGCATGTGGGGACACTGTGGAAAGAATGAACCCAAACAAGAGGAAAAAATAAACCTCAGGATTTTGTTTTCCTTCTGCAGAGTGTTGATTTCTATTTCCAGCTGTGGTGGGAATAAAGTTCTCATAGTTATTCCAGCTCCTTCTTATTCCATGGAAGCAGAGGAGCATTAACTTTGTGAGAAATACACTGAGGAATATCTCTACCCCCGTGGCTTTTCCTGCCATCACATCCCAGAAACTTCTGTATCCACTGAACTAAACCCACTTCAGACAAAAGGCTTCTTGCTGAAGAGGCTGCAGCATTTTGCAAAGGCTCCAAAATTTACTGAACTCATAATGACCACAGCCAGCTGCCGAGGCTGCAATTGAGAGACCAAGAGGTTCATGACCCAAGGCTACAAATTTATTGCTTCTTCCCTTGGAAAAATGAAAGTGAGGCTGTGTTTATCTCCTCTGGCTCCTGTCTGGTGTGAAAAGCACACAGCAAAGGCTGCTCAGTGCTCTGCACTTTTCAACTCCTTGTCTGCCTAAATCCGTGGCTGCCCTGCATGAGCACGGTTGGGTGGGGCCACTCTGCTCCCTGGACAGTGATCCACCAGGGAATCTTGCCACCAATGCAGAGAATTCCAGGAGAGCACAAACCTAGCGTGGATTGTTTGTTGTTATCCCATAGAGCACAAGAAAGATGTTGGGCTCAGTTTCATGAGGGTGTCACGAGCACAGGGACAGAAGAAGGTGGAGAGATCTGGAGTTCTCCTGACATCAAACCGCAGGATCACAGGAATGGTTTGGGTTGGAAGGGACAGCAAAACCCATCCAGTGCCACCCCATCCATGGGCAGGGACACCTTCCACCATCACAGGGTGCTCCAAGCCCCATCCAGCCTGGCCTTGGACACTTCCAGGGATCCAGGGTGAGAGGAATGTCACATTTGTCTTTACAAACAAGCTGTAGATCTGCTGGTAGATAAGGTGAGCACTGAGAGATAAAAGAAACAATGGGAGGGATTCCACTGATTGATGAATGGGAAAAGAGATTTGCCTTTACAAACAAACTGTGGGTTTGCTGGTAAATGCAATTGGATATTGGAAGATGAGAGAAGCAATGGGGGAAAACCATCGATTCTATAAGAATTAAAAATTAAAAGGGAGGGTTATACATTAGAGGGGAATCTCAGGTGTCAGGTGTTTGGGAAGTCTGTGCCTCTCAAGTACCTCAGCCAGTGGGGAAAGAGAGAGTGAAATTGGGATAAAAAGGGAGGCTGTGTCCTCCAAAATTTTGAGAGATTGTCCCATGGCCTCTCCCTTTATTCGAATAAAGCAAAAAGGACTCCCTTGTCTCCTTTTTGGACATAAACATCTGGTGTTTGTGGATTAATTTTCCTGACAGCAGGAATGTCTTCCCAATATACCATCTAACCCTGCTGCCTGGCAGTGGGAAGCCATTCCCTGTGTCCTGTCTCTCCATCCCTTGTCCCAAATCCTTCTCCAGCTCTCCTGGAGTTCCCTGCAAGGGGCTCTGAGCTCTCCCCGGATCCTTCCATTCTCCAGGTGAGCACCCCCAGCTCTCCCAGCCCGGCTCAGCAGCAGAAGCCAGAGCTGCTGGTGCAGTCCCAGGAGCTCAGGGATGCAGATTCCTGATTTCTCTGCTTTTCCCCAAGCTCTCCTTGTGCCCTGCTCCCTCATTACGAGTCAGCTCCCGGCGCCGGTGACTCACGGTGGCAGCTCAATAAAGCCCAACACCCCTCATGACTCACGGGTCAGGTGAGAGGAGCAGCAAATTCTCATTTGCATGTGCATTTTACACCTTCTCGGGCTCTGATTGTCCTCAGCAAAGAGCAAAAGCAGCCGCAATCAACTCAACACTCTGGGGCTTGATGGGAGCAGCTCCCGGGGAAATGACGAGTTTCTCAAAAAAAATCCATCTTTGCAGGGATTCTTTGAGATTGAAAAATTCTTAATAATTCCAAACCTGCTCTTAAGGAAGGGGAGCTTATCACCAAGCCCACAAGTCTGGCTTGACAGGCACCCAGAAATTCCTAAGTGGTGCTCTCTCAGTGAGAAAAATTACAACTTCTCGGTCTTCAAACAAAGATTCCCCCCTGGCTCTGCAATTCTTTACTCACTCCTCGCCCAACCTATTTCTCAAGCAAACCCAAGCACCTCGAGCAAAGATTTCTGTCTGAAGGGTCTAAAAAAGCGTTTATTACCCCAAAAGGGAGGTGCTGCAGAAATATTAAAACCCAGGGAATTCATTTCTTTCCTCTGCTCTCAGCGGAGCTGCTGCGAAAAGCCTCGAAGTTTCTCTGTTTATCTGCAAAAAAATCACACTTTTGGTCGGTGAGTTCATGCATTTATCTGCAAGAAAACTGGAAGCCAGCTTGGAATTTCAGCTGGAATCCAAAATCCAAGGGGGTCTGGGGGATAATTTCTGTATCCAGGATGGCAGTGCCTGTTCCTGGTGAGGGACAGAATTGACCTCCCCACAACAGGCTGGGACCTGCATGGAATCACATCCTTTTTATCACATTAACCAGCAGCCTCAGAGGGCTGATGGAGATGAAGCACCACCAGAAGAAAATTGAAAATTAGGTCGGGAGGAGGGTGGCAGATTGATGATCCCTCAGCTTGTGACAGCAGAGCAGAGCAGAGCACGGGTTTGGGACAAAAAACAGAAATTACTGGGTGAAAAGGGGGAAAATTGGGGTGGGATGGGATGAATAAAGGTCCCTTCCAACCCAAACCACACCAGCATTCTCCTGGCTGAAGCCTCTTTCCCTCTGTACAAAATCCAAACTTAAATGTTGATTTAAGAACTAAAACCTCCAGAATCCCATTGAGGGGTGAGAGAGGCAGATCCCAGAACAGGGAAAAGGCTCTCAGAACTCCTCACTCCTCACAGCTGCAAGTGGTGGAGGAGCTGAATCCTCGCCACAAAAAGAAATTAATTCAACCCTGACTGTTTATTTCAAGTGTCACTGACCGTCCCAACCAACGCTGCAGTGACACAGAGTAACAACCAAAAGAAAAAGCTCTGATTCATCTCCAACCCCATTTTCTCCACCTCTCCAACACGTAGGAAATGCAACTCGAGTAACTCCCACAGAACTCCATTTACCAAGCACTTAGCATGAGTTTTATGTTAAAAATGTAAACCTTTATTTGTCTGCTGAAGAACCCACACGTTGCCAGGGCAGGTTTTTTGTCACCCTGCTCGATCTGTGCTGCTCTGACTCCACAGAGTCACTTTGGGTTTAAAATTGCTGTGGCAGAAATAGTTCCCTTATTATCTGCAGAGCAAAAGGCCAGGCTGCCTGAAAAATTATTTCAGGCCCAATAAAATCAGCTAAGACACCTGCAGCAGGAAAAAAAAAAATAAAAATGGACTTCCCACACCGTGAATCACAGCAGTGATTTGAATGGATAACCTGTAACCACCACCCTCCTTCCCTGAGGAGCTGTGTCCTTCAGAAACTCTTTGCCCAACTTGTTTGCTGTTTTATCCTCGATAAAACCCACTTGGAAAGAGCAGCAGGGTGCTTTTTGTTTGGTCTTTGAGAGAGGAGAGGTGGGGGAACAAAAAAAAAAAAAAAGCAGAGAAAAGCAGCACAAGTGTTTGGTGCCCTCCAGAGGAAAAACTGAATTAAATCACAGCTTTGAGATACAAAGGGCTGGTTCTAAATTCACTTCTGTTGGGGATTACAGTTCTAAAATCACTTCTGATAGAGAACACAATTCTAAAATCACTTCTGTTAGAGCTTACAGTCCTAAAATCACTTCTGTTGGAGATAAAATTTCTAAAATCGCTTCTGTTGGAGAACACAGTTCTAAAATCACTTCTATTTAGAGATAACAGCTCTAAAATAACTTCTGTTGGGGATTGCACATATAAAATCACTTCTGTTGGGGATTACAGTTCTAAAATCACTTCTGTTAACAGCTCTAAAATAATTTCTGTTAACAGCTCTAAAATCACTTCTGTTGGAGATAAAAATTTTAAAATCACTTTTCTTAGAGAACACAGTTCTAAACTCACTTCTGTTAGAGATTACAGTTCTAAAATCACTTCTGTTGGGGATAAAAGTTCTAAAATCACTTCTGTTGGGGATTACAATTCTAAAATCATTTCTGTTAGAGATTACAGCTCTAAAATCTCTTCTGTTGGAGATAAAAGTTCTAAAATCTCTTCTGTTGGGGATCACAGTTCTAAAATCACTTTTGTTAGAGATTACAGTTCTAAAATCACTTGTCTTAGAGAACACAATTCTAAGATCACTTCTGCTGCAGATAAAAGTTCTAAAATCACTTGTATTGGGGATTACAGTTTTAAACTCACTTCTGCTGCAGACAGAAGTTCTAAAATCCCTTCTCTTGGAGGTGGTAGCATCACAAATAAAAACCCACAGCAACGAGGCAACAAACTGAACCCACCCAAGGGAAGCTCAGTCACTTAACCCCAAAACATCAAACCTCTTTTTTTTTCCTTTTTTGTTCAAAAACCACCTCAAACTCAGTATTTCCTGCCCCCTGAATGGCCCAGGCTGTGTTTTCTGAGCTGTTCACAGGAGATTGTGACACCCAAGTGCTGCTGGGTTGGGGCTGGAAGGGGCAGGGAGAGCTGACGTTTTTTTTGGGGGGATGAGTCATCCCTGACGTCCCAGGCAGGAGCAGCTGCCCCTCCCCAGTGCAGGGAATAAATCAAGAATAAATCAAGAATAAATCCCGTGGCCCTGGCATTCGTCACAACTCCAAATCGAGGTGATGAGGCGTGACAAGGGCTGGCTGGAATGCCAAAAAAAAAAAAAACCACAAAAAAACCGAACAGGAATGAAGTTTTTTTTTTGCTGCATTTCCAGGGGTCTGCAGAGCTATAAATACTCCATGCCCAAAAAATACATTCCCTTCAAAAACAAAAAATATAATTCTTGATGTTTTTAAAGAATAAACAACTTAAAGTTCAACCAACTCCTCACCTGACAGCCTCTGCCACGTTGTTGGAAGTGTGACCTGACAAGGCATCGTGGAGGTTCCTGATGAAATAATCTCTGTAATCTTCAGGCAAAGCCATGAATGTCCCCCCCATCACAATAAATTCCACTTTGTCCACGCTGTGGCCCAGCTGCTTCAGCTGGAAAATTCAAAATATCACAGGAGAAATGGTCAGAGGGGATTTTTTTTTTTATTTTGTTGCTGCGTTTCCTTCTGTGAATGAGAAATTAATTTTTTTTTGTATAGGATTTTTACAATCACTTCCCCTTGCAAAAAAATCCTCAAAATTCCTTTTTTTTTTACTGCAAGAATTCAGTGTAGGTATTGAACCCAGTGCAGAGGATTTTCCTGAAAAATCAGAATTATTTGAGTTGTTTGTTCTGGTTTGAAACAACCTGAATTTGGCCAAAAAAATTCCTTCAATCTGAATTCCTTCAATCCATAGAGAACAATCTCTCCTCAAAATCTTGGTGGAGAAAATACTGAATTCATGGAAAATTTTCCAGTGGATTTGGAGATAAAGAGGAAACTGAGCAAAGCAGAACAGAACTGAGAAACTTTTCACATCCAACTCTCCGAGCAACACCCAAATAAAGTAATTTTGGAATTATTATTATTATTAAAAATCAGGTATTGCACAGAATGAAGTTCAAAACTCACAATTTATTTCATAGAAATGAGAGCTGGATGATTGAAAATGTATAAATTTAATTTTTTGCAGCCTGCCAGTCCAAGAAATTGAAATAATTCTCATTTTTTCCCATCCCAATCTCATTTTTTCCCATCCCAATACAACTGAAAAGTATAAATTTAATTTTTGCAGCCTGCCAGTCATAGAAATTGAAATAATTCTCATCTTTTTACATCCCAATCCCAAGGAAAAATGTACCTGCTCCACTCTGTGCCTGGTCTGGAGGTAGGGATCGTACCGAGCCCGGATGGCCCTCATGGATGTTGGCTGAAAAAACACCAAAAAATTCATTTTAGAAACTTTTTCCACCCAAAAAACAGCATAAAAGCCCCCAAAATCAAGCTTTTTTTAAATCCTGGTTGACCCAAAGCCTTCAAACCCACAAAGCCAGACTCTGTAAAACTGGTTTTTAAAAACAATTAAATTCTTAAATTTAAAAAAGTTTAAAATTTTTAAATTAAACATTTCATTTCAATTCCTCCTTCAATTCTTAAAAAGATACAATATTTTTACCCTGAGATGGCAACATGACCTAAAAACACCAAAATTATTCAATTTGTAGCTAAAAAAAATCTCTGCAGTGAGTCACAAAAAGTGTTACAAAAATCACAAAGTGTTTTCACAAATTACTCAGCAGCATCCTCTAGACTCAGTCTGGGCTTCAAATATTTCTAAATTAAATTTATTCCTTTTATTAAAATCCCTAAAATCTCTTTTTTTTTTTTCTATCACCAGCTGATGGAAGCCTATCAATAATATTTTAAGAAAATTTTCAAGCACTTTTTGCAGCCTGAATTCACTTGGTATTTCTCTTTTTTTTTTTTTTTTCCTATTTCCTTCTTGGGATAAGATTTGAATTACTGAGGTAACAACAGATAAAATTCCTATTTAAAAGGAATTTCCACCAAATTAATCCAGTTGGATTTTATCTCATTTTCCTACTTCACATCTTTACCACAGCTTGGAGTTTTTTGGTTAAAACCAGGCACAATAATTCAGTCACAAACTGTTAAAACTTTCTCCAGACAGCAGGGGAGGAAAAAGTTTGGAAATATAAAAATTTAAGGAGCTGTCACTGCAGATAAAAGGGAATTAATGTAATTTCAGAGGTACTAACAGCTAAAAAATGGGGGGTTTTAGCAAAATTTATAATTTTTTTTAATTCTGTAGGAACCTCTCCACATCTCTACTCATGTTTGAAGATCCTTCTTACACAATTTTAAGATTTTAATTCATCATTAATTCCTGTAATTAAGAATTTCACTCCTGCTTTAAAAGCTGAAGTTAATTAGATTTTTTGTTTTGTTTTGTTTTTGATTTTTGTATTTATTTTTGGCTTTATTCTCTCCACATGAGAAGTAAAGCCCAGCCTAACTCAAAGCCAGGCTTAAGGAATGTTGGGAATTCCCCAAAATTAGGGAAATCTGTACCTCATATCCTGTGTAGGACTGGGTGGAATATTCAAAATCAGAGTCAGGCCCCCCTGGGCAGTACCTGCAGGGTGAAAAATAGAAAATAGGAATTAAAATCTCAAAATTCCAGCAATTTCTGGAATTATATAATATTATTAAAATTATATAATTGTAATATATAATTCTATATAATATGTAATAATTCTATCTATTATATAATAATTCTATATAATATAAACAAGAATTAAACTCTCAAAATTGCAGAAATTTCTGGAATTATGTAATATTATTGCAATCACATAATTGCAATATATAATTCTAAATAATAATTCTATGTAATATATAATAATTCTATATCATATAGACAGGAATTAAACTCTCAAAATTGCAGCAATTTCTGGAATTATGTAATATTATTACAATCACATAATTGCAGTATTTAATTCTATATAATATTTAATATTATATAATATTATATATTGTGTAATTATAAATATTATGTATTATAAATATATAAATTATACAATATTATACAATAAATAATATTTAATGTATAATAATTCTATGCAATAATTCTATATCATAATTATATGTAATATATAATAATTCTATGTAATATCCCATAATATAATTCAGTAATATGTAACAATATATTATTAGAATTCTATAAATTATAAAATACCCAGGAATGCTGGGGGGAGCTGAGCCCACCTGTGTTTACAAACACCAAGTGAGCAGTGCAAAAGAGGAATTTTAATTAATTTTTAATGAGGATGGGATGCCCAAAACCAACTCAAATCCCTGCATCCACCTCAAACTCAGCAAGATTTTCTGGAAGCAAAATCCATGAAAATATTTCTGGGATATTGCATTATTTTAGGGAGCAGCCATCAAGTTCTGGGACAACACTTACACATAGATTAATTGATTTTTTAAAAAAAAATAATTCCACAATTTGAATGTTTTCCATGATTCTCTCAAGAGCATTTATCTGATGCAAAATGTGACTTTTTGGGGGTATGGAGAGATGTAAAATTGGGATATCACCCTCTCCCACCATTGATTTTTACAGAAATTCAGGGAATTTAAATATTTTGATGGTGAAAAAGCTCAGCTGTATTTTTTTTCCCTGAACTTAGGGATGTGTTATTCAAAAAACAAAATATCCCAAATATTCAGAAATGAATTCAGAGTCCTTCAGCCCAGCAGGAAAGGTGAGGGAGCATCCAGGGAATTTTCCTGATGGAGCAAATCCCACCCAGCCAGCCCTGGGATAATTGATTTATTTCCTCACTGCCAGCTCACCTCCAGTCTTTATAAAATTAATTATAAATTAATTATTGGCTCGCCGTGCCCACATTAATTTGTGCAGTCCAAGCTGTTTCCAGGCATGGAATCATCTGGAACAGCTCAGAGGAGTCTAAATCAAAACCAGAGTGAAATCCATGGATTCATGGCAGGGAATGTTTGGAAATAAATAGAAAAAGCAAAAGCAAGATCAGATTTCAAGGAGTGGAAATGAGGAAGAGAATTCAAGGTAGGCCAAGCTCGTGTTCTTTAATTAATTTAAAAAATGAACAAAGTAAAATAATAGAAAAATACAATAAAATACAATAAAATACAATAAAATACAATAAAATAAAATAAAATACAATAAAATAAAATAAAACTGAGCTAATTCCAGGTTTTGGCAGCTGGAGGCCTCCCCTCCATCTGTGCTCTGCCATTCCAGCCACATCAGGGACACAAATCCCACCTGGTTGTTAATAAATTAATAATAAATTAATAACCACCAAGGTGGGAACCTAATATGGAATGGTGGGTTTGGGTCATGGAAGGAGATTTTCTCCCTTGAGGAAAAAGTGAAAAAAAAGCAAATTTTGGTCTTGGTGGCTGCTCCTGCAATGCTGAGTTTATACAGAAATGCTGGAAAAAATGAACTTTTGGGTCATGGAATCACAGAGAAGATGGAAAAAATCTCCAAGAGCATCCAGCCCAACCACCCCCAGCACTGCTCTGTGCCACAGCAGTGTCCCCAAACCCAGAGGGGGCACATCTGGCACATCTGGGCTGCCCCAAACTCACACACAGATGTTGCCTGTGAAGTTGATGTGGGGGCACCGGTGGGGTTTGCACATCACGGCCACCACGGCGATCTGCAGGCAGAGAAATCACATTAATTACCTCTGCAATCACCTCAATTAACTAATTCAAATTAGTTTATCACAGGGCTGGGGCATCTCTGGGGTTATTTTCGGATGTTCTGTGCTGTGGGTTAACACCTGAAGGGAAAAAAAACCAGCAAAAAATAGGAATAAGCTTATTAAATACTATTTAGTGTTTTCATGTTTCAGTAGAAATTGGGGTCTGACATGAAGAATTTGGTGGTTTCAGTGGAAATTGGGGTCTGATATGAAAAACTAGGTGGTTTCAGTAGAAATTAGGATTTGATATAAAGGATATGGGGAGTTCAGTAGGAATTGGGGTCTGATATGAAAAATTAGGAGGTTTCAGTAGAAATTGGGGTTTAATGTGAAGAATTTGGTTGTTTCAGTGGAAACTGGGGTTTGATATAAAAAATTTGGGGGTTCTTTATAAACTGGGGTCAGATATGAAAAATTAGGGGGTTCAGTATAAATTGGGGTTTAATGTGAAGAATCTGGTGATTTCAGAAGAAATTGAGGTCTGATATGAAGAATTTGGTGGCTTCAGTAGAAATTGGGGTCTGATATAAAGCATTTTGTGATTTCAGATAAAATTTGGGTCTGATATGAAGAATTTGATGGTTTCAATAGAAATTGGGGTGCGATATGAAAAATTAGGTGGTTTCAGTAGAAACTGGGATCTGATATGAAGAATTTGATGATTTCAGTGTAAACTGGGGTTTGATACAAAGAATTAGGGGGTTCAGTATAAACTGGGGTTTCATGTGAAGAATTTGGTGGTTTCAGAAGAAACTGGGGTCTGACATGGAGAATATGGGGGGTTCTGTATAAGCTGGGGTCTGATATGAAGAATTAGGAGGGGTTCAGTAGAATTTGGGGTCTGATGTGAAGAATTTGGTGATTTCAGAAGAAATTGGGGTCTGATATGAAGAATTAGGGGGGGGGTTCAGTGGAAATTTGGGCCTGATATGAAGAATTTTGTGGTTTCAGTAGGAATTGGGGTCAGATATGAAGAATTAGATGGTTTACACTGAATTGGATGAATTTCTCTGCTGAAAACACCCACAGTGACATGAACACAATTCTCCTGTTTCCTCAGAAAAATCTCAGGATATTTGGGCTTGGAGGGACCTTAAATCCCAATCCCAACACCTCCCACTATCCCAGGCTGCTCCAAACCCTGTCCTTGGACACTCCCAAAGATGGAGCAGCCACATGAAAACCTCAAGGAAGAAGAACTCGCCCCAAAATTTTTGCGCCGCGGGCACGGAAAAGGTGAGCAACGGATTTTGGGTGGGAATTAAACCCAAATTTTGGGCTGGGAGCAGGAGGAGTGAGGAGGAAAGAGGAAAAAAAATCACTTTTATCTCACCCCACTGGCTGTCCTGATGGGTTTGGCCTTGAGTTTGGGGAGCAGGACTTTCCTGAACTGCGGAGGGACGGCGGCGATGATGTCGACGAGCCGGGGCTGCGCCGGCAGCCCGTACTTGGCTGAGGTTTTGGTCTTCAGCCTGCAACCAAAAATCACCAAAAATCACCAAAAAAAAATCACCAAAATCTGCCCTCATTTCCACCAGTGCCACGCAGATCCTCTGATTTTGCTCTCCAGGAAAAAGTATTAAAAACCAAACCGTTGCGACGTGCCAAAAACGCCAAAAATCAACCCAAAAATCAAATGTTTTCTGTGTGTTTTCCTTCTAAATTTGGGGTTACCCATTTTCAAGGACAGCTCGTGACTGATGTTTAATTCCTGATTATTATAGTGTTTAATTCCTGATGATCATTGTTTGATCCTGATTAATTTGTGTGTTTAACCCTTACACACCCAGCCTGTAGCTGAGTTCATCTCCAAGGCAACTCCTGGCAGGAATTTCCAGGAAAAAAGTTTATAATTATGTCAATAAAGTGGGGAAAATGGGGAAAATTCAGGTTTTCTTGCACCACATAAATAAAGGAGGAAAAAATTTCTGTAAACAACAAATTTAGGTTTTCTTGCTCCATATAAATAAAGCAGGAAGAAATTTCTGCAAACTACAAATTCAGGTTTTCTTGCTCCACATAAATAAAGGAGGAAGAAATTTCTGTAAAAAACAAATTCAGGATTTCTTGCACCACATAAATAAAGGAGAAAGAAATTCCTGTAAACAACAAATTCAGGTTTTCTTACTCCACATGAAGAGGGAAGAAATTTCTGCAAACAACAAATTCAGGTTTTCCAACAAATATGAAAAAAAAGAAGCTTCTCTCAATAAATTTGGCTGTGACCCATTGCTAAAAAAATCTGATTTAATATTATTTCTGTATTAATGTTTCCTTTCCCTGATGGATTTGGGACTACAGAGGGATGGAGACAGGTAGGAAAAAAAAAAAAGCAATGAGATTTTCTTGGAGTTTTTCAGCAATCCCACCCATTTGAGACTCTGTAGGAAATCAGCCCAGAATTTATTGATCTTGGTGCCTTTGTTAGCAGAAAATGAGAGGGAAATGAAAGGTGAAAGGCCAGGCACTGACTTGTTGATGTCCACATCTCTGCCCTGCTCGTGAGCCTCCAGCAGCTGCTTTATGATGTCAGCAATGGTCATCACCATCAGCTCGGCCTGGCTGAGCTCCCCTGCACAAACAGGGAAAATAATGGGCCCCCTCCTCATGTGCAAATGGGGTGGCTGAGTCAGCTGCTCAGCTCTGGGACTCTCTGTCGGTGGGAGAAGGTGTGGAACCCTGCAAAGGCTCACCTTTCCTGGGGCAGTCTTGTTCTTGCCCTTGCCCGTGGCCTTCTGGAAGGCAGGGCCAGGGAGACAGCTGACGACGGCGTGCATGCCGTGGGGGCAGGCGTGCTGGTGGGGGGCTGGTGGGGCCATCTGCATAGGGCAGCGGGCCAGGTGGGGCTCAGAGCCCTGGCACCGCACCCTGTGTACCCAGAAGCTGTTCTTCTGGCTGAGGGTCTTCAGGCTGCCAAGGGAGAGGAGCAGGGTCAGCTCGGGTGCCAGAGACTCTCCCCCACCCAATGCTCATGCTGGGTGCCCATCCAAGGTGCCCTGCCCACCATGCCCAGTGCTGAGTTCTACCTGGAGTTGGGATCCTTCAGCTTCCTGTTCCAGAGCTTTCTGTGGGTGTACAGAGCCAGGAGGTGAGGGAGCATGCTGACAATGCCCAACTCTGAACCCCCTGCCCCATCATTTCTGCCCTCCCCAGCAGGATATGGAGACCCTACAGTACATCATGTTCTCTCCCCACTGGCAATTACTGTGCCAAGCCTGTCTGTACCATGTGTCCTAGCGGGACTGTGTGACTCCTGGCACCGGTAGGGGCTCATTACGGGCTGTATTTATAGTTGCAGGCTGAGACGGGGTGGGAGGGACCAAGGGACATTTGTCTTTCCTCTCCCATCTCCCACACTTTGCCAGCCATGATGGTGACCATCCCCAAAGACCTCTGGATGCTGCTGAACCCGACTCTGACCCTTGTCAAAGGCCAAAGAAGGGGATCCAGGCATGGCCAGACCATACCAGCACCTCACACACCCACCCATGTGTGCAGCCCTTCTCTGACCACTCCTCCAGTCTCTCATCCCCATGTGCACCTGCCCCACATGCCCAGGTGCAGCGCATGCCCCCCACATGCCCAGGTGCAGTGCATGTCCCCCACATCCCTACCGGTAGAAGCTGGTGTTGATGTGCTTCTCCCGGGGGAAGCCCAGCATCCCGCAGACCACACGGCTGTTGTTCCTGGTCCAGTTGGCATCACACACCTGCCTCCAGCGCCCATTGTGCTTCACCTCCACAGCACCCTCCATCACTGGCATGCTCAGCTTGGCCCGTGCCAGGATGGGCTTGAGCCGCACCTCCTCCAGGGTTAGTCCCGACACCTGCCACAGTGGGCATGGGGTAGGTGAGGGGCTCCAGCACTGAGAGCAGGGTGTTCAGAAAAGGAGCCAGGGGAAGGGTCAGTGGCACCTGCTCCAGTCGCCCTGGTGTACCCTGCTGGGCACAGGCGAATGCCATAGGCCCCCACTCACCTCTCCCAGGTGACCAGAGGTGGTAGCCTGGGGGGAGTTGCCAGGCAGGCGCTGTCCTGAGCACACCACACCAGCATCCTCGCCATGGTGGCAGTCACTGATGCCCCAGCCGTTGTGGGCACACTCTGCCAGGGAGCCTTCGCTGCCCCCACACCGCACGTTGTCCAGCCAGATGGGACCTGGGGACACAGCATCACAGGCCCCATCCAGTGCATCCCGCAAGCAGTCTGCACCCATAGCCCTGTGGGGAGGCTCCCACGGCCAGCGGGAAGCAGACTGCCCTCGTCGAGATCCCCTGCCCCCCACTCCCCAGCTGGCCCTACCTTCCCCTTGGCCGTAGGTGGCACTGTGGGTCCAGGTGATGGCTGCGGTGTAACCCAGCTGTCGGCAGGCGACGGTGGCCACGTGGAAGTCGAAGCCGTCATCGCACACGGTGCCCCAGCGCCCCTGGTACAGCACCTCCAGCCGGCCCTCTCCAGCTGGCCCCCGTGGTCCCCCCAGCCGCAGCTGCACCGGGGCCGGCTCCTGCCTGCTGGGGACCACCCAGCACACCAACAGCACCAGCAGGATGTGACTTGCACCAGTTGGCATCACCATCATGGTTCTGCCGGTGGGATGCCTGGGGACAGCCCAACAATGAGTCCTTGGGGACCATGGCAGAGTGGGGGTGCAGGTGCAGGCCCCCTGTGTCCCAGGAGCTGGCAATAGTGGAGGGATATCATGCCCTCTTGCACGGTGGTGACATCTCTGTCCCTGGGCTGTGGGGGATGCATGGGCTGGTCCTGGCCATACTCACAGGACACCCCAGCCCTACACCGCTCACCAGGTCACCCAGCTCTCACACAGCCCTCCCAGGCACCGGCAGCCACGGGCAGCCCCACGAACACCGCTCAGTGCTCTTGTTGTTTCCTGTCTGCCCCATGCTTCGGGACACGGGTGAGGGCCCCACAGAGCCCCCTTTTATCCTCCACTTGGATTCTCTACTGAACAGCAGGGTTCCTTCCCATTTGCACACAGCCCGGTCCCGGTCCCCTCACCTCTTCCCCTGCATCCTCATTCAGAGCATTGGTGGGATTGCTGACCCTCCTCCAGGTGCCCAGACCTCCCCTCCCGGGGGCAGCCCCGGCACTCACCGTGGCAAGGGATGGCCGTGCCGGACCGGCAGCGGTGTGGGGCGGGCGGCGGCGAGGGACGCGGTGGTGGCGAGGGGACGCAGCGGTGGTGGCGAGGGGAC
>JAOTQZ010000875.1:1669737-1687186 GCA_026546895.1 Pogonocichla stellata | reverse complement strand
TCCAGGAGAGCTGGAGAGGGACTGGGGACAAGGGATGGAGGGACAGGACACAGGGAATGGCTCCCACTGCCAGAGGACAGGGATGGATGGCATCTTGGGCAGGAATTCCTGGTGGGCTGGAATTGCCAGAGCAGCGGTGGCTGTCCCTGGATCCCTGGAAGTGTTCAAAGCCAGGCTGGATGGGGCTTGGAGCACCCTGGGATAGTGGGAGGTGTCCCTGCCATGGCAGGGGCTGGAAGATGATTTTTAAGTTCCCTTCAACCCCACATTTTGGCATAATTCTAATACTTAGCTAGGCCTGAGTAGCAGGGACTCTGTGTCACTGCAGGACCATCCAGTCCTACCAGTCTTGTACTGGCAACATTTTCTGTAGGATCTCACTGAGAACAGAAGTTGTTAAAAGTCAAGCTGCAAGGTGGATGTGAAGCACAAAGCTTTGCAGTGCCCCTGTTCATTTATTGTCTGGGCATGTTGCTCTCAGGTTTTTGAAGTCTCCAGGGCTGCTGAGCTCACACCTTTCCATCTCATCTTTTCATGTTTTGCTATCTTGGCCTCCAGCCACCTCCTGAATAGTCTGGGTCATTCATCAGCTTGCTTTTTGCTCACAGAATATGAATTTTGATGCTATTTCCAAGCTCAGCTGTGTTGTGTGAATGCCCATGAACTCTGTGCCCCTGAATCTTTCTGCATTTTGAGTGCTCACACTTGGGTATGGTGCCAGTAAATAACTCTGCCACTTCTGACTGGAGACTTGTTTGAGCTGCTCTGTCCCTGCAGCAGCAGGTGAGTTCTTTGGGCTCCTTATCTTGCACTTGCTGTGCAATTTGCTGTACCTAAACTTTGCAAACCAGGCACCAATTTTTTTCTCACTTTATTTTTTTTTCCTGGCTCTGTGGAAGTCTCAGCTTAAAACTTTTCCCAGCAGTGCTTTAGGAGCAGCAGATTTTTACCCTCGTGGGGTTACATACTGACCCTTTTGGCTTTGAAAATTCATTTAACATTTTCAGAGAAAATGAGAGCATTCTGCTGCTTTCCAAGGGTAAGAGTTCATTCCAGGATTTATGGACAAAGCTCAGCACTCTGAAAGCAGAGATCAATTCCACTAAATTTGAAATCAACTATAGGCAGTGGCCTGGTTTCACAGTGTGCAAAGCTTTGCAGAGGTTAACACAAGCAGAGAGTGTGTGACCTTTGGGTCCCACCTAGAAGAATGACTCTGAGGGTGAGGGACCTTTTGGTATTTAAGTTTGCTTTATTAGTTTTGGTCAATATGCATTTAAGTGGTTTTGACCTAATCTCACAGGAGGCCCTAGGTCTGGTTTGTCATCAATCTGTGTTACACTCCCAGCCTTGCTCTGTGCAAGGTGGCAATTGTACAAGTGACAGATATTCCAGATCCTTCTGTGCATCTGCCTTTTGTAGGCAGTTCTTGTGGGAATTCCTGGTTTAGTTTTGTGTTTAGCTACAGAGGTGCTGCCTCTGTAAAACTAAATTACAAAGCAGAACCAATTTGGGCTCCCAAGGGGAGGATTTTTTTAAATATCTGCTGTTCATTCCTTGCCCTGCTCCCAGATGTGGATGGAGTTGATAATCTTTCTTGCAAGGACAGGAGCAGGAATGTCTGGTGAGATTCCTTCTGGCCCCATGATTGTTTTGCTGACCTAGTTTGGCTCTCTGTAGCTGCAGTCCACTGATGAAGCTGTGCCAGGTCAGTGAAACATTTTCAATTAATGTATTGAACAGGGATTAGATGTGAAATTATCTCAGTGTGTGTTTTAGTCTGCTTCTGATTTTTAGGACACTCTTAGATGAGGTTTTTTTTTTGTTGTTGGCTGAGGGTTTTTTCCATGCTCCTCTTTTCAGAAGGACATTTTGGAGTGCAGTATTGAAATGTCAGACCCTCCTGCCTCTGGACAGAGGCTGTTTTATGGAGCTGTTGTTATTTACCAGTGTCCAGTTTTGGTCCACTAATTTATTTTCCACATATATATTTTTTTTTTAACTGCTTTCAGGTGAACAAGGCAGGAGAAAGTGCAGCTGAAGTGGGATTTGTGGAGTGCTTGAAAGGCTCATTATTTAAAAATAAATTGAAGGGCTCCATCTGAGTGTCTCTCTTCATGTGTAATTCAGTGAGAGTTCAGCCTGAGATAAGGTTGGGCCCCAAGTATTCATAACTTATCACAAAACAAGAGTGGTGTGAAGGCAATGTGTGAAGCTGTGCTGCTAATTGCTTCCACATTTTAGTATGGATTGTTATTTGCATTATGCAGGAAGAGCTAGGTTACACTGACCTTACCAGGGAGAATCTGAAAGCAGGGAATGCTGTGAGTTGAGAGAATGGAGAAGGAAAACTCTTGGTGTTGCCTGAATGGAGAAAAATTAGAGATTTTGCCACTTGGAAGATGGCATGGGGCTCAGAACTGAACTGCATGGCAGCACTAAAGGGTTTGTAGTGGTTTCATAAATAATGGAAATGCTGATTTGAACTCATAAATGTTCTGATTAAATCTTCCAAAAAAAAAAAAATCAGTATTGCTCAAGTTATTGGGAAAATGGGTTTATTCTTAGCTGGTCTTGTTTCAAGGAAAGGAACCAAATTTGAAGAAAGGAGATGTGCCAAAAGCTTTAATAGGCAGATGGAAAATGTTTGCAGCAGGAAAATTAGTGGTGGCTGATTTCTTCCACAGAAAATGGGATTCTTGCTGCTTGCCAAAATCCTGAATTGGTTTTTGGGAAATGGCCTTGGTTGTGGTTAACAGGATCTGGTGTTTAATTGCATTGTGGCACTTCAGTTAAATTTTCACTAGTGGTATAAAACTTGTATTGAAGAATATTTCACTATGAGAGAAGTTCAGTTTTTATGGTCTGTACATTCCCCTTCAGCTAAAGCTGTGAAGGAAATCAGATTTGCTTTTAGCCTGGTGATATTTTCCCTACTAAAGCAAATATGGGGAAGGGCTGCTGTCAGTGGCAGGCACAGATGCCATTAACCCTTGCTGTGCTGCTGCAGGTGAAGGAGAACCTGCTGTCCTGCAAGATGCTGCTGCACTGCAAACGGGACGAGCTGCGCAAGCTGTGGATCGAGGGCATCGAGCACAAGCACGTGCTGAACCTGCTGGATGAGATTGAGAACATCAAGCAGGTCCCTCAGAAGCTGGAGCAGTGCATGGCCAGCAAGCGCTACCTCAACGCCACCGACATGCTGGTATTCCTCTCCTTGTCCTTCCTCTCCTTGTCCTTCCTCTCCTTGTCCTTCCTCTCCTTGTCCTTCCTCTCCTTGTCCTTCCTCTCCATGCCCTTCCTCTCCATGCCCTTCCTCTCCATGCCCTTCCTCTCCGTGCCCTTCCTCTCTGTGCCCTTCCTTTTTCCCCTGCCCTTCCTCTTTCCCCCCCTTCCTTCCTTTTTCCCCCCCTTCCTTCCTTTTCCCCCCTTCCTTCCTTCCTTTCCAGACACCTGCCTGGATCATCTTCTTTCTTAAAATCTTCCCAATTGTTTCAAAGCCATTTTTATTATAGAAGGAACTGTCTCCTGTGTCCCTTCTCTTTCATCCCCAACACAACTTTGGTCATTATTCAGAGGGGAGATTCTTGCACAATTTGGGTGGGTTTGTGTGGGTGAGAGGACAATTAAGGTTTAGCTTGGGCATTAGGAGGAATTTTTTCACAGAAGGGGTGCTGGAGGTGGGAATGAACTGCCCAGGGAGGTTTGGAGTCCCCACCCCTGAGGTGTCCAGGGAATTCCTGGATGTGGCATTCAGTGGTGGGGACTTTCCACAGGTTGGACATGATGATCTCAGACATCTTTTCCAACCTAACTGGTTTTATGACTCTGTGATTCTTTTCCCAGGGCTGTTGATCCTTTCTGCTTATTCCAGCTCTTGTTTAATCTCTTTTTCTCCCTTCCTTCAGGTGTTTTCTTCTCTTCAGCTCCATCTCTTTTATAACGTGCCTTTCAGTTCCAGTCTTGTGCAGGAGTTAGAAAGTTCCTGGACTTCTCTAATAACAATCTTTCTTTTTCTAAATTTAACAAGCACATTTCCTCACCAGGCTCCAGTCCTTCCTTTTCTGGAACTGTTTTCTAGGAATTAAAAACAAGAGAGGTGATATTTCTTTTCTCAATCCTGACATGTAGAGTGCTCAATCCAGTTCTGGGCTCTCCAGTAAAGACAGATGGAGTTACTGGGTCCAGGTCAGTGGGGGATTACAGGGATGGTTAAGGAGCATCTCACACATGGAGAGAGGCTGGGAGAATCCTCAGGGAGATGTTTTTGATAGTTATTATTGTTTTCTGGAGTGGTGCATGGAAAACAGAGCCAGACTCTCCTTAGTGGTGCCCAGGGATGGGAGGGGAGGAATGGGCACAGTCTGAAATACAGGGGACAGTTTGACCCTAGACCAGCCCTTTTTTACTGTAGGGATGGTTGAACACTTGAACAAGTGTTCAAACCAGAGAGGTTTTGGAGTCTCCCTCTGTGGAACATTTCCAAATCCAGACTGGACATGGCTCTAGGTGCCCATGCTTGGGCAGGGAAGTGGGTTTGATTTTCTCAAGAGGCCCTTTCCCTCCTGAACCACTCTGTGGTTAAAAAGTGGAGGCAAAAGTGCAACCTCAGTTTCTTACTCCTCTTTGTCAGACAGTGCCTTTAAGGCCATCTTTTCATTGCCTTATTTTTGTTGGTTTTTTTCCACTTTACTGCCCTTTGTTGTCTCACTTAGTTGTGCCTCTTCATTTCTTTTTAATAAGTCATTATCCAAGAGGAGAAAGAGCTGGAAATTGTCACCCTGAAGTTTAATTTCCTCCTTTTTGCTTTATCTTATTTTACCTTAAATATGACTTTGTAAAACTTACCTTGTTCCCTCTGGTACATTTCCCACAGCTGGATGCCACTCTCATGCCATGGCCTGTGGAACCCCACCTGGTTTTTGTTGTTGCTGTCACATCCTTGTGTCTGGTTCCACTCTGCCATCACCTTCCTTTTGTTTTGCTGTTCCTCCTCCTGTGCCAGCCCTGCTGCAGTCACAGGATCATGGAGTGGCTTGGCTTGAAAGGGACCTGAAATCTCACCCCAGTGCCACCCCTGCCATGGCAGGGACACCTTCCACTGTCCCAGGCTGCTCCAAGCCCCAATCCAGCCTGTCCTTGAACAGCTCCAGAAATGGGAGAATCCAAGTGTGGTGTTTGCCTGATACTTTAAAATATGAAAAATGAGGTGTAAAGTAAGGGTGTTCAGTGTAGGCACCAAAATATGATACTCACAGTTGCCATCAGTATGAGTTGAAATGTTGGTGCTTTTTTCACCAGTTTGCTTGGTTTGGTTTTTTTTTTTTTAATGGGTTCTTTTTTGAATTAATAGAACCCCAGACAAGTAACCTATTTCCTATTCAAAATCTGAGTTAGGAAGTGTAAGAAGAAAAATAACCTTGCTTAAGATTTCTCATACGTTAGGCTTTAGAAATGGTTTTCAACCTGTGTATTTGATAATCTTACTGGTTTGCAATATTTTGTGTACATTTATTTTAAATATAAACACTTATGTGTATATAAATGTGTGCTTAGGTAGAGTTGCCTGTGGCTATAAGGGAGAGACAGCATTAGATCTCTCTGATTTATAGACTTCTGCAGCATTTCTGTTGCTGCTCTGTGTTTGGTTGTTTTTTGTTTTCAGCACAGCAAATATTTTCTAATAAATCAAATAATAATGATATCAAAAGCAGCTGTTAGTTCATGGGCTTTTTTGAATATAAATCAAGGAATACAGAGAAACCTCAAGTGGAAATTGAACACTCAATTTCAGCCACTCGTTGACACTTACAGTTCTCATTTGAAGACAAATGTGCCTGTATAAAGAAGCAGTAATTCACCTGCATTTGGAGCTTTTCCCTGGCCAAAAATCACTGCAGGCTCATTGGCTTTTGCCATCTTGTGTTAACACAGCTCTGCGAGGCTGTGCTGTTGTAATCACTCACTGGCTCTGGGATAATTCCTTGGATATGATGGGAATATTATGTAAAATCATTCCTGATGTGTCAGGGAGGCACAGTGTCCATAGATCTGCCTGTCCTTTGGTTTCATTCCTCAAGGTAAACAGCTGCTCATGGCTCAGGAAAAACCCAAAACAAGGAGTTTGTGGCCCTCACCATGCAATTAATACAATTCCTGTAGCCCTGTGATCCCTCCAGTCAGAATTGGACCTTTCCAGCCTGGATGCAATCCTTCCAAAGGCATCATTCCAGCCTGCTGCATCCCATCCCTGCAGCCTGCTCTTTGTATTCCACTCACATTAATTGAAGTAATTTTGCCACTGAAGCGTGTTTCAAACCTCTGCATTTAAATTGAAATTTTAATTCCCTTATTGTTTGGAAAAGAGGGCTGAGGATGGCTTGTTACAGGTTTCATTATCACTCAAAACTCTCCAGCTGCTGGTTCTAATGTGCAGTGACTGAGTAATGCAGGCAAGGATTGTTAATAAAAGACTGGCAGCTTTTCCCACTTGGATAAACACAATGCAGAGGTACTTTGTGACAGCTTACATTTGTATGAAGTTAAATTTTTTTTTTAAGTGACAGCTTTTTTTTTTTTTTCTGATTCTGTATCCAGCCAGAGCAGCACACAAATATCAGGTGTTCCTCCAGCATCTTGATAATTCCATGAGCACAGGCAGTAGGATCAGGTTTGCTGTCCTATAATTGCACATTACAGGGTGTCAAAAAGAACCCATTTCCAGCATCCTTTGAATTGTGAAGCTTTGGAGAATTTGGGAATGTCTGGAACAGATAAAATGCCTGTTTGAGCTGGAATGCATTTTAGTTATTTTCCATTTCTTTATGTGCCTGTTTTATAGAGTGACTTTGTGCATTTGCCTGAAATGGAGCTGTTTTATCACATGCTGAATTACTGACAGCAATATTCACTGTTATGGGGCACTTGAGTGCACGTGCAGCCATTTGTGGGTGGTTTTTGTTTAATGTAAAACAAGAAAAGGGTTCAGGGGGGACCTCCTGGCTCTGCACAATTCCCTGACAGGAGGGGACAGCCCCAGGTCAGACTCTGCTCCCGGGAACAGGGACAGGAGGAGAGGGAACGGCCTCAGGGGGGAGATTGGGGAAAATTTCTTCATGGGAAGGGCAGTGGTGTTAGAGTCCCCATCCCTGAGGGATTTCAAAGCCTGTGGATGTGGCACTTGGGGACATGGGTCAGTGGTGGCCTTGGCATTGCTGGGAATGGTTGGACTTGATTATCTGAGAGCTCTTTTCCAACCTAAAACGTTCCACAATTCTGTGATCTGCTATTGAGGGGAAATTCTGACCAGGAGGAGCTTCCTAAGAACAGTCTCCAGAGAGGGGAGCAGAGCAGGGGCCAGGGACAGATTTGATGTGTCACTTCCCTGGAAGCCTGAGCTTGGCTGCTGCAATGAGGAATCCAAGTTCTTCCAGAGGAGATGTTTTGGGAGTGCTCCACACCACCAGAGATCAGCAGCAGGACAGGCAGCAGTGACCAGGACAGGAGATTCACCCTTGGAGGAAACAGTTTCATGTCCAGTCTCCCCAGCACTGGGCTGTGCATTGATTATGCTCTGCATAGTAATTAATAAATTAATTAGCTCAAGACTGTGGAGATCTGTGCTGTTACTTTAATTCTGCTGATTCTGCTATTGACACATGAGGTCCCAGTAGGGAAAACTTAATATTTGCCATTTGTTTCTATAATTTAAGAGCTGAAATGCTGAAAACAGTGAAGAAATATTGTTGAATAAAGTAATTCAAGGTCATGTCATGTAATTAAATAAAAACTCTTTAGGCTGCTTTGGTCTTGTGTCTGGATTTGCCCTTGTGGCAGATAATAAACACTGAAACTGCAGAAATCTGTCCATGGGATAAGAGGGAGGACCATTGCTATTTCCAGCTGATTTTTTTTTTTTATTAGGAAGACAAGAAGGAAGAATGAAGGTGGGAAGAAGAAAGGATGGAGCCCTTTGATTATTCTTTACTTAACTTCCCCATCCTTGTGTTACAGAGTGAGGAACTGGTGTTTTCCTCTTGGGCACATCCTTCTCCTGTGTCTTTTTCCCAGGAAATAAAAAGCTGTCAGTATTTTGTTTCTCCAGAAGCAGGGAATGCTCCAACACCTACTTTTCTTTTTTTCCCAGTGTTAAAGACTTCAAGTTTTTAATGTCAGGAAAAGAATAATATGTATCTCCTGCTCTGCTTTCTGATGTGAGTAATAGCAGCAGGTTTTTGTGGTTTTTGAGCTGATTACTTTCTCACTGCACATTTGGCATTTTACAAAAAAAGTGAGGTTTTGGTTTTTTTAAAAGGCAGGAGTTTACAACACCACTGAGTGACTGGGTGACAACAGAAGGGGTGATAGAAGTGGAAGGGGTGTGAGTAAGTGGAAATGCTGTGCAGAAATCATGGAATCCCAGAATGGTTTGGGTTGGAAGGGACATTAAAGCTCTCCCAGTGCCACCCCTGCCATGGGCAGGGACACCTCCCAGGTTGATCCAAGCCCCATCCAACCTGGCCTTAGACACTTCAGGGGTCCAGGGGCAGCCACAGCCTCTCTGGGAAACAAATGAAGGTGGCACAGGAAAATGAGATAGAGGAGAAATTAAACAGGGCAGGGATATCCTGGAGAATAGTGAGGACAAGGGGCCCCACTTGCTGTGGGGAGTCAAGCTTTAAAATGAAATATTTTCTCAGGAGCTGAGGTTGTTTTTTGTTCTGTATGCAAAATATTTACCCTCTTCTTCCTCATCCCATAATGAGCATCTCATTCCAGAAATTCCCTGGATCCCTGGAAGTGTCCAAGGCCAGCTTGGAGCAGCCTGGGACAGTGGAGGTGTCCCTCCCCATGGCTGGGGTGGCACTGGATGAGCTTTAGGATCCCTTCAGCCCAAACCATTGCATGATTCTTTGTCGTCCTCAACAACCTCTAGTGCTCCTCACTTTGCTGTCACTCCATGTTAATCCTCTGGAAAAGCCTTTGGAGTGACAACCCCTCCCTGGAAAACACTCTCAGCCTGGGCATGGCTGAGAAAGTTCCATTTTTATTACTTGACTGCAGCTGCCACCTGTGGCTTTCCTCAGGAGGGCACAAGGAGAGTCTTTCAATCACAAATACCTTGTAGTGAGCAGAGTTCTTACACCTTAAGTAGCCTGGAATAATGAAATAAATAAAAATAACAATGCAGTTCTCAGGCTGCATTTTATTTACTGCCTGCCTTTCAGCTGGAACAAGGAAAATCAATAGAAACCACTTTCATTTTGTTTCTGCATTCCTTAGTGCAGCCCTGGGATTCAGGTGCTGCCGTGGATGAGTTTTATATTTTGGAATTAAGTAAGTGGAAATAAGAGACCTGGGTTTGTTTGGGATTCTGTAGAAATGCTTTTATAGGTAAATTTAAATTTTGCCTCTGCTTGAAATTCTCTTTTGAGAAGTGACATCTCCAGGGTTGTATCTCATTTCATGTGAGGCTTCTGTTAATTGTTAATAATTGGCAAATCTGCTGATTTCTTAAGGTGAGGGACAGGTGAGAAAGAGGCACCTTGGTTTTTGTTAATTTTATTAATTCCATATATACTTGGAATATGTTCTGGTGAGTCACAAAACCGTGGAAATCATGGGCTTTGTGTGCCTGGAAGGTCTGGGGCCACACAAGGAGGATCTGAGGGCATTTGCTTTGTCCAGGCTGAGTTTGGTGGAATATTGGTAAATTCTTTATGCAGAAGGATTGGGGGGTGTTTATTCTTAGATCACTTTTCACCTCTCTTCTATAATTTTTCCCTGTTTTCCCCCCTTAAATACTGCTTTTATTATATTTAAATAAACTTTAGGCTAGTTTTAAACACATTAGAGCATGGAATTTCCCTTACAAACATCTTAATTTTTTCCCCCTGGGCATAGTTATCAATGACTTGCCCTCATTCTTTTCCTGGTGTAATTTGCATTATCTCTTGCATGAAGTTTTAGCACCTAAAGCTGCCTCCTTTGACCACAGGCTTGACCCCAGCTCCTCCTCAGAACCTCTCCAGAGCATCATCAGGGGGCTCTTGGCTCTGCTAATAACAACCCTTCATTTCAGCTGCTGAAAGTTGATTTAATAGGAAATCAGGCTGTGATGAAGGTGGAGCAGAGTTGGAATACAGAGGATGCTTTTCCAGCCATCATTGGTCTTTCCAGGAATTCTTTTTTAAACTCTGGGGTGTAAGACAGAACTGTGTCCCCAGTAAAACTCTGCAGCAACACCAAGAAAAAATTGTTGAAGGGCTATGGGACACTATAAAATAATCCAGATAAATCTGATTGAATTACTTTTAAAAATGCAGCTTTAAAGCTGGTGGAAAGGTGTAATAAATTCAGTTTTACTAAAACATTTGAAACATTTGGGGTGAAAATGGAAATGAGAAGTGAAAGCAAAAAGTCTTGGGTAATTCTGTGATGCCAGTAGAGAATTCTGCCATTTCAGGGAAGTCATTTGTCCATACTGGTGGAGAAATTGCAGAATTTGTGTTCAGGTCCAAGTGAGCAGTTGGATAAACCTCTTGTTTTTAGCCCTTCTCTTCCTTTTGGTTCCAGCACTTTGTTGCTAGAAAGACATTGATGAATTACAGCGAGTGGAGGAGGAAGGAGAATGATTGATGGCTGACTGAGGCAAATGCAAAAGAATTAAATTTCTGTAGCTGGAGGAAAGGACAGCAAGTGAGGAACATAATTTTATAAATATTTAAAAGTTTGCAGAGGGAAAACAGTGTTTGGTCATTGCCATTGGAACACTTCAGAAAAATAAAAACTGTTTGTCCTTTGTGTTAAGGTGTTTCAGACCAGGTTTACCCAAAATAACCCTTTTATTTTTGTTTCTGCTTTTTTTTCTCTCCTTGCCCCCTCAGATCAGTTTGCTTGTCCCAGGATGAGCTGTTTCCCTGCACACTGAGCACTTTTTTTGGTGTGTATAGCTGAGAACCTTTCAAAGTGATTTTTCAAACTTCTCCCTCTCTCAGCTTCAGTCATCTGTGTCAGTCCTCCCACCCCCCTTTTTGTGCATCTTTTACTCACAAATCCTTTCATGCCATGACGGGGAGTGACTTCAGCTCTTCCCAAAATACTGCAAAGGAACCATAATCATAATCTATAGCTCTTTCTTTGCTTTTTGCTTGTTGATTCTGACAAGATTTTTCAAGGTGAGCAAAATTGGGAACAATTTCTTCCCTCACTGGAATATCCATGATGTAAACACCCAGTGCTGTCCATCAGCTCCTCATTAATCCTCATGTCCTGGGTTCCTTTTTTCCTTTTCCTGTTTTTAGGGAGAAGGAGGCAGTGGCAGTCAGGAATATCATCACTGATCTTTGTGCTTTTCCTATTTTCCATGATTTTACCTGAAGACTCTCTGCTGTAGGATCACCAGCGTGGTTTTTAAGTTCAGGCTCATCTTAACTAATTCCTATTCACTGATTTATCTTGATGCCACCTCAGGCTGTGCTGTGGCAATTTGGTAGCAGACAATTCCCAACCTTTGGATTTCTTATTTCTGAAGTTTTCCTTGTATCCCATTATTTGGCTGGCCCATCACTTTTCAACTTCATCCTGATTCACCTTGCAACCAAAATACTGCAACAAATCTACAGCTGAAACACAGCCTTGATAAAACCTTTGTCAAGGTTGGAATTAAAAGACATAAATGCAGTGTAAAGCAGGTTTAATCAGGTTAATTAACAGGTGTTAAGTGTTGCCAGCAGTGGAGGCTCCAGGTGCTTCACAGGCTTTTGGATTTTGGGTGTTATTCTGTGATTCCAACCATGATTCCTTGCATTGTCCATCAAAAATGTGGGAATTTTGCAGCCTTAAATTCAGGAGCTCCTTGCTTATTGTATTCCTAATAAACTTAGCAGTGATTTGGAATTTTAGGTGGGTAAAAATAGAGAAGACAAATCAACCCTGCTGAAGTAAACATTTTCTCACTGCTCTCCAGGTACAATTCATGTCCAAGAGCTTTATTTATTCCCCTCCTTTTTCTCAAGTTGCTTTTTCCATGGCTTTTGCTCAGTCTGTCACAGCTCCTGTGCCCAGGCAGTGGGTGGCACAGAGACTGGGTGGCACAGAGACTGAGTGACACAGAGACTGGGTGACACAGGAATTGGGTAGCACAGAGACTGGGTGACACAGAGATTGGGTGGCACAGGAATTGGGTGGCACAGAGATTGGGTGGCACAGGAATTGGGTGACAGAGACTGGGTGACGCAGAGACTGGGTGGCACAAAGACTGGGTGACAGGAATTGGGTGACACAGGAATTGGATGACACAAGAATTGGGTGACACAGAGATTGGGTGACACAGGAATTGGGTGACACAGAGATTGGGTGACACAGGAATTGGGTGACACAGGAATTGGATGACACAGAGACTGGGTGGCACAGGAATTGGATGACACAGGAATTGGGTGACACAGAGATTGAGTGGCACAGGAATTGGGTGGCACAGAGATTGGGTGATACAGGAATTGGGTGGCACAGAGATTGGGTGATACAGGAATTGGGTGGCACAGGAATTGTGTGACAGAGACTGGGTGACACAGAGACTGGGTGGCACACAGACTGGGTGACACAGGAATTGGGTGACACAGGAATTGGATGACACAGGAATTGGGTGGCACAGAGACTGGGTAACACAGGAATTGGGTGGCACAGAGATTGGGTGGCACAGAGACTGGGTGACACAGAGACTGGGTGACACAGAGAGTACTGGGTGACACAGGAATTGGGTGACACAGGAATTGGGTGGCACCTGGGTGTGTTTCTTGCTGCTGTTCTGCCTCTCCCAGCGCTTTGGTTCACAGGTTTGGGTGGGAAGGGACCTTAAATCCCATCCAGTGCCACCCCTGCCATGGACAGGGACACCCTCACTGCCCCAGGGTGCTCCCAGCCCTGTCCAGCCTGGCCTTGGACATTCCAGGGATCCAGGGGCTGCCCTAGGATTTCAATTCCAGGTCCTCCCAGGGAAGAGGGATCAGCCTTTCTGGGTGTTGTGTCTCTCTGCCCACTGCCAAGTCCCAAAAGCTGCAGTGTGAGGACTTTCCTGTTCCACAGCACTTTCCAGGCTCAGTCCTTATCTCCTGCACGTCAGCTGCAAATGGAATTCAGTGACCTGCTTGTTTAGATCTGCCTACACTTATTTAAACTGGTTTTTAGTCATTTTCCTTTCCTGTACCTTGTGAAAGTGAGTCCCTTGTAAAAGCAGCAGATCAATTCTCCTTTTAAATGTCAGCATTGTTGTATTCACCAGCAAGGCAGCTGGAACCTTCTGGGTTGTTGCTTATTTATTTACTCTTTTATTCCAAGGGCTCAGCTTTTTCCCTTTTGTCAGATTGTGTTTGTGTATGACTTTTTTTTTGTCTCGAATTATGACCCACCACGTTGTTTTCTTTTAACCTTTCTCAGTTGTGTGTTCATGTTTTCATATCTGTTGTTCAAATTCAGAACAGACTGGTTTCCCAGCCAGAAAGGATTTGGTTTTCTAGTAAAATAATTCAAAATTGAGGAAGGAATTCTTCCCTTTGAGGGTGGTGAGGCCCTGGCACAATCCAATCTGTGGATTCCTCATCCCTGCAAGTGTCCAAGGCCAGGCTGGATGGGGCTTGGAACACCCTGGGATGGTGGAAGGTGTCCCTGCCCATCAGAACTTCTATGTCCCTTCCAACCCAAACCATTCCATCATTCCATAGTTTTTTGATTCTATCATTATTTTGGGGTTTTTTTCCACCTCCCTGAAAAAAAGCATCTAATTGAAACTTTTCACTTTCTCTCTGCTCACTTCCAGGCTTGTGGGGGGTTCAGCAGAACCTTTGAGAGAATAAATAGATTTCACTGTAAGCAGATTGGAAAACTTTGGCTGAAGTCAGAAAAGAAAGAATTTTGACAAATACCTTGTTAGCACTTAGGTTGTTGTTGTAAAATGCTGAATTAAACCCTTCCAAATTGCCTGTTACACTAAGCAAGTGTTTAGCTGTGTTTTCTTTTTAAGGCAATTAAGCCTTGCTATAAACTGCCTGTGACCTTTAAACAAGCTGCCTAATGGTGCTGGTGCCACAGTTATTTTCTATAAACTTGCAATTTTTAGCTTATACAAAAGCACAGCTCTTTTTTAAGGCTTATTTCATCTCTATTTCCTAAAGGCTCTTTGCTTATTGTAGGTACTAATAAGCAGAGAGAGATAAGAAGATTTGAACATCAGGAATTGCTATCAGATCATCTAAGCCAAATTCTCTGCTAATCCAGGCCAATATTTTAATTAGTGTTTGACTAAATTACAGTTATTGTGTGTTCATGAGCAGCTTTCAATGGGAGAGAGAGCTGAATTCAAGAATTAAAGGAGGTGCTGCTGGGGACTGCCCATTCTTTTGCTACAATTTGCTCATTGTAATGCAGTTTTTTCCACAAGAATAACAACTTGTTTATTGTTGATTCCTTTTCCAGCTGCTCTGTATTGCTGTGGCTCCTCTCTGCACCCCAGCTCTTGCCAAAAGATTTATGTGGGGGAGCTCTTTTACCTGTAATTATCTTTAGTGTCCAGCTAGTCTACCACAATGCCATGATCCCCCTGCAGAAAAACAAACTTTATTTCCATTTAACTGTATGTATAGAAAAAAGAGCAAGGAGGGACCATCAGCTGCTTTTTCTGGACCCTTGAACCACTTGCAGCATCTCATTTCAAGGTTTTCTTGGGCTGCTTTTCCATTCTCAGTAGTGACTGGAGTCTTGCTGGATAACTCTTCCTCTCTATCCAATTCCACATCTTTTAGTCCTTTTGGGTGCAGCCAGCAGGTGATGGGAGTGTTAAAAACCAGGGAAAACTGGTTTGCATCTGTTGTATAATCCAAGTTTTGGTGTGTTAGGAACAGAGTGGGGACATAAAGTCAAAAAAGTTTCTTCTAAAGTTCCACTGTTGATCTGCCTTTAGTATATATTTAATTTTGTGCATTTTTTATTGATGCTTTTGCTTCCTTTTGGTCGCTTTTGCTATTCTGGGCTGGTTTATCCAGCACACAAAGGTTTTAATCTCTTTTTTTTTTTTTATTCTGGAATATAATCTTGGGTGCTGCTTTGTTGCCAGGACCTAAATCATCTTTCTGTAAGCGAAACTGTGGAAAGGAAAAATGTTTGGTTTGGTTTTTAGCATAATATTTATATTTGTTGCCATCTAAACCAACTGGAGACCTTCCTTTGACTTCCATGAACGTGAGCATAATAGATGGTTGAATATTCAATTTTTTTCCTTAAAAGATGTCCTTGAGAGCAGTATTTTTGCCTTAATATTTTTTTGTGAGCAATGAACTCTTTAGGAACTGCAAAGACAAAAACAGAGCTGAGTGGAAAGTTTAAATTCCCATTCCTTGCATTTCAGGGAAAACTTATCCTGGATGTCTTGGAATTGTTTTAATGTCACTTTGTTCTGGATTTCACTTCTTTTCTGGCTGCTTTTTCATCTCTCAGTTTCTCAGTATGACAAATATTGCTCCTGCTCCTTGCTCTGCTGGGATTTTTGGCCCAGCTCCCAGGGCAGTTGCAGCTCCCCTGAAGTGATTGAGGGGGTTCAAGTGCCTTTAGAATGGGGAAATTCAGGCAAAAAAAGCTCCACCTGCCAAAGGAAGAAAAGAGGAATTAATGCTTCCACTTCTGCCAAAGTTTCCCATGTGGTGTCTGCTGAGCTGCTCCACTTGTGTGAGCTCTGACACCTCCTCTGGGAAGAAGGAAATTGGGTTTTTCCATCATCTTCAAAGTGGTTTTCTGATGTGTGGTGGCCAAACTTCCCCAACTGTTCCTGGATGGATAATGGGAAGGAAGAGGATGGACAGGGTTGTGTGTCAAGTGAGGAGATTTAAAAATGAATATAAAAAGCTTGGCTGTCCCATGGATATTCCAGGTTTTTCCTGGGCTTGGAGGCCAGCAAAGGAATGCACTGGTGATGGATGTTCTTCCAGCAGAGTTAATATTTACTGGTACTGAGGGAGCAGCCCTCGGCTGGGCTGGCTGCTCACTGTATCTTTGCTTTTAATTTTTAATGTTTGGCTGACAGGTTTGTTCTGAACCGAGATCCTGAAGTGCAAGCAAATGTCTTCTTTCACTGACAGTATCCTCAGTTAGCAGGGAATGGGTTTTTAAATTTTATTTTAAACCTCTGCATGCCAAACATGCTCTTTCCAGTTCCTTACAACATCAGCACTGAGAGTTTGGAAGCTGCAGAGGGATGCCATCGTTTATTTATGAGTAACTGGAAATCTCTGTTAAATAGAAAACCAACTGGGAGGGGTGCATAGTGAGTGTTGTTTTTAGGTGCTGATTTGTCATTCCTGGTGGGTTTTGTCTGTGTTTGGGTTTTGTCCACCTTTCTTTTTAGGATAGGAAAGGAAATTAGGAAATTTTAGTGCCCATGGAATGTCAGCTGGTCATTATTTCAGATATTCAAATGGTGCAACCACAGGACATAACCCTTGTGCAGCCTAAAGGATGAGGCCTCCTAAGCTTTTTCAGTCATGACTTTAAGCAAATTAATTTAAGCCATTTTCTCCCTATTTGTAGAATTTGGAATAATGTGGGGTTTTTGTGTTTCTGTAATGGAAATAATAACAACCATCAAACACCATTGTCACTATCTTCTTCTAACACTTCTCTACTTAATAATCCTCTTATTTGGGGATAAACCATGCTTTGATTTTTATTAAAGAACGGTTTTTTCACTAACTTATTTTATACATATGCTTAATATTTGAAGGTTGTGCATTAAATCTGAATTATTTGGATGTTGGACCCTTCTACATAATTTGGGGATAGAAATAAAGAACTATTACTTCAAGATTTCCTGCTTTAGAAGGGTTTTAAGGATAGAATCATCCTGGGATTCAAACACTCCCCTAATCCAAGAGGAAAATTGCAAAATGGAATGAATTGATGGTGAGAGTTGAACGAATCGATGTCTAAAAATTGTCCCATTTTTTTCCCCCCAGGTGTCAGCAGTGGATTCCCTGGAGGGTCCCCTCCTGCAGGTGGAGGGGCTGAGTGACCTGAGACTGGAGCTGCACAGTAAGAAGATGAACCTGCACCTGGTGCTGATCGACGAGCTGCACCGGCACCTGTACATCAAATCCACCAACCGCGTGGGGCAGCGCGGCAAGGACAGAGCCCGGCTCGGGTGGGACACGGTCACCTTTTAACTCCTTCTTCTTCCTGCCACAGTCAGGAGTGTCTTGGTTTGAAGGACAGGTGTCTGCTAAGAAAGGCAGGAGCCTCTCTTTGAAACGGAGAATGTAAACCCCCTCCCTCCAAATTATTATCATTTTGAAATTAAGGGGCTCTCAGGAAAAGAGATGGGAATTAGGAACAACAGTTCTTTACTAGGAAAATTAAAATAGAAATGCAGTATTACAAAGAACAATCCCAACCCTGACAGAGTCAGAAT
>JAOTQZ010000875.1:1636924-1651475 GCA_026546895.1 Pogonocichla stellata | reverse complement strand
CCAGGGGCTGGAGGGGCTGCAGGAGAGCTGGAGAGGGACTGGGGACAAGGGATGGAGGGACAGGACACAGGGAATGGTGCAGAACCTGCTGCAGGAGAAGCCACCAATGACCTGTCCTGTTAAACATGACCTGTTCACAGCTCAGGCTGGGGCTGTTTGCCTCCAAGGAAAAGATTTTCTCTCCTTTCTTAGTGGTGAATTTGTAGTTGGTGATTCTTAATTTTTTGGGGTCTGTATTTTTCTCCCTCCCACAGAAGAGAGGGAAAATCACACATTTTTCTCTGGGACAGAAATCTTTAGCAGGCTCTCTGGTGGGCTGTCTGCTGAGAAGACACTGACAACTAATATGTTCCTTTTTTGGGGGTTTTTCTGTCTAATGCTTTCCCGTGTTTTCCAAAATTGGTGTCATTTAGCAGCCCAAACATTGCTGAAACCATAAGGAAACTGGGGAAGGAGGAACTGAAGCCTCCTCTCTGCCCACACACTCCTGTTGTGCTACTGCAGAGCTGGGGATATCAGACACTGAGCACTGAGAAACCTCTCTTAAGGATGCTCCACCATCCTCAGATCATTCCTTATAAAAAGGAATTTCTCCTGCAGGGAACAGGGAAATGGGAGCATTTTGTACCTCACATCTGGGTCTGGTGGTGGGCAGTGGGGGTGATCTTGCAGAAAAAAACTTCATTTAAATTGCATTTGCTGTGTCACACTTATCCAGGAATCCTGGGAGAGCACTTGGAGATGGATTTCAGGGCTGTGCTGCAGGAGCCTGAGTCCCTGTTTGTTTTTTAAGGAATTAATGGCATAAAATGCTGGTGCCCTTCAGCAGCCAGGTGAGCAGGGGGATGTCTGTGCAGTTCAGCAGCCCCAGTTGCTCAGTGGGAAAGGTGTGGAGAGGTTCCAGCCCCATCCCAGCCTGTGCCAGCTGTGCTGTCACCCCCTGCCTCCTTTGCCACAGCTCGTTCTCCTGTCAGGAATCTGACTGCAGGGAGTTGATGTGGCCAAGGCTTTGCCTCTTCTGCTCACTCAGGTCCCTGCACTGTGGCAGGGCTGGCACAGGAGCAGGAGAGGGAGGGAAGGCACCATGGAAAAGGGATTTTTCCTGGCAAGGGAAGGGTTTTTCTACCAGCTGAAGCTGCTGCTCGTGGAAAACCCAAGTGATTTTTGCTGGGTGGCTCAGCACAGGTCTGAACCTTTGCATTTAAAAGCTGAATGAGCTGTTTGTGGCACAGTTGGTTGCTCAGAAAGTAAAATCAGCTCCTTGCATGAGAGCTGTTAATGTGCCATAAATCCTGCTTGGAATGTCAGAGCAATATCTGAAATTGCTGCTGCCTTTGGGAAGTTCACCAGGTGATGTTTTGAACCTGAAGCAGTTATTTTTCACCAAGTGTCTCCACAGATATTTAATGGCTTTGTGGTCATCCTCCAAATAATGGGCCTGACAGTCTTTGTGGTTCTTTTTAAATGGTCTGAAGTGTGTGCAACTGCTGCCCTTGGACTCCTGACTGGTTTGTCTCATTAATGCTCATCTCATTGAGAGAGCTTTGGTCATAAAAGGGATTTGTCTGCAGCTTTAAAAAAAAAAAAATACAGCTTCACTCAGTCTCTAGCAGGAGAAAGTGAGGAGGGAGAATTCCACTCCTCAGAATGCTGATATTTAAAAATGGAATTTAAATAATTAGAGTAGGTCACTTGATACTTTTTCCTCCCCCCTGTTATTTGAAGTGAGCTCAGCACATGCAGGAATAAATCCAGCAGGGTGTTACAGTGTTTTCTGCAAATATGTGCTGCTAAGAACATAAGAATTTCTGGGGAAGTTTATGACCCAGGAAGAATTTCATCTTTCTGGATCTAAAAAGGGGCCAGTTGATTTTGCAGGAAGGTATTTCTTTAAATTTTGGCCTTGCCAAGAAGGTTTGTAATGTCCTGCCTCCTCTCTCTATTAAAATATTTTACAGATTTGTTCCGATTTGCCTAAAAATTGACGTCTTCTTGCAATTTCAAGCAGAAAATAAATTGGTACCTTTCTCAAGAAGATGCACTTGGAATTTGGGATGGTGGAAATGGCCTGGATAAAGGAGAAAAAATATGTCAGGAAGTGCAGAGAGGTTTCGTGCAAAACAATCAACAGATGGCAATGGCATCCTGGCCTTTTAAAAACAAAGGATATGAAGTAGAAATGCCCCAGATTGATCTGTTCTCCCTTTGACAGGATGATCCTGGCTGAGCTGTGTTCAAAACTAACTGAATTATGTGCTAACAGGTACCTGGGTGAGCTCCAGAGCTGAGCTGGCTGCAGACTTTGGATTATTTCCTTTCCCAGGAATGGCCCTTGTTAACCAAGCTGTGCCATATTTTATATTCCATTCTGTTAGCAGGGTGACAGAGCAGAATTTTTCTCCCATACTCCTGCATTAACAACTTTTGTTTTGGACACTTTTTATCCTGGAGCTGTTGATCCAATGCATTTCATAAACACCAACATTTATGCTGAAGTTCAAAGAAATCAAGCCCAGAATAAAAACTATTTGTTTGAACAATGCACAGTCACATGTGCAGCTCATGGCAGAGGTCAATGGGCTTTGGGGAGATTTGAAAAAATTTTAACTCCTTTAATGAAATGTTTGCAGATTTATGAGCAAGGAAAAAATTCATCATCTTTTTTCCATGCTGTAGAGATCAAGCTACTCTGAACTTCATTTAATTCCTTTTACTTGTTTATCATATTTAGTTATATTATGGTTTTAAGAGGGTTTTGGAGTTTTTTTCCTAAATATTCATGTAACTAAATCCATGAGAGTTAAAAAGCAACTTCAGCTCTGCTGAAGGTGCCAAAAAAGGTGCCCAAATTCTTGTAGAGAGAAATAATTTCAAAAAGCTGTTTGGTGGAGTTGTGAAAGTTAAAGTCAGCTCTGCTGGGTGTTAGGCTGAGAGGAGAAGGTTGGGAATGCAGGATAGGGAATGACACATTCCCTACTTTGATATTTGGCACTTGGCATGAAACCTGTGCCTTGTGAACCCTGGGCCATCATTAAATTCCTTCCAATTGATACAACTTGAGAACACAGAATTTTTTTCCAGCTTTTTTTTCCCCAATGATGCCACTTGGAAGCTTTTCTTTCTGGAAGAAAAGCTGGAAGATTCTGTGACAAGGACTAAGAGGGGTGTGAAGTGACCATCACACCTGATGTGTCTCTGTGATTCCAACAGGAACGTGAGTTTTGGAAGTAAAAGATGCAGAATTCCCAGCCTGTACAGGGCCTGTTAGCCTTCATCCTCTTGGAGCTGACAAATAATGGGGTGATGTGGAAGAAGTGGAAACTCTGCTGCAGATTGGTGCCATATCTTTTATTTTACTCATTTTTGAACAGTTTTGTCAGCTCTGATGTGAATTTTTTTCCCCCGTTTTCTGTCAGTGTCTGCTGCACTTCATCCCTGCTGTCAGCTGGAATTAGGAGGTGCTGCAAGGAGTTCATCAGCATTTGTGGACATGTTTTATAGGACTATAAAACCTCTCTTTTGATGTGCTGAGCTCAGGCTCTGTCCCTCTGTGGGTGCCTTTAAAGGCAGGGACTTGTTCCCTTCCCAGCACCATCAAACCAGTGGGAAAGGAAAAAGGCCAAAACCCCCTCGTGTCCTCCCTGCAGGACTCCTGCTCTGACAGAGGGATCCATGCAGGCAAATTCCTGCTAATGGGACAGAGGAGCTGATCTCCCAGGGAAATGTTTGGAAATTGTTTTGCTTAAAAGCCTTTCCTGCTCCTGTGCTGTTCTTGTGCTTACCATGTGTGACATTTGCAAAACCTTAGGGTAGAATCTTTATTTTTTTCTGAGGTTTTCCAGCTCTTGCTGTTTCTTTTCTTATAGAAAATCCTCTGCTTTTACTTTGGAGACCTGAAGGACTTTTTTTTTATTGTTATGTAGGAAACTACAGAATTGCATCAACCAAAATTCTTCCAGAATCATAGATTGGTTTGGCTTGGAAAGAATCTTGCAGATCATCTCATTCCAACCCTGTTCCATGGGCAGGGACACCTTCCCCTAGACCAGGTTGCTCCAAGCCCCATCCAACCTGCACCTGTAGGCTTTGATATATTATTTTGTACCCTTTTTTTTAGGGTTGTGCTGCCCAGCTGCCTTTTGAAGTGGTTTTATTGAGGAATTTTGCAAATATCTGTCAGTGGATTTTGAGCAATAGATCCCTAGGTTTCTATGTACACAAGATAAAACATAGATAATAAATAATGGATAATAAAAGCTCAAATGGGACTGTGATTCTTAAGGGCAGGTCCATCCATTGAAGGAAAAATTCGGCACATAATCAGCCTTGAAACTTTTTTCTTAATTACTTCACATTCATTTTTTGGCTTCAGCCATATTTGCTGTACCAACTTTTAGCCACTCAGCTCCCAAAGGATGCATTTTCTGCTTCCAAATAACTCATGTGAATGTGTCTGTACAAGGCAGCAGCAAGGGGCTGGTGATTCACTGGTGTTCTCAGGGCTGGGAGAGGCTGCAGAGCTCCAAGCCTGCAGATTTGAGGGAAATGACAAATTCCCAGTTCATGCTGGGAGCAACCAATCCCCCTCCACCCCCAAACCCTTCTGTTCTGCTCAGTGGGGTTCTGGTTGTGGCTCTGTGGGTTCAGTGTTCTTGGGCATCTAAACATACACTTGAAACTCCAATTATTTGTCAGAAATAAACTGGGGAGAAGCTGCTTTCCCTCTGTTTTCGTGGCTGGAATGGAAAATCTGGATTGCATTTCTTCCCTTGGTTATATTATCCTTCCTCTGTGGGAAGTGCCAATATGACTTAGGCAGACTCTGGGATTATTTTTTATTTCTTTATCATAAATGTTCTGATTTCCTCTTTTTAAGTGAACTGAAAAACTTATTTCAAAAATCCAAACTGAAATAAAAGATTAAATTTGTTTCAGCTCACTTTAATTTTTTTTTATTGTTGGTTTTACACGCGTTTAGATTGGAGGAATTTTGCAAATTGGAGAATCATGGAATGGTTTTGGGTTGGAAAGGATCTAGAATTAGATGAGCTTTAAGATCTCTTCCAACCCAAACCACCCTGTGATTCTAGCACAGGAAAGACCCTTATCTATCAAAATACAGAATATAAGTACAAAACCAGCAGGATTTACCAACATGTTCATTTTTGGTTGTAATCAAACAGCTGGAAAGGAGTCACTGTGTCCATGCTAGGAACCCTGGAAACCCATTTCCACCTGGGAAAAGGGGACAGGAGGGAATCAGGTAATTAAATGTGTCCTGTTCACAGTGATTTTACTCTCAGGGTGTAATTAAATACCTTGGAAAGCTCTTTGGGGTCTATATTTACTGGCAGAGGCCAAAGAACTGTGGCTGTGGCTGCAATCTGATTAAAAACCAAGTTTTTACATCAGTGTTGCATTGTTAATCTATTCTTTCCAATCAAAAAAAAGCTGCATTCCCTCTACTTTGCATTTGCTTGAAAAAAACCCCCAAAATATTAAAGAGCAGCACCAGGAGAGAACTAAAAATCCCAATATGCTTCACTCTGTGGGCCCAGTGCTTTTATTGAGTGGAGCTTTGCCCTTTATTTTTAGTGTCCCAGAGCCCTGGAATGTCCCTGATCACTTCTTGCCACAGTTCCTGTGGGTGAAATGTTATTTTCCAGTGAAAAATGTGGTTGTAGTGCCCAATATTCCCAGTGCAGCATTGACTGAGGAGCTCTGGAAGGTGCTATAAAAATAATTCTCAAACTGTTAACTCAGACCTGGCTTTCCTGCACTTTCTGGTGAGCCACCCTGTGAATTTCTGTGATGGATGAGGTTTTCCAAAAGAGCCAAAGGCATTTAGGATCTAACTCCCTTGGCAATCTAGTGGGGATTGGACAACTAATTACTTTGGATTCTTTGGAAAATCCCAGATCTAATTTTATATTATAATAACATGGTTTTAAAAGAAGGTAAACCTCCCAGAAAAATAACATTTGGTGTCATTTTTTTTTTTACTTTTTTTTTTTAATAGACAGGAGAGCTGTTTTCCTGGCCAGTTCTCCTGTGTTGAAGCTCCTTTGGAAAAAGCTTGGAGCAGGAGGTTGGATGGATGGGCTGGATGCTGCCTTTTCCAAGGGCTGACCTGTGGCCCTGTGCAATACCTGGGATGAAAACACGAGCAGGACTCTTGTCTGATGCACTCCAACTGCACAGAGGTTAATTGTGCCATTAATTTTCTCTCCTGGGCTTAAACAGTTGGAATTTGCTGCCCTGTGACAGGGAGAATAATCCAAATTAGTTACACCTCCCAGCAGGACAGTAAATAAATGAATCAGAGCAGTCCCTTTAGCATAATATCCAAAATCTGTCTGTTTTTCACTGACAAAGGACACTGGAACAGCACAGCAGATTTATCTGGGACACACTAAAAGGATGATCTCACTTTATTACAGTGATTTGGTGCTTGCTGCTTAATCAGGGTGTCACATTCCTGGTGCCCTCTTAGAAAAACTCCATTTTCCAGCCCCTTTTCCTGCCAGGGTGATAAATGATGGTGCCTCTGAATTGTTCCTCTCGTGATGATTTGCTTTAATTCACGAGGGTGACTTTGCCTTGGAGCCCATCTTGGTGCTAAGGTGGGAAAATGAAGATGTTCCCAGGGATTCTGTGGATGTGACAGCTCTGGTGGAGAATTCACAGAATTCACAGCATATTCTGAGAACTTTGTGATCTCTCAGGAAGAGTGGTGCTGATTCCTCCCTGGTGAAGTCACAGGGGATTGCAGCTCTCCCACAGGACACTTTTTTTTCCAATGGGACCAGTTTTAAAGTATGGATTTGTCAGGGTTCATCTCTGCCAAAGTCCACACTGATTTTTTCAGTGTCCTGCCTGCCTTGCAGTTCTTCAGTGCTCACCAGCACTGCTTGGGCATTGAGAAAACAGAGAGTTGAAAGTATTTCTCAGGAAATCTGCGCTTCTGCCTTCACACTCAAAAGAATAGTGGACAAAACAAAGATTCCATCACATCTGTGAAAATTACTGTGAAAATAATTTCCAGTGCATGGTGGGATTTCTGTTCTGCTTTTGGTGTGGAGACAGACCAAAACCCTGGAAAACATCACTCTGCGAGCAGAATTTGAGCATCTTGATTCAGCTTTTTCAGTGGGAAGAGGAAGGAGAGAGAATTCCATCCCTGCCTTCATGTGTGGCTCAGGACAGGGCTGTCACACCAGCAACTCATTAATACTTTGCCTGGAGCAGAACTGTGACTCTCTTTCTGTTAATTATTAATCTGTCATTTTCAAATCTTAGCGTTTTGGAGCTGTTTGGAAGCATGAGGGGGTTGGAACTGGATGAATCTTTAAGGTCCCTTCCCAGCCCATTCAGTGGTTTTATGATCTTTGTGCAACAGGCACCTCAGTGCATCTGGGTTTATGCAGATCAGAGGAGGTGATTTGCAGGAATTTGTACAGTCAGCCTTCCCTTAATGGCAACCTGTGTGATTCCCTGAATTCTCTGAGGTTGCAGGTTGTATAAAGCAGGTTAGAATTTGATCCTCCTATTCCCAAATCCCTCTTTCCTTAGCAATGATTCTTTCAGCATAATGTTCTTTGGTTTAATATTCTTCAGAGACTGAGTTTGAGCGATGTTCTTTGTTACTTGTGCCTCATATCTGCTGTTTTGCCTCTGCTCCCTTTGCTTTATCTCTTAGCTGTGTTTTCTGAGCCCAGCCAGATGTTAATCTGAATTTTTGCACTGACAGCCTGAAATGTGTTCTGGGCTCCAGCAGCAGCAGCAGCAGCAGAACGATTTCCTCGTGCTCACAGTCCACCCAAACAGGCTGTGACATTGGCTGCAAAGTCACTTGGATGAAAATCCCAACATCAAACACGGGCTGCAGGGATTCTGCAGGTGCACAGGAGGCTCAGATTTTATGAGATTTATCCCCAAGGTCACCAAATTGTGCTGTGCCTTTCCAGGAGTCTTTGTTGTCACTCTGGGTGGGTCATTCCTCGTGTGCTGCTCAGCCCCTTGGGAGGTTCCAGCTTTGGCATTTTCTGGGAGTGCTTTTTTAAGGCCAGGAGTTCAAATTGAATGTTTGGTTAAACATTCTTCTTCTCTTTTACATTTCGTTCTGCTGTGAGCTATAAAATTACCAATTTCCTTAAAGATCAAGTTGAGGGTTCACAGATTAATTGATGGTCTAAAAGCAGCCTCCTGTGATATTTCCTCATGGCCTGTCTAGGATTATTGTGTGATCTGGTAGGGAATTGTTCTTCTGGATGCATAATTTTGTGCTGTATTCATGATCCTGAGGGCTTTTGGCTTTATTTTGAAAGGTGGTGTAGAAAGAATGTGAATCCCTTTGACATTTCCAAGCTACAGCCCCCTCAAAATTGCAACTCAGAGTCTGCTGAAGGAGTAGGTGCTGGAAAACAGGAGCAGCCTAGTGAGCAAATACATCCAGGGCAGGGCAATCCAGTTAAATTTAGGGGGAATTCAGTAATTTGGATTTTTTTTTTCTATTTTAGGAAGAGACAGGGGGCTCTTCCACACCCCCACCTTCCCTGTCATCCAGTGTCCATGAATTCCTGAAAGTGTCTTTTATCTTTCCACTGTAGTCCTGGCTGAGATATTGGAAAGGCAAAACTTCCTGAGGATGTGGAGAGGATTTAAAATACCTTTGTGAGCAGAGAACTGAAACTTTTGGAGTTTTTTATCTGCTCAACAAGGCTCTGCATGACGTTGAAAGAGCTGCCTGGTGAAAATGTGGTTGCAGGAGTTGTTGCTCCTTTTAAGCTTCACAGTGCCATGTTTGGGGTTTTTGGGGATGTTGTGCTGATGTGGCATTAAGGAAGGGAAAAAAAAAATGGCAATGGCTTTTCCATTATAGGGAAAAAATTGATCATTTTGGGCTGTAATTGATTTGTATTTGGGGAGGTTTTTGACTTGTTAAATAGTCTGGTTGTGTCAAAATAATCCCAGCACCTGGGGCAGATCCTGATGATGTTGGCATTTCTGCAGCTGCTTCATTTGGGTTTGCAGAGGGAGGCCAGCAAGGCTGCCTGGGAGCCTTCCCTGCAGCGAGGTGCTGGCGTGGCAGAACAGAGCCCTGTGCACTCTAATGAATCTGAAATCATTCCCACCACCTCTTTGCTGAACCTCAGCTTATTTGTGCAATCCTGAAAATGGCTCATTAATTGCTGGGAGCCTGACCATCCCTTTGGACAAAAGAAGTTGAGGCTAAATTAGAGTTTCTCTTAAGCAGAGCTGGCTTGTTCCTTTTATCATCAGCAGAGCAGCCCTGGGTAGTTGTGTTTGCTTTGAAGGAGATTTTGAGTTGGAAACAACAATTTTTTGCTTTGTCTGCCTCATTTTGTATCTGAATTTTCACAGAGTCGTAGAATGGGTGATATTGGCACACACTGATGAGCCTTTTCTGCTCCAGGCTGCTCCCCTCACCCAAACTCCTCTGGCTTTTCCCTCAACTCCTGAACCATCCCATCCTTAGATTAGGATCACTTTTGCTGGGATAATTCTTCATATTTTAGTGATTTCCCTCTCCATGGTGCTGTATTTCACTGGAGGGTGAGGTTGTGCTCTGGAAACACACACAAGTTGTAAATGCAATTTGTACAACTCGATGCTGCAGAGTGAAAACATCTTGGATGTAAATCCTGTTTTCTTTTGGATCCCAGGTGCTGTAATATCCTCTCAGCCCCTTGTTCTCCTGTCAGCTGGCTGATGGAACAGGCTGGGTTATTTTGGAGTGTCAGATGGAGGCAGAGGCTGTGTTTTCCTCATTCCCCAAACTCCCATCTCCCCTGAATTTACTGCTCTGCTCCTTCCTTGCTGCTGCATTATTGTCTGCAATACTTCCTATTGATTTTGTGTGTTGGGGATGATTTCCTTTGCTGAGCACAGTTGTGAGGAATTGGAAGTAATTTGCTCAGAGAAGGGTTTGGGTTTCCTCAGATCCAGAAGATTGTTTAAAATCTCTTCTGTAGCCTGATTTGAGGAGGTTTGATACTCTTGTTTGGGGACTTGTCATTTTATTAAGGCCACTTGGTGCATTCCTGTCTCTTTGGTTGGCTTTGTTTTCAGCCAGCAGGAAAAGCTGCTTCATTTAAATTTAAAAAAAAAAAACCCTTATGTTATGAATTAAATTTCCTATTCCATTTTGTGGTTCTCCAAACTGTTTACTGAGAGCAAAAAAAAGAGCAAGAAATTCAATTTAGTCACTGTCAGATCTGTCTTGTGGAGACTTGAGGGAAAAGGAACATTTTGAGGTGGAGAGAGATTTATTTCCAATATTGCCCTGCAAGTTGTGAGTTGTTGAGAGAGGTGAATAATCCACGTGCCATATTCTGTCAGAATTGGAACAGCTTCTTGCAAAATGTTCTGTTTCTAGGATTGAGCCAAGGGTTTAGAAATCACCTGTTCCTCTCTGATACCTGAGCTGGGTTTTCCTGTGCCTGAATTTGCAGCTGGGGGGGTCTCAGGGTTGTCAGGGAGGTTTGATTTATGGTGTGGGGGCTCTGGCTCTGATCCAGAGGAGCAATTAATGGGATGGGCTGATGGAGGGACCCTTCCCAGGCTGGAAGTGATGCCTGAGGGCTCTGCTGGCTCCTGGCCAGGCTGCCCAGCACCCTGCAGGATAAAGGCAATATAATAAATATTATATTTTATATCATTTTAATTTTCCCTAAAATTTCCCTAATTTTCCTTTTTTTTTTTCCCCTAAAATTTTAGGGATTTTAAGATGTGTGAGTAGGGCCAGGAGTTGGACTGGTGGGTCCCTTCCCACTCAGGGTGTTCTGTGATTATTATAAATATTTTATAATAAATAACCACAAAGTCCAGCCTTTTCCAGAAGGTGCTGGCAGCTCATTTCCATATCTTTACTGGGAAATAACCCAGCCTGAATCTCCCAAGGTTCAGAGTGTGTTTTCTGGAATATCAAGTGTGTTTTATTGAGTATCTCTGGCACTCCTGGACCAGGAGGATAAGGAAATAAAGTTGTCATTTGTATTCTGCTGTTTGTCAGCCTGCAAACAGGGGGATCTGGGGATAACAGTTCATTATTTACTTAACAAAATCTGTCACGTTGGGGATTAAAAATGTCATTTCTCAAGAAGTGGAGGGGTTGGATGTACTGCTGGAGCCAGGCACCTGTGGCAGAGCTGTTGTGGTTCCATGTGGGAATGGATAACAGCATTTTCTTCTTCCAGCTCTACTCTGCTCTGAAAATGGGGATTTGACATTTGTTTAAAGACAGGGGCGTCTAATTGCTCCAGGAATTGTTTTGTGTTCCTGCATTATCCTCATCCAAAAGCTGCCTTTGAAACTCCATTCCTGGCCTGCTGAACAGATTCCCAAAAAATCCCAAACCTAAATAGACAAGGTTGATTTACAGCTCCAATTAAATCACAGAATCATCCAGAACATCTTATCCAACCCTCAGCCTCTCAGCAGAGGAAGAACAATGTGGGAAAAGTAGAAAAGTTTTGGAGTTTTGGTTGTGATGGTTTTTTCCTCCTCTGGTTCTCCAAACTCATGAGCTTCCCCAAAAAAGAGTTTTTGAGTCCAGAGGTTGCTCAGCTCCCATGACGTTCGTGTTTCAGGCATTTCTGAAATCCTCACTTTAAAACCCTGACCTGGGTTGAGAGAATTGGATTCAAGTGGAACTTTTTGCACAGGAGCTGCTGCAGAGTGTAGGGAGCAATTAGAGAAGGCAGGAGACACCTTCTTGCTAATAAAATCCAAGACAGCTCAGTGACCCAACAGCTTAAGGGCACAGAGTAAAGGAGATTTTTTACTGATTTTTTTTTTTTTTAGAGAGAGCAAATGGGATTTTTTTTTGTTGTTGTTTTGTTTCTTTTAAGAAAACAAAAATGAATAATAAGCCCTTTCTGCAAACACAACTTAAGTGTGAGATCTTAAAGGTAGTAGGACAGTGACAAAGAAAACACCTTCTCCAGTTTTATCTTTACAAATGGAAATGTCTGAAATCCCTGATGGCTCTTCAGTCAGAGGCGGATGAGGGGGTATTATGTGGATGCATCTTGTTGTCATGATAATTCAAGAGGGACCATTTTCTTATCCATCTGAAAGCTGGGTGGTGATAGATGTCAAATATTTGTCCTGGGTGGTAAAGTAAATATTTGCCATCTACCTGTCCCCATCAGTGAGCAAATTGCTTGCAAACAACACCATATTGCAAGGAGGAGGAGGAGGAACAAAATGGCATAAAAATTAAAGATGAAGCCACTGAATGAAAAGGAGGCACTAAATAAACCTAGAAGTTAAATCAAAACGAGGTGGATGGGTTCCCTTGTGATGGAGAAAGCCAAATTATAGAGTGCATTATGCAAAGGTGGTGAGATGACAAATGTCAGTGGGAATCTGTAAAGCTGTTTGCAGACGAGGCAGCAAGACAGACTTGTTGTAGGAGGTGGAGGAACATGCCTTTATTTAAAGAATTCCTCTGTCTAGGGAGAGAAAAATTCAGAGTAAGAGGGGCCAGGTCCAGGGACAAACCCCCTGTGCTGTAGGAGCTGCAGGGTGTAGGCAGGAATCCTGTCTGGGGATGGAGTGGGATTTTTCCTTTTAGCTGTGTCAGGGGAGGTTTAGGTTGGATTTTAGGGAAAGGTTCTTCATGCAGGTGGTGACCAGGCTCATTTCCAAGGCTGCCAGAGTTCCAGGAGTGTTGGGACAACACTCCCAGGGTGGAATTTTGGGATGTCTGTGCAGGGCCAGGAGTTGGACTGGATGATCCTGGTGGGTTCCTTCCAGCTCAGGATAATCTGTGATTAAACATCCAGAGGAGCAGGCTGAGTATCAAATAATAAAATTAACAGAAAAGGAGGCAAAGCAACAACCCAAATTCCAGAGTCCTGAACAGGCAAAGAAAGCAAAATTCTTCATTGGCTGCTGCTTCTCAGTTGCCCAGTCTTGGAATGATCTTGCTTTGGAGAGAAAGCACCAAACAGAAAAACACTGCAGCTGCCAAGGCTGGAGCTGTGTTTATTTGGCACAAATAACTTAAAATACAGAAATCAAGCCCCAGGAGAGCTGATAAGCTGAGATATTTTTTGAGAGGAGGCTGTAGGAGGGAAGTGAAGATGAGTGTTGTGGGTTTTGTGGATCAAATCTATTTGATGGGTCTTTAGACCCTTAAAAACAAGACACCTGCAGAAGGCATCGTGGGTTTGATGAATTGCACAGGATTTTGTGGTTAAAAAAAAAAAAAAATCAACATTATGGGAAAGAGAAATGATTCCTTTGAAACCAGTTTGGAGTTGTGAGAGTGTAGACGAGGAAACAACCCAGAAAGTTTTCCCTTCTGATAATAAAAACATCCAGGCAGAGCTGGAGGCTTTAGAAAGAACTTAAAAATGAATTTAAGCTCCAAGGCACGATGTCAAAAGACTTTTTTTAGGAAGGAGGAGTCTAAAATCACTGAGGAGCCAGGAAAGATCAGCAGCCTCTCCTTAAAGCCTCCAGCTGAGGATTGGAGAACAAGCAGAAATGTCTTATTTACATCTACAAAAGAGCCTGCAAATTATTTATGTAGTGGAAAAATTGGCTCTTGTGGGGTTTATTTATTTATTTAATCACTCAGAGCACTTGAAGTGGATCAAGAACTTTGCAATGGGGTTATTTTGTTGGTTGTTTGGTTTGGTTTTTTTTGTTTTTAATTGACCAAAAAAAAAATGACCAGGACATGTAAGCTAAGAATGAATGGGAAATTATCATAATGGAAGAAAAAACAGGTTAATTCTGGTTTTGTGATGATCCTTGTGGTGCTTCAGAAGGGGCTGTGCAGGGTGACAGCAAATTTTGATTCCTGCCACAAAATCTTCTGTGCTATTTGGGACAAGAAGGGACTGATGGATCTGTGAGATGTTTACATAAGTGTGCTGAAGGGGAAAATAAAATTATTTGTGGAGATTCCATGGTTCTAAATGAGGCAAAGGCAGGAAAGTGTCATTTTTAGGAGGCTCAGTGGCAGCTACTGTGAATGTGCAAAGTGTGATTCACACTGGGAGATGGTGGGGAGTGTAAAGGATGGATATCCAGGGAAATTTTATATTATTTTATAGAAAGGGATGCTGGCAGCCTCACTCGTGTCTGCCAGGAACTGGTGTCTGAAATGTTGCAGGACAGGAAGGAATTAGGGTTGGGTAAGGGATGTTTGTAGCACATTCACATTCTGCCCTGGGAAGAGAGGCTGGAAAAGTTGGGTTTGATTCCCTTAGGAGGAGAACAGATGAGGAGGAATGATAAAATCCTGGGTGGGAAGGAGAAGTGGCAATTCTTGCTTCTTCCTGCTCCAAGACATGAAATTTTAGAATAATTTGGGTTGGGAGGGACTTTATAATCCATCCAGTGCCATGGGCAGGGAACCTCCCACCATCCCAGGGTGTTCCAAGCCCCGTCCACCCTGGCCTGGGACACTGCAGGGATCCAGGGATTCTCTGGCGATTCCAGCCCAGCCAGCAATTCCTGCCCCAATCTCCCCTTTCCCAATTCCCTGTGTCCTGTCCCTCCATCCCTTGTC
>JAOTQZ010000875.1:1608746-1623112 GCA_026546895.1 Pogonocichla stellata | reverse complement strand
CCCAGTGTCCAGCCTGGCCTTGGGCACTGCCAGGGATCCAGGGGCAGCCACAGCAGATCTGGGAATTCCATCCCAGCCCCTCCCAGGGAACAATTCCTCCCCAATATCCCATCCAGCCCTTCACAGGGAATAATTTCTTCCCCAGTTTCCCATCTAAATCTGCCCACTTCCAGTTCAAAGCCATTCCCTGTGTCCTGCCCTTCCATCCCTTGTCCCCAGTCCCTCTCCATCGTTCTCCCAGGCACTGCAAACACAGATTTAGTTCCCCCCCAAGCTTCCTTTCTCCAGGCTGAACAATCCCAAACACTTATTACTTCATTTGCACACACAAACCCCTGGGACAAGCCAGGGATTCCACATTCCAGTGCTCCCAGTGCCTCCCAGCCCTGCCCTGTGCTGCTGCCACGAGCCAGCAAAGCCATCTGTGCTGAGCTCCAGCAAAAAAATACCCTGGGGGATGGAAGCTCCCCCCAGCTCCCATTCCCTCCCCGAGCTGCTGATGGATTGCACGGCGTGCCCAGGAATTATTCTCCTCCAGAGCAGCTCCATCAACTGCAAAATCCCATTCACCTGTTTCCCCAGCTCTATTAACTCAAGCAAACCCTTCTTCCCCTGCAATTGATGCCAACATTTTATATTCCTTAATGGGATGTGTGAGTTCCATGTAGAACACTGAGCCACATCTCCTTTTGCAAATAGTGGAGTTTTACACGGAATATTTTATACCCAGGGCTGTAGATCACTCCCATTTCTATTGCACTGAGGAAATTTCCATTTTTCCCCTGTTTACAAGCTGTTTTCTGTTCAGAACAACATCTGTAAAGGAACCTGAGTGAAAAATAAGCACGGGGAGTTTGGAAAAGCTGGAGAGGTGTTTTCTGAGCATTCCCATTTTGGGGTGTAGGTTTCAATTAGGAAGAAATTCTTTACTCAGAGGGTGCAGGACAGATTTCCCAGATTTGCTGTGCAGTGCCCAAGGCCAGGCTGGACACTGGGGCTGGAGCACCTGGGACAGTGGAAGTGTCCCTCCCAGGGCAGGGGTGGCACTGGGGGGGGTTTAAGGGTTGGGATTTAAGGTCCCTTCCCACCCAAACCATTCCATGTGCTTCCTTCTGGACTCCTACAGGGATGCTGCAACACCTCCAGATGTAGCCAGATGTGCTCTCCTTGCCTTGCAACCCCCTGGCTGCAGGAGTATGGAATGGAATCCCACCCATTCCCATGGCAGCAGGCAGCACCTGAGCTGAATTTCCTGAATTTCCACAGGAATTCTCACCCTGGGCGAACCCAGGCAGCTTGTGTGAGCTGGGAGGAGGAGGGGAAATGCTGGAAAAGCTGGTGGAGCCCCCCTGGGTCCCACTGCAGTGATCCCTGCAAGTTCCAGGCTGTTTCCCCCTTTTCCCAGGACACAGGAGCTGGAGCACAGCGTGCATGGCACTCAGAGTTTGCAGGGAGAGAGGAACAGGAATTCTCCTGTGAGTGATTTTTCTTCCCCCAGTCAGAGGCAGCAAAGGCAGCTGGAGATGGAATTTCATCCTGCCTGTGTGTGACTGTGGTTAAAGAGAGTTTGGAGTTATAACTGGAGCAGAAATTGCCCCTCTCTCTCTCTCTGCTTCTCCTTGGCACCCACCCACAAGAACATCAATATTTCTGTTCAGACATCCCAGACCCCACTGCTGGGCTGCCACCATCACTCTTCCCTCCCCTTTAATTATTTTCTCCTGTATATAACAATTTGTTTTCCCCCACTGATAAATATCATCAATTTAAGGAATGTTTCTATAATATAAGCCATGAATATATTTAGCATATAGAAAGCGTGCTCTCCCTTTGTCACTGGAACAGAAATACAGCCTGATTTAGGATGTTATTCTGCCCCACAATCAATTCATTTCTCCAGTGGAAAAGCTGCAGGTGTGGAATAGAGAGGAGAGAGGAGTTGCCAGGCTGCTCCCAGCCCTGGCCTTGGGCACTGCCAGGGACCCAGGGGCAGCCACAGCAAATCTGGGAATTCCATCCCAGCCCCTCCCCACCCTCCCAGGGAACAATTCCATCCCAGTATCCCATCCATTCCTGTGTCCTGTCCCTCCATCCCTTGTCCCCAGTCCCTCTCCAGCTCTCCTGGAGCCCCTTTAGGTCCTGGAAGGGCTCTGAGGTTCCCTGAATCCTCTCTGGAAGTCTCTCCTGTCCCCTTGGCTGTATCCTGTCACTGCTCAGCCACATTTCCAGTTAATTACTTCATCCCAAAGAATTTGTGAAACTCTTGAATTCAGGGCACTGGAGCAGAAAGAGCTTTGATCAGCCTGGCCCAGTTTCTGCCACACTTGAATTTTTTACCTGAAAAATGAACTCCCAATTCCTGTTTCCCTCTTTTCATCTTCTTAGAGGTTTTCCACATCCCTGGAATGTCCAAAGCCAGGTTGGATGGGGCTTGGAGCAGCCTGGGACAGGGGTGGCACTGGATGAGCTTTAAGATCTCTCCCAATCCAAACCATTCTGGGATTCCATAAATTTTGAGGATAATTATCCAAATCAGCTTTTCCAACTTCTGACTTTTTCAGAGCCCTGTGTCCAACCATCCTCCCTGCCTATCTAGTAAACAGTTTAATCAAATAAATTAAGAATAAATCAACACTTTTCTATCATTTTTCCCGATTTTTGGCATTTTCTCAATGTCTTAGAGCAAACTCATCTCCTGCTTCTCTGTTTCACCTGTTACCCACAGGGAGAATTCATTCTGCTCCCTACCTAACCCCAAACTTGGAGGTTTTGGAGTCCTGGATTTCTCACTTAATATTCCCTACTCCTGGATATAATGTGACACCAGAATCGTGGAATCCATCATAAATAGGTTTTATCCATAATGGAAGAACAAATTGCTTAATGTTCTTCTCTTTTTTTCAACTTGATTAAGTTTGAGGGTTTAATTAGATTTTTGTGGCGATTCTCAGGTTGTTAATTTAAGTGGAGAAGATGAAATGCAAATAGGTGAATACAACTGGGTTTGGTAAATTAGTGTCAAAAATTAGCACTGTGATTATTTTTACCAATAAACACGAGTTTTCAAAGCCTGTGCTCAGGTAAAGTTTTAATTGAGATGGTTTAGGAGTCTGATTTTCTGTGTGTTTGTATTACTATTTTTTTTTCCAAGCCATCCCAAATTGTTTCTAATTAGGGGCACGATTCCATTTGCTTGGATATTTATTCCTGTGTAATTTGTTTCAACTTAGGCAGCACAGGAGTGATGAATTCTTTTCATTACCTCCAACTCTCTTTGATGGGCTTTGACTGGCTAATTATTCACGTGGAACACATTCCCAACAGCCTCTGAGTAGGTAAAAATTCCTGAAAATAAACAGACTTTCGAAAAACACTGACAAAAGTTCAATTTTGAGGGCTTTTGTTTCATCGTCAAACACAACAAAATTAAAATGGAGCCACTTGGAGTCTGGTTTTATTTCTGCACCTTAAATAATATCAAATACTGGGCTGCAGAGGTTTCAGAGGGGAGATTCTCGTGTTGTAGGGGAGCTCCCAGCCCCTCACTGAGAGATTTGGGATTGGAAAATCAGTCCTAAACTCCACTGGCAGCTGTGGGAATTCATATTTTCAGTGATGAAAGAAGCATGTTTGGGTTGGGAGCTATTAAAGGACAATTTTTGCACCTTTCCAGACTATTTCCCACCATGTGTGACCCCCAGCACACACATGGATGTTTCCTATTTCTCCACATAAATATGTTGGAATTATTTAGGCACATAAATAAATGCATTTATAAACCAAGGTATTTTAACTGCACTGCTCACCATTGCAAACCTTTGTTTTTAAGAGCATTATTTCTATTTATAATCAGTGTATAAAGCTCACCCACCCTCTCCCCATGGAGAAATGAAATCACTTTTGGGAACTTTTTGCAGGTTTCTTTTGTGACCATCAGGGGCTTGGAGCAGAAAAACCCCATCCCTGGAAGTGAAACGTTTCCAACCCAAACCATTCTAAAGATTCTAAACCATCACATTTGGGAACTTTTTGCAGTGACCATCAGGGGCTTGGAGCTGATTAAGCTGGTCAAAAATCAATCCCTGGAAGTTTCCAAGGCCAGGCTTGGAGCAGGCTGGTCTGATGGTCATGGCAGGGGGTGGGACTGGATGACCTTGAAGAACCTTCCCAACACAAACCATTCTAAAAATTCTAATCCATCACTTTTGGGAACTTTTTGAAGGTTCCTTTTGGAACCATCAGGGGCTTGGAGAAGGTTAAGTTGGTCCAAAATCCCATCCCTGGAAGTGTCCAAGGCCAGGCTTGGAGCAACCTTGTCTGGTGGTCATGGCAAGACGTGGGAGTGGATCATTTTGAAGACCCTTCCCAACCCAAACCATTCTAAAAATTCTAAACCATCACTTTTGGGAACTTTTTGAAGGTTCCTTTTGGGACCATCAGAGGCTTGGAGAAGATTAAGTTGGTCAAAAAACCCATCCCTGGAAATGTCCAAGGTTTGGAGCAACCTGGTCTGGTGGTCATGGCAAGGGGTGGGACTAGATGACCTTGAAGAACCTTCCCAACTCACACCATTCTAAGAAATATAAAATAAATTTTAACCAAACTCGAGCCAGTCCTCGAGATACCATTTTTTAAAAAAGAAAGCCGCATTTCTGTCAATTAAAATTTTGGTGAGTTTTGTTGGTTTTCCCACAGAAACCATACAAATGCCAGGCATTCCAGGGACATGCTGGTGCTGTTTTAGGGAACTTTTGGGAACTTTTTGAAGGTTCCTTTTGGGACCATCAGGGGTTTGGAGCAGATTAAGTTGGTCCAAAACCCCATCCCTGGAAGTGTCCCAAGGCCAGGCTTGGAACAGCCTGGTCTGGTGGTTGTGGCAAGCAGTGGGACTGGATGACCTTGAAGAACCTACCCAACCCAAACCATTCTAAAAATTCTAAACCATCACATTTGGGAACTTTTTGCAGGTTTCTTTTGTGACCATCAAGGGTTTGGAGCAGATTAAGTTGGTCCAAAACCCCATCCCTGGAAGTGTCCAAGGTTTGGAGCAACCTTGTCTGGTGGTCATGGCAAGGAGTGGGACTGGATGATTTTGAAGATCCTTCCCAGCCCAAACCATTCTAAGGAATATAAAAGAAATCTTTACCAAATTCAAGCCAATCCTTGGGATTTTTAAATCAGTTTTTTTAAAAACAAAGCCGCATTTCTGTCAATTAAAATTTTTGCCAGTTTTGTTGGCTTTCCCGCACCGAACCATACAAATGCCAGGCATTCCAGGGACGTGCTGGTGCTGTTTTAGCCCAGCTGCTGAGCTCTCTCCCCCCCTGCAGATGCTGCTGACCGAGTACCTGGACATGAAGAACACGCGCACGGCCTCGGAGCCCTCGGCCCAGCTCAGCTACGCCAGCTCCGGCCGCGAATTCGCCGCCTTCTTCGCCAAGAAGAAACCCCAGAGACCCAAAAACCCTCTCTTCAAGTAAGTGCAGGGGTTTTTCAAGCTGTGCCTCAGCTGCCTTTGGTCCCTGGAGTGCTGGTCATGGCAGTTTCACGGTGTGAGAGCCGTGGAAGCTCCGGGATGGGGATTTCATGCCCGGAGCTGAAGATCTGTTACGGATTCAGCGCTGGGTTTTAGACCTGAGCTCTTCCCAGGGCTCATTCCAGGAGTGGGAATCCTGTGACAGGAGCTGCTGCAGAGCATGGAGTGAGCCATTCTGCCTCTCTTTGTCCGTGGTAAATTCAGGACCTGTTAGAGGGAGCGATAAAGTGCGCTGGACAAAGGGAATTAAGATAACTGTGTAATTACTGCATAGACTAAGCACTTAATCCTGTCACTAACTCCTTTAATTCAGCGGTCAGGCTGCAAAGAATTAAGTGGTTGGGAGGAGAGTGTAAGGGAGAGGAGGATGAGAGAGGCTGGGTGGCCAAGGGAGGGATTTGGGAGAGCAAATTGGAGCAGGGATGAGGAGTGAGGAGTTGCTGAGCAGCGCTGGTGGGAGAGGAGATTCACACCTGGATCTGGGAGAGCTGTGCTGGAATTGTCTTCTCTCCCACTGCCTGCCCGTGCTGGCCATTCTCTTGGGCCTCTTGAGGATTTTGGAGAGGACCTAAAATGTTGTTTTGGTACTCCCAGTAGATGTCCTCTCATAGAACCTGAGATCCCAGTTGGAAATCCAAGTCTTCCACATTTTTTGCTCTCCCAGGATGAGCTATCCTGTAATCTCCTTCCCCAAAAATGTTTAATTTAGATTTGCCAATTTTAATATACTCAATTTCTCTTTGAGATAGGATTTAAGAGCAAAAAACAAGGCAGGCCTAAAACTTAAAAGGGTATAAAGAGGAAATTTATTAACAACACAGAAAAAAAAAAAACAAATTCAGAATAAGATTTCCAGATTACTCTCTCCTCCCCCCACCTCCCACATTTCTTAAAAACAACATACAGACACACTTCAGTCAGTCTTTTACTTAAATAATCATTTCAGTTCACTTTAGAGAGAGAAGTTCCTTCTTGTTTTGGCCATAGGTTTTTTTTCCAGAGAAGAATAAAGTTCTCTTGTGTCTTCACTTTCACAATCTGCACCCACCCGGGAAAACCTGCAAATTGTGGAACTCCTTCCATCTTCACAGTCTTTCCAGAGCTGTGTCATGGGTCATGTCAAACTCATGAGGTATTACTTTTAAGGGCAAGCTGTTCAAAGGCAAAAGTTCTCTTCATCTCTTTTTTCCATCAAATGTCTCTGTTCATCTTTCCATTCTCCAGAACAGAGACCCCCATTCCCTTGGAGCAAAGGATCCTTTTCTCAAACACTTCAACCCCCCATGTGTTTCTCCACAATTTATAGGAATTTTCAGTGTAGTCAAATCCACCCCCCATAGCTGACAAAGTGTTGCCTCCTTCCCCTGTCAACCCATGATTATTACCCCTCACCTTTTTTTTCTTTTTTTTTTATTCCCCCATGACTGTTTTGGGCTGAGAATTCCACTTGGAATTTACTCTGACCTGCAGATGGATATAGGAACAAAATAGAGCTGCTCATCCCATGTCTGTTCCCAGGTGTGCAAGGACCCAAGTTCAGGGTTTGAGGACCCGAGTCTGGGGTTTGAGAACTAAGTTTGGGATTAAAATTTGAGGGATGAGGATGCTGTGGCTCACCTGGAGCAGGCTGAGGCTGGCTAGAGTTGGTCAGCAGAGAGGAGGTGGCTGGAATTGTTTAAAGGGAGGTGAATCACCTGGTGGGAGCAGCATCTCTCAGCACTCCTGTGCTGTCACCATCCCCACAGTGACAGCAGCACTTACTGGGATCTCTCATTTGCTAATCTGCCTGCTGTCAGCTGTCACCATATCTGTGGAAATCTCCCTTGAAATGGAATTTCTCAGCCCACTGAGGTTTGTACATGTTTGATGGAGTGTTATTCTTGTCTCCCCTCCCATCTTTGGTGCTTTCTCCTTCTCCCTGCCTTCCCATTAGCTCTGTCCAAATCGAGGAGCTTCCCTCTTGTCACCACAATATTTCATCCCTCAGTGTCTCTTAGGGCAGGGCTCCACCTCGTGTTTTGCTCACAGGGGGATGCAGATGTTGGTGTTGTGTCCTGTGGTAGCTGCGAGCTCATTTAATTAATATTCAATATTGAGCTCATTTAATTAATATTAAATTTTTCTGCTAGTTGCCTCTTCAAGGAATAGAGGAAGTTGTGTCCTGCTCTCTGGAAATCAGGAGCTGGTGTTCAGAAGAAACTTGGAGTCCTTATTTCCTTTAAAATGGGTATAATTTGAAAAAATTATTTAGTGAGTTGCAATGTTGGCTTGAAAAGGAAAGCTTCAGATGAAGGGTAATTTGGGAATTTGGATAACTCATGCCATCAGAAACCTGGCTTTCTTCTCTTCCCAAAAAAGTAGCCAAGGGCATGTTCAGGTTGCCAGCTCAGATTTCCAAGATGGAAATTGGGAAATAAGACAGGGGTGAACTGCACAAGCAAGAGTGGAAAACCCAGTAAATCAGTCCCAGACTTGGCTGCAATTGTATGTAATTCTAAATAAAATAAAAATATTTTGAAAGCTTTGTGGGAGGATCAGCATAGGGAAGGGAGTTGCAAGGGTAGAGGAGTTAAGTGGGAACAGGAATGTGGGGAAGAGCAGCTCGAGGAGGTGGCAGAGGAAGGGAAATAAGGGAGAAAAACTGGATGGTTGTGGAAAAGAAGGGATGAGATCTGGGTTTGGTGCCTGGAAGGACCTGTGGGATAATGCTGCTCTTATTGTCTCACTGGGGCCAGAAGGGAGCACATGGGGAACACAGAGCCAAGAATTTACAGCTCACTTAATTAGAATCAGAAGGGTTTGTTGTAATTTGATAAATTGGTATTAGTTCAGTTGCAATAACACCAACACTCACAGTCCAAATTAAAGCAGAAAAGCCTAATTAATAGTAATAATCTTAACACCAGTGCCCAGGAAAGCTGTGAAATGCTTTCCCCTGTCTCTGGGGTGATGCTCCTGTTCCCAGTGTCCCTCTGGGCAGCACTGAGGCTGATTCCATCTTCCAGAACAGTGGGATTGAGGAGGGAATGAGGAGTTTTACAGCAAATCAACACCTTGAGGTCCTCTTGTGACAAAAATTTCCTTCCAAGCCTGGTGTCCACTGGGGCTGTTTGAAGCTGCTTTGTCCCCACCATAAGCTCCCTTTTCCCTGGTCCTCAGAGCCCATCCAGGCACTGCCAGGGTTGGTATTTTTTTTTGGAAATGCCTGCCTGGAGCAGCAGCCCTTGGCCATGGGGGTGTTCCCAGCACTGAGCTCAGGCACAAAGCCCTTGGCCAGGGGACATTTGTGTCACATTGAGTCACTGAGGTGTCAGATCAGGGTCCAATTTGGGGCCTTTTACTGTGAGTGCCAAAAATCCTTTTGATGGGGCAGAAATAGTTGGAAAATATTTGGATTGGTCCTTGTGGATTATTAGAGCCATACAATAAATAATAACTGATTGATCCCTAATTTCCAGGAGAATAGTATATTTACATGTTGTACTATTAAGAGCTGAGTGGTGCTCACAAGAAAGATGCTTCCAGTGCCTGGATTGACTGAATTCCTTTGAATTGCAGGTTTGAATCCTCATCCCATGCCATCAGCATGAGTGCCTACCTGAGGGAGCAGAGGAGGGAGCTGTACAGCAGGAGTGGGGAGCTGCAAGGTATGCAAAGGGATCCTGTGGTAATTGGGTAATTCCCTTCTGCAGGAGCTGGGATATCCTGCCCAGTGTCTGATCTCTGCTCTGAATCTCTCCAGGTTTGAAGCTCTTGTTTATTATGAGGTTGTGAAGGGTTTCTCTTTATTCTCTCAGCATTTTCAGCTGGAGGTCGAGGTCTTTAAAAATATTCATAAAACAACAGGTGAAATACAAACAACCTCACCTTGAGCACTGGGTTTGGGTATTGGATATTTATCTGCAATTTATTTCCTTACTGTGATACTTATCCTGCCTTGCTTTGGGAGCTGAGCTCAGGCAGCTCAAATGTGAAGCTGGATGGACTGAAGTGACCAATTCTTTGTGTTTTGTACACTTGAGGAGCTGCAGAGTGTTTGCAGATGGTGAATCTGGGGATTTGGGCTGCTTTTGGTGATTTATATTGCCCATGATTTATATTGCTGATTTATATTGCCCATGTGTGCGCCCAGGGAAGTGTTCCCTGCTCCAGGCATGGCATCATTTCACTTGTTTTCCCTGAATGATCCAGTGGTTGGGTTTGGCAGCAGAATCAATCCTTAGGAATATCCTAAGACTGCCATGGTCAGGTACAGCAGGGCTGAATTCTTTGGTATCATCCATTACAGTTCCTTCCTGGGCTAATCATAACAAGAAAATAATTAATGCTCTTCAAATATGGCAGCGATGACAAAGGGCAGAATTTCTCCTGGAACTCTTGTCCATGATAATTTTCAGCTGTCTTTTAACTGTGAATGTTTTATAATTTGCAAGAGAATTTTTGGATGCCTTCATGTTCCTTTCCTCCTTTCACAACCTGTCCTCAACTTAAACCCACAAGGGTATGATAAAAAAATTCTCAAGAGGCAGAGATTGTTCTTGTGACAGCTTGATTCACTTGGGTGACTGCAGAGATGATCTCAGCATTGATGATCAGGGGTGTCATGGTTCTGTGGTGAATTTTGAGATCCTTTTGGGTGGCCTGAGAGGGAAGAACTTGAGCTCATGATGTGCTGAGGGTGAGAGCTGCCCACCCCCTGATCCCACAGCAAGTGGGAATGAAGGGAAGTGGAGATACCTGCCAGCTAAATTGGGATCTCACCTTTTACACTCTTGGGAGGTGTGAGCTCACAGCTCTCTGCCTTTTGGGATTCAGGTTCTCACCTTCAAAAGTGTCACATGTCCAGGATTGGCTGGGAGATGTCCCTGGGTCAGGAGGATGTGGTTAAGCTGTTCCATCCCATTACCAGGTTTTATTCCAGGAGGATTTCATTAGTTACTTCTCCATAGTTATGAGCTCTCTGTTACAAACTGTGTGGGACAAATGTGGCTCAGAGCCAAGAATTTTGCAGCTGTTCAGAATTTGGAGCTTTTTGGGGCCATCAGAGCCTGCAGCACTTGCTCCAGAATTTCCTGTCCCTTTGGGATGAGTCCTGTTTCCTTCTGTCATTCCCAGTTTTCCACATGGCTTTAAAAACAAACAGAGAATGGAACTGACTCTCTCCATATGCGTGTCCTCCTCCAGGTGCCTTGTGGCTGAAATTTGGGGATTTTTTTTGTGGTTACTGCTGTTACACTGAGGGTTTTAAGGAGCTCCTGTCCTGGGTTTGGAGCTCCTTCAGAGCCAGATTTCATGGAAGAGCAATTCCTTACAAATCCTGGGGCAGCATTTGGGATGAGCAGGACACTGGGAGCATTTCTAGGAGAGGAGGATGCAGCAGAGCTGCTCAGGCTGCCCAGGGTGGGGAAGAACAAAGCCCAGGAGCTGACAAAGAAGAAAAGGACTAAACAGAAATTAGTGTGGAGAGGGCCAAGATCCTGCTGCCCTTTGCAGCTCAATTGGAAGAGCCTGGACATGATGCAATAGGTGACAAAAAGTCAGTGTGGGGGGGCAGTGGGGACAATAGATGAGATGAATTTGCTGAGATTCTTTGCAGTTGAACCATCAAGAAAAGTTTCCCTTTGAACTTCACGTTAAAAATGCAGTAACCTCTGTCTCTATTATGAGCTGCTGTTCCCTTTTAGGTTGCTCATTAATCTTCCTGAATCCCAGACCACAGCAAGATCCGCATTTGGATTTTTATATATATATATATTTTTTTTTTTATTATTATTCCTTTTAAAGAGAAATACAATTTAGTTGTTCAATCAGGTTAGTGGAAAGCAGGCATGTGACACTCTGTCTTCTGTGAACACTGCACAGTTTCTGTTCCCAACAGCCTTATCCACAGGGATGATTTTTCAGTGGCAGCAGGGGGAGGGTGACTTGTTAGGGAATCTTTTTTCCTGTAAAGATCTTCAAAGAAACATATGCATGAAAAGAAAGGAATTTATAAAAGTTTAGCTCACGCTAACTTTTTGAAATAAGAATTTAATTTAAATAGCCTTAAAAATGTGTGAAGATCAGAGTGATGCTTTGTCATTAACCCCTTTGATTTGGACTGAAATAGTGCAGAGCATGAGGCTCACATTATCCCTCAGTGGGAGAAAGGGACCTGCTGCAAGTGATTTAGAGCTGGAATTCTTCTGCCTCATTCCACTGAAATTGCAGGAGAAAGACTTTGGCCATGTGTTTTCCCCTTGAAGTTGGCCACACAAGTTCTCTGACAACTGTCATTAAAAAAAAAAAAGGTGGGGGCAAGTACAGAAGTGAAATATTTCCTTCTGAGCCGGTAAAGAGAAGAGGAGAAGACAAGGCTCCAGGGAAAGCTCAGAGCCCCTTGCAGGGCCTGGAGGGGCTGCAGGAGAGCTGGAGAGGGACTGGGGACAAGGGATGGAGGGTCAGGACACAGGGAATGGCTCCCACTGCCACAGGGCAGGGATGGGTGGGATTTGGGAAGCTCTGGCTGGGGTGGAATTGCCAGAGCAGCTGTGGCTGCCCCTGGATCCCTGAAGTGTCCAAGGCCAGGTTGGACACTGGGGTTTGGAGCACCTGGGACAGTGGAAAGTGTCCCTGCCATGGCAGGGGTGGCACTGGATGGGTTTAAGGTCCCTTCCCACCAAAGCATTCCAGGATTCCCCACATAGCAGGGAACACCAGCTGCCATTTCATCATTTGCCCCCCTTCTGGATTTTGCACTTGGCTTCCAGAACAGGTTTCTGTTCAAAAGGGAATATTTAGGAATTGTACACTCAGTTTAGGTTGGGTTTGGTTGGTAATTCAGGCAGGTGCTTGGGAAGTGCTCCAGGGCTCCCCTGGTTCCCAAGGACATGAATGGACTCCACACCTGCTCAGCACCTCCAAAAATTGAGGTTTGTTGTTTCTTTCCCCCTGGAAGCTCAGTGCACTTCTGCAGTAATTCAATGTGTCTGTGGCTTTGTGGAGCAGGATTTTATTGGGGATATGGCTGTGGGATGGATTGTCCAGGGTAGAATGATGGGAGCAGGAATAGGATCAGAATTCCAGAGTCAACACTCAGTTCCATGTCAGATCCCACTGGTTTTTAGTGATTATTGAAGGTATTGATTTATAGACAGGTTTTATTGATTATTGAAGGTATTGATTTATAGACAGATGAGCAGTGGCTGCCCTGCCAATCAGGAGGATGCTCCATGTGCTGTTCCTTTGAGGAATCACTGCTACAAATATTTGTATTCATTGAAGGATAGAAAATATTCTTGGATTATTGTCACACCTTTGGTTTTATTTTTCCTTTTCATTTGTTTTGGGGTTTCTATGCAAAGTTCTGTCTCTGCTCCTCCTGCTTTGGTAACTTGTGGATGAGTTTGTGCTCTGCTGGCTCTGGAATTGGGGACAGGGCTTGTTGTACAAAGAAAGGAGAAAAAAGTCACCTGACTTCACAGAGAAGGTCTTTAATAGAACAAAGAATGAAATTTGTGCCCCAAAGCTGAATCCTCCCAACTTCTGGACACATTTTGTGTGCTGAACTGAAACTGCAAAAATTCAATATTACTTTATGAAGGTATTTAGGCAGTTTCTGTCCAGAGCATTCCAGGGATGCAGTGCACTTCTTTCTACTATTAAAAATAATTTAAAAAAGGATAAGTTCCCCTTGCTTCCATTTGAAGGAACAGGAGGGGCATTGAATGAGATGATTTTTAAGGACCCTTCCAACCAAACCATTCTGGGACTCTGTGAAGTTTCAGTTTTTCAGAGGTGATTTTAAATACCCAGAACTTTTGCATAAAAGTGATTTTTCTCTTGTCAGGAGTAGTAAGAGTATTATATCAATTTATTTATAAATTAAAAATCTAATACAAGAGGCTCTTGTGGATTTTAAATCAAATATTTAAAAGCTGACCAGCTGTTTAGCTGGAAGTGGAGGGCACTTCCACACCTTGGAATGTCCAAGGCCAGGCTGGATGGGGCTTGGAGCACCCTGGGACAGTGAAAGTGTCCCTGCCATGGCAGGGGTGACACTGGGTGATTTTAAGGTCTTTTCCAACCCAAACCAGTCTGGGATTTTAGGAAGCTTCCAGGTTGCTAACCTCAGTAAAACAAAGGTATGACAACACAATAAATTATAGTGGATAATTTTTAGAAACTCCACAGATATTTTTTTCTTGCTGGCTGGGTGATGAATGGAAAGCCTTGAATACCCCTCTGACACAAACCTAAATTTGGGAAGTGGATTTGTGTTACTCCCCACTCTGCTGCTCATCCATTCTCCACCCAAGCCTGAAAAATTCCTTACCATAAGGTTTTCAATAATTAAAGAAAATCAACAAGAAACTCTGCTAATTAAGATTTTGACGCCAAGAAATAACAGCAGAGGCACACAGGATCTGATATGACAAGGGCACCATGTAAGGCCAGGTCCAGGGAAAATGCAGTGATTTGTAGGTGCCTTGTTCCATTTGGATTCACCCAAGGGCTGCCAGAGGGAGCCAGCTGTGCTCAGCAGTGACAGAAAGCAATGCTGACATTTGGGATAATGAAAATTCGGTTCGGCACCTCTGCGAGATGTGGATGATAATGTGTTGTCAGTCAGAGGTGCTGGGGAGGGGGAGAGGGAGCAGGATTCATGTTTGGTTAAAGGAGACGTCGTGACAAGTGGCCTGTGCTGGGTAAAAAATATTCCTTAAGGAAGGATGAGGAATAAACCAGCGGAAAAACCAGCTGAGGAGGGGGAGTGTCCTGGTTTGGAGGGCAGGTGTCTGCCAATAAAGGCAGAAGCTTCTCTTTGAAATGGAGAATGTAAACCCCCTCC
>JAOTQZ010000875.1:1472939-1485413 GCA_026546895.1 Pogonocichla stellata | reverse complement strand
ACGGGTGTCAGCTTGGATTCTGACTCTGGCAGGGTTTGGGATTGTTCTTTGTAATACTGCATTTCTATTTTAATTTTTCTAGTAAAGAACTGTTATTCCTAATTCCCATATCTTTTCCTGAGAGCCCCTTAATTTCAAAATTACAATAATAATTTGGAGGAAGGAGGTTTACATTCTCCATTTCAAAGAGAAGTTTCTGCCTTTATTGGCAGACACCTGTCCTTCACACCAAGACAAGGTGCCTGGCACAGCTTTTCCCAGGGAATTTGGGGCCAGGACAAACCTTGGCTGCATAGTGCAGGGCTGGCAGCTGCAGGGAGGTCGCTCTCCCGTTGACATCCACACCCAGCTGGGACACCAGGAACTGGATGGAGCCATCCTGGGCTGTCACAGCTGCCCTGTGCAGGGCCTGAGCACCCAGGGCATCCACAGCTGTGGGACAGGCCTGCAATTGAGGAACAGCATGGAAATAACAACAAGTGCACTCATCCCAAATGAGATTAGCATCCTCTGGAGGCGCTGGCACCACCAGGAAACCTCCAGGAGGTTTCTCACCTCTCCCACCCTCAGTGCCTGCAATGTGAGGTTACAACCATGACAAACTTCCCAAAACCTCTGGGAGAATCAGCCATGAGGGGGCCCCAACCAGCTGGGATCATCCATCAATCAATCAATCAGTCAATCATTTATAAATTATTGATTGCAGTGTTCTGGCTCCTGCTGTGCACAATTGGCTCTAATAGCATTAGAGGAGGAAATCAGGGATATTTTTGGGAGACAGAACAGGAGAGAGGGAGGAGCTCTGGATAACTCAAGGATGGACATTTCCACATTATCCATGGCCACTGGAGTCTCCACACTGAGTCCTGGCATTCCAAGAGCTGCTTTTGGCTCTGACACAGCTGCCCGTGGAGTGCTGGGAATGTCCTGTCCCCCCCTGCCACTGCCTGGTGTCATCATCCCACCCCATCAGCTCCTGTCCCTGGATCCCTGCAAGTGTCCAAGGCCAGCCTGGATGGGGCCTGGAGCCACCTGGGTAGTGGGAGGTGTCCCTGCCATGGAGGAATGAGATGGTTTTTAAGGTCTTTCCGTGATTCCTGATGACCTCACTCAGAAAAATCCTTCCCATCTCCAAGGGGAATTTGCCTTCTGACACAATTTCTTTCTTTACAATTTGGGAATTTGTTTCCTTGCATTCCAGTCATGATGAACACGTGGCTCACCTGTCCTGGCAGCTCTGGCTCAGCTGCTGGAAGGGGCAGGGAGGGATTTTGGCACTCACCTGGTGTTTCTCCAGCAGCAGCTGGGCAATTCCAATGTGCCCATTCTGGAGAGCATCCATGAAGGGAGTGACCCCACAGCTGTCCCTGCTGTCAGCTTTGTACTGGCACCTGGAATGAGAGGAGAAAAAAACCAGGACACAGCTGTTGGCAGCTCCAAAACCCTTATGGAAGGAGGCTCTCAGCAGCTGGGATCAAAAATGGAATTTATAAAGCTCATGGATAAACCTGTCCTGGTGTTTTAGAGCCTTGTGGGGGTTTTGGGGGGATCAGAGATCTGGTTCAGCTCATTTGGGCTCTACAGATCATTTATAATTCCCTTTTTCCCTGACCAGAGGGTTTCCAGAAGGGCCCAGGTGTACACTGGAAGCAGGGAATAACCAGATCCTCATGGAAAGATGCACAAAATCAAGAGCCCAGCAACCTCATTCAGTGAAATGAGAGAAAACTGAATTTAAGCCTGGCTTAGATCACAGGGCTGTTTATGCTGGACAGGTTGAGATGAGCTGGAATTGCCAGGGAAAGCTGCTCCAGCTCTAGGAAGGGAACAGAGCTGCTTCAAAGCCATTTCCCAGGAAATCAAGGATAAGCCCAGCCTAGGGAAGCAGCTCCCAGGAATCCCTTTGGTCATTGCCATATGAATCAGCAGGGAAAACAAAGCCAGGGCTGAGTTACATAACTGGGATTTGTGTCATAACCAAGAGGGAGCCCATCCTGAGGGAATCCAGCTGGGAAAAACCTGGAGCAGGAGGAAACAGCCTGGGGATGGGAGGGCAGGGCAGCTGTGCTGTGCTTGGAGCAGCACAAGCATCCTTTGTGTGCAAATCCTGGCAGGGAATGGGAGTGGGGGGAGGAAAAGCTGGAATGAGCCTGCTTACCGTTCCAGGAGCAGCTCCACAACCTGGGAACAGCCGTGCATTGCTGGGAAAAAATGGGAAAAAACAGGAAAAACGTGGATTGTTTGTGGGTTTGTGGCATTGTGATCCTCCACACTCGGGTTGCTGATCGTTTTGGGATGAGGGAAGGGGTTCTAAGGGGTTTTAATCTCATCTGTTTTTTGGTGGGGTTAAAAAAAAAAGGCTTCACTTCCTCTATCCCATGGGAAATGTGAGGTAAAGCAGAGAAAAGGTGTGGAATGGGCACTGCCTGGCTCTGTCTGCCATGGAATTCAGCTGGAACAAAGAGGGTTTCTCCCAGTTTGTTCATTGAATTGGGATGTGGGAGAAGCAAAAGGAACACAAAGCAGGCAGCTGGGGAAATGCTGGATAACATTCCCAGCCCTCCTCAGCCACTCCCATCTCATCATCCTCACCCCTCTCAGAGGGAAAACAACAACAGAGGGGGAGGATTTGAGCCTGAGGCACTGAAATATGCCAGTTTTTTCCTGATTTTTTAAACATTTCACTTCACACAGCTTTGATCCAGCTTTTTTTTTTTTTTTTGCTTTTTTTTTTTTCCCCTGCAGGTCGTTTGGAATATATTCCATTTGTTTTGCAAAAGAAAAATAACATCAAACCAAGGCTGGAACTGCTCCATCAGGTGATGGAAAAAGGGTTCCTGGGAAATGAGTGTTCAACTTTCAGCTGGAATCCCAGTGAGGGATTCCCAGATTTTGGCTCTTTGCTCCTGCTCTCTGCCTGTTCTTCACCTGAGCTGATGGAAAATCCAAGTCATGGGAAGAAAAATCCCTCCAGACAACATAATTCCATCTTTTGTCAGGAACAGAGACAGGGGAAAGCTGGGATTCACAATTACCTCTTCCCAGTTTTCTTCCCTTGGGATAGAAGAAGCAACAAAGCTGAAGGAATCAACCCTTATTAATATAAAAAATAATTGCAGGAGGGAGATAATGACCCTTCAGCAATCTGGGAAAGCAGCTGGCCTGGTCATGGGTTAATGTGCTCAAATCCACACCCCTGGGATGGATGGAAATCCATGGAAACCCATGGAAAAGGCAGCTTGTCCTGACATGATTTCCCCTGGCAGCTCCAGCACCATCTCTGGCCCCTCACTCCTGCCTCAGGAACTGGGAATATCCACTGGGATAAATCTGGGATACTAGGGAGCAGCAGTTTGGGATCAAACTGCACTGGGAGCAGTGGGGGGTTAAGTCAGAATTCCCTAATTCCATCATTCCAGCCTTTCCCATTCCCACTCCAGCTGCTGCTCTAAGGTCTGGCTGGATCAGGAAATTCCAGAAATCCACCCAAATTGTGGATTGGTGGTTTTGCCAAAGAAAACACAGGTGGAGACACCCCTAGGAAGCAGAATCCAGGTGCTGGATCCCAATTGTAATCTCATATCCCAAGGCAGGGAGGGAGATGACTTTGGCTCAAGGTCAAAATTCCCCCTTTCCCACAGGATCATCCCAAATCCCAGAGGAGCCTGTCCCAGATCCCAACCCAAAATCCACCTCCTGCTGGGAGAGGAGCTGCCAGCTCCACAGAAACAACACTGGAATTGGGCAGGGATGGGAGAACATAAAAAAAAATCGGGATTAGCCACTTCAGGCAACCTGCTCTGATCCCACAAACCACTCATTCCCTGTTTTTTTCATTCCCAGGTCAAGCACAAGGACTCAGTGGTGCCCAAGGGCTGGAATTGTCACTGCTGATGAGCCAAGAGTGAGGAACAAGGGCTGGGAAAGCACAGCAGGGGCTCCTCCCAACAGCTCAGGGTTTTTCCAGGGAGTCAATCCCAATTAAATTCTTTGGGAAAGGAGTTTGGGAAGCCAGGGCTCATCTTTCCTGTAAAAACCTGGAATACACAGCCTGATTCCCACTCTGGATGTGGTCTGAGCCTTTGTGCTTCCCAACAATCCTGAGGATGGCTGGGATTCCCAAACCTACCCATTCCCTTTAAATATCCCATAAAAGGAAAGAAAAGGGATTGGACATGGTGGGCTCCAACAATCCTGTGTATTCCCAGCAGGGATTGTCCCCACCTTTACAAAAAGACCCTCCGGAATTTTCCCCATGGGATAAGAGCAAAACTCCAAAATTTGGAGTTTATTATTGGAATCATGGAGTCATTTGGGTTGGAAAAGAGCTCCAGCCCAACCATTCCCAGCACTGCCCCATGTGACCAAGTGCCACATCCAGGTGGATTTTAAATCCCTCCAGGAATGGGGACTCCAGCAGCTCATTCCAATGCTTACAACACTTTCCATGAAGGAATTTTCCCAGTATCCAACCTGATATCACAGGCTGAGGCTGTGATAAAGAAATACATCCCCAGGCAGATCCCAAAAGTTTCCTCTCTTTGAAATTCCTGAAAGCTCTGCTGCTTTCAGGAATTTCCAATGCTGGGATGTGCTTGGAGCTGGGGAGGTTTTCCAAGAGCAGTTCCCAGCTTTACACAGCAAGAAGGAAAATCATCTCCACATTCCAAGTGAAGGGAGCTCAGATCCATCCGTGCCAGGGACAGATGAATTGATCCAAGGATCCCAAAGAAGATCCCAGGATGGATCCACCTCTCCCTTTTCCCTGACTTTCCCTGGATGCATGGGTGCTGTACCTGCTGTGTGCAGAGGAGTTCTCCCAGTGGTGCTCTCTGTGTCCCAGCAGTTTGGGGACACATCCAGGAGGTACTGGAGCACCTCGGGGTGCCCTTCCCTGCTGGCAATGTGGAAACAGTTCCAGCCATCCTTATTCCTCAACAAGGGATTGGCTCCATGCTCCACCAGAGTCTTGATCACTTCCAAGTTTTTCCTGGTGCAAGCCATCATCAGGGGAGTCCTGGAAGAAGATAAAATAAAATAAAATAACTTGGGACAACAAATCTGATGTCCCACCTGGATTCAGGTGCTTTGTCTGAGGGGCCAGGAGATTTTACAGCAGTTTTTCCAGACTGGGAATATTCCAGCTCTTTTTCCATGCAGTCCCTTGGAGCATTCTGTGTTTTTAAGGCAAAAGAGATTTTTTCCAAAGGTTTGGATATGCCTTAGGAAGCACAGAGCTCCCTGGTTTTAATCTATGGCACTGCCACACAAATCCAGGCTCATGGAATCTCAGCCTCAGCTCCAAGCTGAGCCTCAATTCCCAGCTCTGGAATGATGCCTTTGGATTTGTGGCAGTTCAGCTCTAAAGCACCTTCCCAGGCTTTCACCTGGGAATCTTTTATTTTTCCAGAAATTCCCATCTCTAAGGGAAGAGTGATGCAGTAATTTACAACTTTTGGGCAAAGCAGGGGGAAAGCAGTGATAGGGCTGGAATTTCTCCCAAAAATCCAACTGGATCCACAGTGTGGGCAGCAGGAGAAGGGAATTCTGCCCCTCTGCTCCACTCAGGGGATCCCACATGGAGTCCAGCTCTGGGATCCCAACACAAGGACCTGGAGCTGCTGGAGCAAATCCAGAGGAGGTCTCAGAGCTGCTCCAAGGGCTGGATCCAGGCTGGGAGAGCTGGGAATGTTCCCCTGCAGAAGGGAAGGATCCAGGGAGAGCTTCCAGCACATTCCAGGGCCTGGAGGGGCTGCAGGAGAGCTGGAGAGGGACTGGGGACAAGGGATGGAGGGACAGGACACAGAGGGGGCAGGGGAATTGGATATTGGGATGGAATATTGGGATGGAATATTTTCATCTGTGTCTCCCTTAGAAGTTCTGGGCACACCTGGCAGTCACAGAGCTCTGGGATCAGGCTAAATGCACATTCCAAGCTCCCAGGAGGAGCAGGGGTGGGATCCAATCCTGCAGAGCATGTTGGTGATTGATGTGGAGCCCCACAGCTCCCTCCACCAGAAAAAGATGTGAGGGGTTGGGGTTGGAGGTGGAGTGTTTGGAGAATTCTGAAACACCTTTTTTGAACTGCAGCATGGAGCAGTGAGAAAAGTTGTCACCACAACTCCATGGGGAACTGGACAGGGGGGAATCCCACCCCAAAATCCTGGATTTCATGTGTTGCCTGGGCTGTAAGGAATGAACTGACTCTTGCTGTTGGACATGTCCAGCTCTTTTAACCCTTTGAAGTTATTCCCTCTCTCCTGGGAAATCCTCTTTTCAGGGATGGGTAATACTGGCAGAGTCCTTGGGAGGCAGCACCTTTATCCCAGGGTTTTTCTGGATTTTCTATCCCACTTTAGAGCTGTAAAACAGAGGGATATTAGAATGCCATGCAATAATAGCAATAACTGTTATTACTGTTGCCATTTCCAGAATTTTTGATGGATTAATGGTCACTAACTCTGTGCCTGTCTGGGTGCAGGATGGTTCTTTCAGAGCCAAAGCAAAATCAAATTCCAGAACAGCATTTCCAGAAGTTGCTAGAGGGAAACAGCTTCTTTAGAAAGGGCCAAAATTCTCTTTGCAGGAGTCAAAATGATGTTTTGGAGCTGCACAGATTGTTTCCTTCCCAAGCTTTACCAGCCTTAATATGGATAAAGATTTTTTTTTTTTGGCTCATGGCTTCATTTCACATGAAAATATATTTCCTTAAAGCTCATTAGGGGTTGAAGATTCAGAGTAGCTTGGAATTTTTTTTGTCCTGCTCCTACAATTTGTTTCTCGTGATGGATGGAAATGGTTTTGAACTGGAATTATTCTTGGTCAGACTGTCTGTGGTCAGGAGGTCTCCCTGTTCCCGACATTAGAGAAGGGTAATTCTCTGAAAAGAGAAGAAAAATTGCTGCTCTTTGAACCGACTCATCCAAACAGCTCCCTAAAATAAATCCTATTGATTTTTCATTAAAGTGAGAAGAAGGAAAAAAAAAAAAAAAAGGCTATTTCTGCATAACTGTGCTGGAACCTGGAGTCTTTCACCTCATGGATATGATGGAATTATGGGGAATTAAGTTTTCCCCCAGATTTTTCCTGTTTTTACCAAAATCTCTCTGAAGCCTCTTCTGCTGTGACTGGAACATGAATTTATCAGCCCCCACTGATAAAGCTGCTTTGGGATCACTATCAGCACATATTTAAGCTGAATTAGGTGGGAGATAAGAGATTTTCCAGCATTGTGTCCTCACAGATGAATCACCCATTCCTGCACAGATTATCCTTAAAAAAAAAAAAAATTGTCCTCTCTAAATATTCCATTTTACCACCTTGTTTTCCACTCTTCCCTCCTCGAATGTAAAGCACTTGAAATTCTTTTTCCCTTTGCAGAGCGACTGAATCACCGTGAAACTCATTTGTCTCAAAATTATTCAGCATTAAATTCCAGGCTGTAATTGTTTAAATCGATCCTAAATTAGGCTACAAGTGCCTCTTACAGCCTGTTCTTGTAGGGTTCTCAGCCAGGTGATAAATCTTTCCACCCAGGTGGTCACTGGCCTTAAAAAAAAACCTGTTGGTCCATCTCCAAAAAAATGCAAATTGCTTCTCTCTGCAGCAGCGGAGTGGGAATTTTCCTTCCCTTCGAAGCCTCTGTGGTTTCTTATCTCAGCATGGTGTGGATGATGCTCCTGATACTTTTCTGGCCAAACTCCAGCAGCTGAAAACCCAAAGAAGAAAAAAAAAAAATTCCTTAAAAGTGCAGCTGTTTTGCAGGCTAACGACTTGCTGGAGCTAATTACCACAGCACCCATTCCATGCAGGGAATCACTCACATGTGACTTTCCAAGGAGACATCCCTGAGAGCTTCTGGAATGTTTTCTTCCCATCAAATGAGTGGTTATTAAGGAGAAGAATGGTCCCAGCCAGCAGCTTTTGATGGCTCACCAGTGCTGATGGCTCCATGCTTTGATGGAGGCTGGATGTTATTATTTATTAGTGTAAACAAATTAATTATTTTTCCAGGCTGGCTCCCAGCCAGCAGCATCCATTAAGGAGCAGGCATGGCTGATCCATTGGGGTTTTTCCCATTCAAGGATAATTTTAAAGCAATTTTAATGGCTCTGAGCCTCATATTTCATTTTTTTTATTTCAGTGGCATGATGTTACAACCAAGATGTTTTCAGCTCTTGTTTATGTGTTTCATGTCAGGGGGTGTAAAACCCACCCACTGCAGAATTTGTGCTAAATCTCCTTTTCCAGCTTAAAATGACACTCAGTGGGAGTCTTACTCTCCCTGTTGCTTCCAATATTTATTCAGATAATTTTTCCTTTTGGAAGGGGGGACATTTAGTGCAGTTCCTGCCTTTTGTGGAAGTTTTCATCTGCAGATGTGTGAGTTCAGAGCTGCACAAAAGCAGTTGCTTTAGGCAGAGTGTCAGGGCTTCAATTTTAAAATTGAGGGGCTTTTTATTTTAAAAACTCAACTTTCAGTGCAGCCCAGGGCAGGGGAGTTGTGTGTGGACATTTTCAAGCAGTGCACCTGGCAGGCAGAATTATTTTTGTCCTCTTCAGATCTGCGGAAGGGAAGTCAGGCTCCACAACCCATCCCACAGATGTGAGTGACCTGAAGGGAAGTGTTTGAGGTCTCTGGGTCCTGTTAATCCCTGAAATCACTGGATGTTGTGTGTTGGAGTTGGTCAGGAACTGGATAGCCCTTGTTTGCTCAGGGATGAATCATTAAATTGTGGGATATTTTGGGTTGAAAAGGATTTTTAAAGGCTTTTCAGTCCAGCCCTGCTGCCACGAGCATCTTCCACTATCCCAGATTGCTCCATCCAGCCTGACCTGGAGCATTTCCACTGAGAGCTGGGTGCAAAATGTTGGTCCTGGTCCAATCTGAGGCCACCAAGTTGTTTTGTTTCTCCTCAGCAAGAATCTGCCCTGTTCTTCATGGGAAGGTGGGGAAGTCCTGGACCCAGAGAAGCTGTGGCTGCCCCTGGAAGTGCCCAGGACAGGACTTGGAGCACCCTGGGATGGTGGGAGGTGTCCCTGCCCATGGGTGAGGTGGAATGGGATGGGATTTAAGGTCTCAGCCATCTTCTTCATGCAGGAAAAGCCAAATTCTTTCTTCACACAACTCATTTTACAGACCTCGTGTGCAACTTTAATTGGTTAGTATTTCTTTCTTGCCAATTACTCTGTTAGTCAGTAAAATGTATTTTACCTGTCCATCAAATCTCTCTGTTCTGGAATTATTTCTTCACTGATTCTCGTGGGACAAATCCATTATTTACCCAGGTAAAGTTGTTTTTCACCCAGGAATAGTTTGTTGTGTTAATGAACCTTTCTTACCAAGATTACTTTTTCCTGGGAGCTTTCAATCTGCACTTAGAAGAAGTGACAGGCTAGCTTCCATTTGGCAGAGCAGGCCTGATTTTATGAGGCCTTTCTTTTATAATTTCTCTACCTGGCTACAACATAAAACCACTAAAACTTCCTTGTAATTTACCTTATTTTCATTTTTTTCCCTCTTGCTGTCGTTTTTTCCTCAGAGGCTGGGAGCAAACCACACATATCTGCCCCCAACCTCCACCCCAGCCATGACTGATTATTTTAATTACTCCAAGAGCCCTGCCTTGCTCTCACAAATCCTCATTTTGCCTCACAGGGCTGGTGTCAGCCTCAGCCCCTGGTAGTTCCCTGGCCAGAGGAGAAGCCTTTTAGCCTGGACACCCTCCTGCTTGTTTAAAGCTCCAGCTGCACGTTCCTCATTTGCAAACTCATTAAGAACCCCTGGCAGCAGAGCAGGACCCTGGGATGCTGAGCAGCTTCTCCTCAGCCCAAGGGTGCTGCTGAAAATCCAGTGTGAAGCCACAGATCCAAGTGAGTGCCACCCAGTTTTCCATTTTTTCATCCAGCTCCTTTTTTTTCCCCCCAAGATTTCTGCAGTTTTAAACCAGTGCTTTGCCTTCACCAGGGTTGTTTTGGTGATGGATGAGCTGCAGTTCCAGGAGGAAACTGGACAGGTGGAATCTGATAAAGTTCATTTAAAGGAAGCTGTGTTGCTCCATCACCAGCATTCCTCCAGGGATTTCTTTCATGGGATCCCAGCATGGTTTGGGTAGAAAGGGACCTCAAAGCTCATCCAGTGCCACCCCATCCACGGGCAGGGACACTTCCACCATCCCAGGCTGCTCCAAGCCCTGGCCTTGGACACTTCCAGGGCTGGGACATCAAAAACTCCCAAAAACTTCTCTGAGAATCCTGGGTTTTCCATAACTCTCTTTACCCTAGGGAAGTTTAACATTTGCTGTTCCAAAACTCACCAATACTCATTTGGAGCCTGAGCTCTCTGCACCCATCAGCTGAAATTTGGGTACCCCTGTCCCATCCCAGATATTTTTCCCTTCCCTCTGCTTGTTCCACTCCCAAATTTGGGATTTTTTGTTCCATAAATCCCAAATCCAGCCTGGAACAGCCTCACATGAAGCACCTGATGGATGGCTCCAGGAGATTAAACTTCCCCATGTTCTTGCCAGGCTCCTCCAAAGTGCTATTATTTTTCTTCCCTCGCATTCTGAAGCCTGGGCCCATTTCATTGAGGAAGAATAACTCTCATTCCCAGGTTTTGAAATGTTTTCCTAATCACAAGTGCTGCATGAGAAGAGCCATCACATTTTGAATAATTGATGGCCACTTTATTGAGTTGTCAGCACTAATTCATCCTCCTTTTGAAGTGCTGCGACGTTCAAAGGAGTCATCCTTTCACAACGTGCTCATTTTTCCAGGAAAAGTTCATTTTTATAATTACTTTTTTTTTTTTTTTCCCCTCCTCCTCCACTGTGGAATGCAATTGTAGCTGTGTGGGGAGAAGGAGGATGTGGCTCCTTCCAGCTCGTGCATCCTCTAAAATGCCTTTATTCCTCCTTTGGCTGCTCATTTCTCTCCCTCCCTCCTCTCATTTAATTATACTCGTTTTAAAAAGTGCATTTTGAAATCTGACACCCAGCTCTGCCGCAGAACAAAAGAGACATTAATCTGTTGTTGAAAGGGAAGGTAAAAAGCTCTTTTTTTGTGTGTGTGTGTGTGGCAGGGGCTGGCCCTCCCTGACAGGCAGCGTTCAGTGGGAGTAGTTGGGATTTTGGAGGCAGGGACTTGTCAACAGGAGAATTTATAAAAGGAACAACAACTCAGGAATGTTGCCATTCCACTGGAATATTCCTCCTGGCAACCTGCCTCTGGAATCTTCCCCCTGAAGTGGATAAACTTTGCAGTTGGAAGGTTCATAGCACTCTAATTTGCATCTGAAAGAACTGAGGGAGGGCAGTAAATTAAAAGTTTCCCCTCCTGGTTCTAGTCTGTAAATAGAGCCATTCCATTAAAATAAAATATAAAATAAAATAATATTACAGTTTCCCTCACATACACAAAGCTGTCAGAATAGTATTTTTTTTTAATTTCTTTATTTTTGCAAATTATCTGCTTTTGTGCTGGGATTTTTGCTTTGTGTGATTTGCTCTGCAGAGAAGGGAGAAGTTTTTCCCTCTCACCATGAAGCTCTTGGGGGGTCCCAGGTCTGCTCATCCTGAGGCTGCTCCAGGATTTCCTGGGGAATTCACACCATTCATTCATTAATTAAAATAAGCTAAGTATATCTAAATATCTAAAATCTAAATATTTAATATCTAAACATCTTTAATTAAAATATTTAAGGACTTTGTGCCTGGAAAGAAAACTGCTGTAAGGTGGGAAAATAGAGGAAATGCTACAACTCTACAGGAGAGCCCTGGCCAGGGCTGTTTGAATTAATTGGGTGCTGGTTAATTATTTAGGTGCTGCTGGAAAAGGTGAAGGAGGAGAGGACTGACAGGTACTGGATGTGTGGAGATGGAATCTCAGTTTGGATCTCACCTGACCCTGAAGTCACTGGAGCAGCACCAGATTTCTTTCAGTGGGAGGGAGACGAGATCCATCCCATTGGACCTAAAAAAAGTCTAAATAACGTCGGTCAGTGGAGCAGGAAAGGACAGAAGGAGATCTGGTCACTCAGCTGCATCCCAGAAATCACAATTAAAACAAAAACAAGCCTGGAAATGAAGAAAGCAAAATATTCCAGCCTCCAAGGATGTTTCTAGCCCAAGGCACGGAGTTTTCTCTGTTGAACTCTATTTTTTATCATTTAGGGGTGGTGTCAAACATAGTGTTGAGGGATGGGTCCAACCCTCGTTGGGCATTCCCTGTTTAATTCCTGTTCTGTCATTTTCCATCACAAAATGCAAAATATGGTTCAGCCCTGTCCTCCCAGTTAGCACAGAGGTGTTGGGGATGCTCCATCCCTGGAAGTGTCCAAGGCCAGCTTGGAGCAATCTGGGCTGCTGGAAGGTGTCCCTCCCAAGGCAATGGGGTGGAAACTGGATGATCTTTAAGTTCCTTTCCAACCCAAATCATTCCATGACCCATTTTTCCTGGAATATGAACTGCCAA
>JAOTQZ010000875.1:1429915-1442082 GCA_026546895.1 Pogonocichla stellata | reverse complement strand
TTGCAGGGCCTGAAGGGGCTCCAGGAGAGCTGGAGAGGGACTGGGGACAAGGGATGGAGGGACAGGACACAGGGAATTGGTAAAGGGGAGATTGGGGAAGGAATTCCTGGCTGGGCTGGAATTGCCAGAGAATCCCTGGATCCCTGGAATGTCCAAAGCCAGGCTGGGCAGAGCTTGCAGCAACCTGGGATGGTGCCAAGGGCTGATCTTGAGGGTGTCCCCAAAGCCATCCCCTGTTCCTGAAGGGTGCTGGAGAAGGAGTGGGAGCAGCTCCAGCTCCAATCCGTGTCCTGCCCTGGGGATCTCAGCTTCTGCTGGGCAGACTGGGAGCATGTGGTGGCTCCAAAGCTGCTGCAGGAAATGTGATGGAGCCTGTCTGTCAGAGCTACAAGTGCCTAACATATGGATTTGGGAAGTGTTATCTTCATGTTTTGGTGGGGTTACGTGGGGACTCGAGTTGCTCATTAAACGGCGGTGAACTCCATGGGGATTTTTCTGTTCTCAAGCAGTGAAAGTGTGATGGCACTGCCTCGTCACAAACTGTTCAGGACTTTGCAGAGGTGCTTTAATTATGGTAATTGGGCAGTAAGGAGCCATAGGAGCAGGTACAGTGCAGTAGATTTAGATGATGTTATAGCTATAACAAATATAGGAGTAAAATCATGGCAAGTGATGAGAATTGGTACTTCAGCTTTCTGATATTTCCTGTCATTTGAAACCTGCCATATTAATTTACTAACTCAAAAAGAATTCCTTTTATCTGTTTGTGTGGGTAAGTCAGTTTTTATTGCCCTGAGATACATTTGTTCTGAGGGAAGAGCAGCTTCTTTCCTTCCCTGCCTGCAGCCCTGCCTGGGGACTCACAATGGGCTCTAATATTGTGTTGGTCCAGTTTAATTACTGTGGAGTTATTAATGGTTTTGTCTTCCCTATAGCCCTGAACAGGAGAGTTTTAAAGACAGCAATGCTGATATAGGAAAGGGAATGAAGAGCAAAATCCTCAGGAATATTCAGATACCAAACCTGAGCTGAAGCAAGTCCCTGGAGCCCACAGAGAGGGTTTGAAGCCAGGTGACCTCAGCAAGCCACAAAGCAGGACATGAAACCACAGTGCCCTGTGTACCTGTGGGATGTTCCAGAAGCTGAGCAGAGCTGGTTTTGTGCTTCCCAGGTTGCTGCTGGAGCTGCTGGAGCTGCTCTTTGACAAGTTCAACGCCGTGGCCGCCGCGCACTCGGTGGTGCTGGGCCACCTGCAGCAGACAGTGGCCTCCCCCTGCAGCCAGCACGAGGGGGACATCAAGCTCTACGACATGGTGGATGTGTGGGTGAAGATCCAGGATGTCCTGCAGGTAAGAATCCCTCAGGTGGGCACATCTGCAGTTGGCACAGCCTGTAGAGCCGTGCCAGAGAATGCCCGTCGTGCTCCCAGCAGTGCTGGGATTTGTCTTTGGGTTTTTTTTTGGTAAGTGGCCACATTTCCAACAGATTGTAAAACTCCAAAGAGCTTAAATATCAGCAAAAAAAAAAACCATCCTGTGGATTCATCCTTATGGTGTTTGGAAAGGTTGATTCCTTTTGCCTACCAAGTGATTTATCAGCAGCTTTCAAAGTGACATTTTTGTTCTGTGTTACCATGTCATGCCTGTCTTATAAAGTGTCACAGCTCTAATGGCTTGTCTTCTGCTGTCATTATGGCTGGGTTTAGGCAGCTGAGACACTTGCTGCTGGCATGTTTGCAGCAAGTTCTTATTTGATTCTTCCCCTTAACTGCAAGAGACTAAAGCTGTGCCTTGCTAAGGCTTTATTCAGGTGCTGTGCTCTCACCTGGGGATCTGAGCCTCTCTCAGGCAGCAGAGCTCTCATCTGTCACATGTCTGTTCCCTCATTCTTGCTGTTAGTGTGTTCAGTGTTCTACTAAACACATGTTCAGTATATTTATTTTATTTATTTATTTGGAGATTACCTCTATACATAGTGCACAGATGTGGAACTTCACCTGGCATGTGATAGAGGAGGTCAGAGAAGTGAGCCTGGCATTATTTACAGGAGGTGGAAAGAATTATGTTGGTCATTCCAGCTCTGGGCTGGTGATGGAAAATGCTCTCTGCCTCCTGCCCTAACTCTCTTTTTCAGTTTTGGGCTGGTTTGTAGCTGTTGCTCTGCAGGATTGTTTGACTGTGCTGTGATGCAGTCTTTTTTCCTTACACAAATATCCCAACTGTGTTCATGGTAGGAATTTAAACACTTGGATAGGATAAATGTAAGGTGTGGGCTTTCAGACCCCCCCACTGACACCTTACCCACATATTTGTCTTTCTAGAGGAATTATTATTAAAGAAATCTCTCTCACTATTCCCCCATGCCACAAACTTGCAGCTCCCTTCAATATTGTTCTTGCAAAAATCTGCTTGGAAATGTCCAGGTTCATGAGGGGTTTTCTGAACAACAGAATGTAACACAGCTGAAGTGGGAATAAAGAAGTGAAGAATGAAAGGGAAGAATTAAATTTAAAGATATGGGTTTGGACTGGGGAATCTGCAGCCAGCTTCCTATCACCCATGAGGTGCAGAAAAACTTTGAGCTTTGAGTTCTGCAGATTTTGCTCCAGAAAGACAAAAACTTGGAGTAAGAACCATCCCAGGATTGTTCCTTTAGTGTAGCAGAGCATCAAGGCTGGATATTCCCATCCTCTGTGGGAGTTTGGGCTGGGTTCAGTCCTGGTGGGGTGAAATTTGGGGTGATTTCTATTGGCTCTTCCTGAACAACATTGACAGAACTGGAATCCTGTGGAGGTGTGAGCCCTGAGGAGTGAAAGTGCTTTCTGTGCTGGGGAGACAATGTCTGACCAAGATCTCTGGAAAAAGTGTGCCAAGAAAAACACAACAGCCCGCTTGGAATTGTTCCCATTGTTCTTGGGTGTCAGGAGGAGTCAGAAAAGCTTCCAAAAGAGCTTTTACAATGCATAAAAGCAGCACTTTAAGATCCATAATCTCTTGCTGGTTTAAGGTAAGAGATGAGCATTGACTGGCGTGAAAGGGAGAAAATGCTGCATTACTTTGTTCAAAATCTTGTGGGTGTTTGTACCTCAGTTCCACTGGAGTGGCTTAAAATATTTTTACTTTGGAGTGTGAGAAAACCTTTGATCCCAAAGCCTAAATTATCTCTAGCCTGCTTTTCTGAGTAAGGATAATTTTTGGAGAGGAGATCCTACGTTTGCAGCAGGGGGAGCAGAAAACTCAGTTTTAGAAGTGTTTGCAGCTGTTGGGGGAGGCTGAAAACCTGGAGGAAGTGGCTGAGGGAAGCAATGCAATTCCTTCAAATCCCAGTGAATGGAATTGAGTCACCACAGCAGAACAATATCACACGAGTGCAGGTCACAGGGCTAACGTTCTGTACGTGTGCATTGTGCATCTCTGCATGTGAAATTCCTGACAGCATTATCTCTCCATGCCTGTACAAAACAACAGCAGCTCGTGGTGGGCTGGAAATTGGGGTTTGTGAGGAATGAGTTGTTTTCTGCAGCTCATTTTTGGAGCTGGATTTGTGAAAGCTCCCTAATAACTGCACCAGGCACTGGTGTAGTGTGAGAGTGGCTCAGTGTTGAGCAGTGTTGAGGTACAGAACATGCAGATATTAAATATTTCTGACCTTCTCTGAGAATGGAGGAATAACACAGAAGATAGAGTGACCTTTTCCAGTTGGTAGTGGAGTGCTAGAAAACAAACAAACAAACAAAAGCAGTTTGTCAAAATATTAAAGCAGCCTTGTTCAGGAAAACACCATTTGAAGTTATTTCCTTGTCTCACAGCCAGCATAGCCCTTGGTCATGTTGTTCCATCGGTGGGAGAGGAGAGAAATTTGTTTAAATTTTAAGTTTGGCATTTTGTGTGCAGCTAATTGAGCTCTTCAGTGCAGCAGAGGGTGGAACATCCTCCTGAGGAACCTCATTAATGTAGGATCAGGGCCTTGGCTGGAGAGAGCTGGGAGCATGTGCTGATGTGAGGGGTTGTGTCAGTGTGAGGGGATTCTGAGATTTTCTGGGACAATTCAGTGCCAAATTCAGAACCTCTGTGCTGTGCTGCTGGAATGAGTCCAGAGGAGCCCCTCTGCTCCAGAGCTGCCTGGGAGAGCTGGGGATGCTCACCTGGAGAAAAGAAGGATCCAGGGAGAGCTTCCAGCACATTCCAGGGGCTGCAGGAGAGCTGGAGAGGGGCTGGGGACAAGGGATGGAGGGACAGGACACAGGGAACTGGGAAAGGGGAGATTGGGGCAGGAATTGCTGGCTGGGCTGGAATTGCCAGAGAATCCCTGGAATGCCCAAGGTTGGACACTGGGCTGGGAGCAGCTGGGACAGTGAAGTGTCCCTGCCATGGGATTGGAACTGGATGAGCTTTGAGGTCCCTTCCCACCCAAACCATTCCAGGATTCTACAGCCAAGGGCTGAGCAGAGAAATTCAGGCAGGGAACAGGAGCCCAGCTGGGTCTCTCTTGGCTGAGCTGACTTCTGGAGGACTAAAACCATGGAAAAATTCAGGTAGCAAAGTGTTAAAACACCTTCAAGACCAGCAGGGAACTGCTGACTTCACGGAGGTAAAACACCTGGTTTGATTTCACTGAGCACGAGGAGATTATTTTGGTTTATTCCAGGATTTTGGCACGAAAATTTAATACTTTAAAAATGGCTCTGCTTTGCTGGCACTCAGGGATTGAAACCACACAGTCCCCAGCCGCCTAAAATCTCCTGTTTCCCCATCAAAGTTATTTTCTTGGTGCCTTTTTTTTCCCCTCTGGAATGTCTGCAGTGAAGCTTTTCCCATGGATTGCAGCCTTCCCATCAAATATTTAATGGGATGAGGAGATCAGGCGTGGTTTCCCCGCCCCGGCTGCTCATTTATGGGGTTGTTGTGGGGACAGCGATGGGACTTTGTGCCGGGATCGATCCGGTGCCCTGGGGTCAGCACTGAACTCAGCATCATCACCAAGATAATTACTCTCATTCCATCTTTCCTTCCTCCCACCCACCGGCCCTAAACGCAGGGGATTTTAATGTAAATAATCCCTAATTAGCAAAGCTTTCAACCCGGTTTTCCAGCCGGGATCCCGCGTGAGAAATGCCAGGAAATCGGGTTTTTTTAATGGGAATGGTTCCAGGGAGCCTGCCGGCCACTCCACTGGGTTCATCCCGTTAAAGTCCTTTTTTCTCTTCTGGAGAAAATGATTCCCTGACGGTGAAGATGGAGAGCAGAAAGGGGACACCTCGCCCTGCTCTGGAGGGGGTGAAATAATTGGTGAAATTGCGGGATGGGGACTCAAAATCACAGCCACACCATTGATCTCCCCAGCACCTCAGTTCCTCTGGGATTTGGGGGAATGACTCCTAAATAACCTGGAATTGTGGAGAAATCAGGCTGAGCCTGACCATTCTGCTGCTTGTCCCCTTTGTCTTTCCCATTCTTCATCCCAAATGTAAAAACTCTTCATCATTCCCATGGATGTTCCCATTCCCCACCTTCCTCTGGATTCCCCTGGACAAAACTCGTTTGTTCTTTGTCTTCCAGACCTCTGGCTTCTGCAAACCAATCTGTTAAAAACAAACAACCCTCAAAAAACTCCCAAAAACCACTTTTATCTATAATTGTCAAAAAAACGGTTGCTAAGGATCTGTTTCACTGGATTTGCTTTCGTTATACTTTTAGTCCTGAGCATCCAAACACGGATTAACTTCAGGAATTTTATTCCTTTCTCTTCCACTGAGTCCAACAGAGTGGGAGATTTAAGATTCTCTTGCAAATCCATCCCTCTCAGGCCCAGAGAAATCCTGCAGGGAGGTTTTGAGGGCATTTTTTGGGAAGGTGCAGCTCAGGATCCTGGAGGACTCTGAGGAAAAGGGGAAGTGAGGTTTTGGTTTGCTGTAAATTGATGGAAGTGTCTCCATTGATCTGTGATTTTTCCCTGGTTTTAGGGAAAATTTGATGAAAATTTTGGTGAAGCACATCAGGAAACATCAAACAGGCAAAAAAAAAAATCCTTCCCAGAACTCAGAAGAAGCTGCAAGGACTTTTTTAAAAATCAAGTCACTTCTGAGATAATGGAATTAATAATAATTCTGACAAGGGCAAATTCTGGGAAAGTTACATCATAAATGACTGAAAACAGAAAAAAATTAACACAGAGGAATTTTGAGGAGCACTGGAACAGCAAATCCTGGCCTTTTTAGGGAATCTTTCTATAGTGAAATCAACTCTGTTCCTAATCCTGTGTTAGAATCCTGCTCTAAAATCTCCCTGCACAATTTTCTTCCTTCAGTGAAAAAAAAAAAAAGCCAGCTTTTTAGTGAAAAACACCTGATATTTAGAGGGGTTTTTAAATGAACCAATTGTTTTTTGGGTGGTTTTCAGGCCTTTTCCAGACTGCTTAAAGAAAAATGTGGCTCAACCAAAACCTTCCAGGGTTTGTAGGATGGAGCTCAAACCTCCACATTTCCCCCCTCAATAATCCTTTTTTTTTTTTTGGGTTGGTTTGGGGTTTTTTTGTTGTTTTTTTTTTCCCCAAGGCTGCATCTTTGCAGAAAACCAGAGAACAAACCACTTTTTGGAGGAGTTACTGCCTTCAGGAAAGTGCTAATTTCCCGGGGAAATTTATGCCCGGCAGCGGAGGAGCTCCGCAGGCAGCGCTAACGAGACAATTCATTAAGTGCCGAGTGTACGCACGCCGTAAAAAAAAAAAAAAACATTAATTCCCCAAATGAAAAACTAATCGAGTGTTTAGGCTGCTCTTTATCACCGGTGACAGTCTGGGCTCTGCTCAGCAGCAGTGTTTACCCAGCTGATGGGGGCTGCAGCTTTTCCCTACCACCCTAAAAGGTCGGGATGCTTTTTTTCCAGCTTTGTCCCTTCTCCTGAACTTGGGTTTCAAACACACAAAAGCCCTGGGAGGAAGTTCTCAGTGCCAACCTTTCATTTTTGTCTTCTTGCTCTCATTTTTCTTCTTCTTCTTCTTTTTTTTTTTTTTCCTTGCAGTTCTTCTCTGTGTCCCCGTCAGAACCTCAAGATTTGCAAAGGGAAATCCCTTCCTTAAGTTTCCTCCAACACAGCCCTGATTTTCCTCTGAGCAAACAGGGTTCATTAATGGAAATTTCATTAACGAGCAGCTCTCCCTGAGCTCCTTTCCTCTTCCCTTCCCTTTGTCCCACAAGTGTAACCTTGTCCCTTGGGCACCAGGGAGTGCCCTTGCCACTGATGCCAGAAAAAGGTGAATTCCCAGTAAAAAGCTGGGAATTCAGGCAGCTGACATCCCAAATCCAGGTGTGAGGTGCCAGGTTGAAGGTTGGACCGATGGCCTTTAAAGTTCCCTTCTAACATTCTTGGTTCCACTCCATGATCTTGGAAGTCTTGGGAGAAATCATTCCTTTGAGGGTTTTATTTCCCTGGGTTTAAACCCTACAAAAGAGAACAATCTAGGTGAAAAGCAGCAGTATCTGGGTGAATATTGGAAGTATTTGTTCAAGTGTTCACACCTCAGGGAAGGTGTCAAACCCCAAAATCCAGCTTTGCTTCCTGAATTCCCATCACTCTGCAATGAATCCCCGTGAACTGTGGGAGAATCAAAATCCAGAATCAAAATCCAGGTTGTTCCAGCCATTCCCTGGAAAGCTGGAATTCCCAAATGGACCAATTTAGGGGAAGGCAGTGACTGATCTGTACCTTGGAGTCACCTTTTGGTGACATTCCTGTCCCCTCACCAGCAGCACCTTTCCCTTGCTCAGCTGAGTCCCAGAGGGGCAGACACAGAGCTGGCTTTTAAACAGTGAAATATTTAAAAATTACTGATTTTTTTCGTGCTTTTTGGGTGTAGAAGTCAGAGGTTTCCTGGCAGAAATCCCACTGAAATAAGTCCTTGATGTTGGATCCCTTTATAAATAATCACGTCTCTAATTCTGCTCACCTTGACCCAAAGCTTTTTGCTTTAAATACCAGAAATTCTCCTTTTTGAAGGTGTTTTAGTGGTGATTTTGTGTCCTCGTGGCATCATCTCATGGTGCTAAAAGCTGTGGGAACGGGAGACAGGGAGAACTGAGTCAGCTGGGATGGCACTGATGGATAAAATCACATTATCCAGGTTTTACCTGCTGGGAACTCAAGCACTGAAAGAGAAAGTGGTGCCAGGAAAATCTCCAGAGAGAGAAGAGTTAACCCCGACTCTCTAAAGGGTTAATTCCATGACAATTCTCTTTTCCCTGTGGTTTTTTTTTTTTTTTTGGAGTTACCTCTTCTGGAGAGGAAGATATTCCAATTTAAGGAGCTGTGAACTGGTCCTTAAATTCAGCAGGAGTTTCTTGCTGCATCTCTCTCCCAAAAAAGAGGAATTTCCCCCCAGCAGAGCTGTAAAATATCTCTGTGAGCCTTTCCTTTCCCCCACAGAGCAAATTAGGGAATGCTGGGCAATTCCTGAGCATTTTGGGGGTCCCTTCCTCAGGTTCAGGGTGCAGAGTTTGTCTCCTTGATTTGATTTTGCTCCTTGCGCTGCTAAACCAGTGGCCACTGCTCACACCTGAGTGGCCCCAGGGGTTTTGTTTAATATTCCAGACTTCTGGCAACCTAAACCCATCACTTTACAATTTACCTGTCAGGAGGCACCGTGGAACTGCAGAGTGACTGAAATTGTGGGTGGCAGGGCTTGTGCTGAGTTTATTTTTCTCAGCTTTGCTGGAATGAAACATTCCTTTCCATCAGAGGGAGGGGACTCGGCTGTGAGAGAGGAGAAATCCCAAACAAAGCTGGGACTTTGATCCAGCAGCATGGAAAATTCAAAAATTCACCTCCAGCAAATGAATCTGTGAAGGTTCCAGGATGACAGAAGCCAGTGGACATTGTTCAGGGTGTTGTGGTGGCCAGGTGGGCTCATGTTCAGCTGGGTTAGGAAGGAGGAGAAGGGGAAGAAGAATTGGATGGCTGCTCTGTTTTTCCAGCATTCCAGATTTTTTTTTCCCCATTTTTCCAGCATTTCAGCAGTTAGAGATCCCTCCCTTTTTCAGAGCCTTTGCCCAAAGAACTGCCCAACTCCACAGCCAGCTCCAAATGGCATTTTTTACTCAAAGCCCTTTAATAATTCAGGCTCTGATTATTTTTTGCTGCTCCAGCTCATTTGTTTGCTTCGTGCTGCCAAGGATGATGGAGTAAAACTTCCTGGAGTGAGACTTAAAGGAATGGGATTTTCTCTTCTGGATGTCCAGAGAAGAAAGGAAAATTGATGGGCTCTGAAAGGCTTCCTTTGAGCTCCAAAAGCAAAAACACACAGGAGAAATTCAGATTCATCCCCCACAAAAAACCCCACCTGAGCCTCCTCCCTGCCAGGGAACACCCAGAGGGATTTCAGAGCTTTAAACAGGGAGCAGATTGTGCCTGTCTCCCTCCTCCCCTTATCTCCACTGACAAATATAATTACAGCTTCACTTGGAGGGCTGCAGATGATTTGTGGAGAGGAGAGGAATGGTGTGTGCATCTCCCTGCAGCAGGAAGGAGCTGACTCCTGCTTTTTGGGTGATGGCTCCATCCATCTCCAGCACTTCCAGCCTGGCATGGAGAGACCTGGCTCTGCAAGAGAGAGATGATTCCTGCTCCAAGTGCATCTCCAGGAGGATAAAAACTTCTCAAAATGTAGGATTTGGGGCTTAAAAGAAAAAAAAAAAAAAAAAAGAGAAGAAGGTTTTTCATGCATGGTAAAGGTGAGATTTTCTGCTTTGCCCTGTCACCAGGTGATTATCCCCAGGCCCTGAGCTGCAGTCCTGCCACACTGCAGTGTCACTGGGAGGACAAACAGCTGTCCCCAAGTGCCTCCTGAGAGTCCTGGGATAATCTGGAATTAGAGATTGTGTGGATAAACCCCTCACCCCCTCGCTGATAGTTTGATTTTCTTTGTGGGACAGAGCTCAGTGAGCAGAGAGAGGCTGGGAGGAGTCTCAGGGAGGGGGAATCCTCCATCCCCACCCACCCCAGCTGCACTGTCACCCTCATTTCCCTCTTTATTCCTCTTCCCTACTCAAGGCCAGTTCATTATTTCCAGCAGAATTTGCCAGGCTGGGAATTTCTCAGTTTTCTTTGGTTCAAAAAATTGCTTCATGAATTTTGCTGTGATCTCAGGAGTTGCCGAGAGTGATTAATTCATGGAGTTAATTCCTTGTTCATTCAACTCTGCTTGAATTTCTTTTTCACAAAAAAAAATTGGGGGTTTTATCTCCTCACTTTGCTTTTTTTTTTAACGTGTGTTTGATTTGAGGCTGATTATTTTTAGTGTTTAACCCAAAGCTCCTCTCCCAAAGCAGGGCTGTGGCTGTGCCTAAGTCACATTTCCTTAAATCAGCATCACTCAAAATGGGAATTGGTGGTCAGCAGCTCCTTGGGAATGCACAGATCCTTCCTGTGCAGGGTTGTGTTGGATCTGGGAAGGGTCTGGAGCAGCTGAGGGAGCTGGGAGAGGGGCTCAGCCTGGAGACAATGATTCCATGATTCAACAGAGAGATGGAGAACTCCACGGGGGAAAGAATAATGGTGCCATGTAAAGAAGCAAATATAAAACATCAGTGAATAAGGTCAGGCTGGAAATTCAATCCCAAATTTCAGTTGCCTGTCACAGAAGTGTTTTGAAGGAGGCAGCAAGGGTGGAAATCTTTATAGGGCACAGGAATCTCTGCTTGAGGCCATGGGACACAGGGATTTGGTCTTGGAGACCCAGGAGATCTCTTCACAGCCCCATTATTTAATTCAAGTGTTCCAGGGCAGCCTGATTGCTGATCACCCCAGGCAGGCTGTCAGCTCCTGAGTGCTGCCTGAAGGAGGCCCTGAACTCGGATATTTGGGATGCACTTCCTCAGATCAGGGTGGGACTGGGGTACCAGGGGGTTCCTCCCTCCAGTGGCTGCAGGGAGGGGGTTCGGTGCTCACACCTGGGGTAAAATACAAGGGATGAAGTTCTGCAGTTGGAGCTGCTCTGGTGGCTGGGATAAAATCCCAGAAGGTTTTTCAAGGAGATCTCAGAGGGAAGGAGATGATCCATGAGCAGCTCATGGGTGTTGCCTGAGGTATAGTTGCTTTTTACTGCTCCAAGGGATGAATTTCTGGAGTTAGACCTGCACTCATGGCTGGGGTAAAATCCCAGAAAATTTTCCAAGATCTCAGAGGGAAGGAAACAATCCATGAGCAGCTCATGGGTGCTGCCTGTGGTTTAAATTCTTTTTACTCTCCAAGAGCTGTGGTTAAGGAAGAAAACCAAAGGAAGGCTCCTCTGAAGGGATGGGGACTCCCCTGAGGTTCATTGTGGTGACCAAAAAGGACCCTCTCACCTGTGGGTGCTGTGCCTTGGCTCCCCAGCAGGGCAAGATAAACACTCCTGGATCTGCAGCCACAGGAATTCTCACCCCAGAGCAATCTCTCTTCCCAGGAAAATGTGTCCTGGTGGTTGATGAAACCCTCAGATCCACCTGGGAGTCAAATCCACTGCAGGAGCACCTTGCTCCTTGATCCACTCCCGAGTTAGAACGTGGAACACCCAGATGGGATGGGGGCACACAGGAGGCTCTGGGTGGGATGGAGAATGTCCCAGATTTAACTCTTCTCTCTTTCCAGCCATGTCCCCAGGCCAGGAGAGCCTGGAACACCCTCCTGCATCCGAGCAGATCCTGCAGAGCCTCAGTGAGCTGGCCAGGTCCTTCCAGGAGATGGCTGATCGCTGCCTGCTCGTGCTGCACTTGGAAGTCAGGTAAAAACCTGGAATTTGGGGCTGCTGGAGAATCTTAGGGGGCTGCAGGTGAAGATCATGTCCAGAGGAGACAAATGAACTTGTTGATGACAGCAGCAAAGGTTAGCCCAGAAATGCCAGATCACCAAATCGTTGGTGGCCAAGTGCGGGATGGAGGCAGGATACCAAAAGTGGATCGTCCTAGGGAGGTTTGTACCTTAACTAAAAGAGAATTTAGGGGAAATTCCTTCATGTGGGTGTGGTCAGGTCCTGCCAGGGGTTGCCCAGAGCAGCTGTGGGTGCCCCTGGATCCCTGGAATGTCCCAGGCCAGGTTGGATGGGGTTTGGAGCAGCCTGGGATAGTGGGAGGTGTCCCTGCCATGGCAGGGGTGGCACTGGGTGATCTTGCAGATCCCCCCAACCCAACCCACTCT
>JAOTQZ010000875.1:1260368-1272914 GCA_026546895.1 Pogonocichla stellata | reverse complement strand
AAATCACAGGTGATCACAGAGTCTATTTATTGACAAAGGATTCAAACAAATACATATTGATAATAACAGCCCCTCCCGTCCCCTGCTTCCCATGGTAATTAGCTTGAATAGCTATTAGCATTAATTGACTTCTTAAATTAAGTCTGGGGTCATTTTCGTGGGGAGGGGTCTTAAAAGGAGGAATTAAGGCGAGTCTTCCTCACCCTAAACTCTTGAATACAAATTATTTCTGGGGATAGTCCAGTTTTCCAAAGAATGAGTTCTGGTTGCATTGTCTATGTTCCTTTGGGTCTGCTCACTAGTTTTGTCTTTTCCCATTGTAAATGCAGCTGAGCAAACATAAAATGACAGACAATCAATTATTTAAGTTTCAGATAACTATTCCTTTCTAACTTCTAACTTTTAATTATTTTCAGCAAGGTAACTAAAATCCTAATTTTCTAAGATTAGGGTTTCACCTTGAGTTGGGATGCAAAGCTTGGATTGGTCTTGGGTGTGGGATTGGCTCAGTTGGTCATCGAAACCAACTGAGTGATTTTATCTGGTGATAAAAACACCAAAGTTTTGGGTTCAGTCCTGGTGTTCATCCATTTGAGAGCTGGGCTCTGTGATCCTGGTGGATCCAACTCAGGATATCCTGTGGATCCTGGAGGCACGAGCAGCCCTCACTGCTGGTGGCAATAATCCATGGTGGCAATAATCCCGTCCTTCTGGCACTTTGGACAATCCTGGATTTATCAAGGCAATTCCCAGAGTTATTTATCCACAGCCACCTCAGGAATGCAGGAGCCTCTCCACAGGCGTCACCCACCAGCCCTCACTCCTGAGGTTCTGGGAATTCCTTGGATTGTGCCTCTTCCAGCACAGAGTTCTGGCTCCTTTCAGTGTCTTTTTCACCTGAGTCCATCTCAGTGAGTTTTTCATGGTATTTGAAGATGTGTCTGGATGATCCATCCTCTCTTGGAGCTCTTCTCGTGTCCCTCTGTGTCACCAGTTTGGTGTGGGTGGTAAGAGATGAGGAGGAGATTCCTGAGCTTGGAATCCATGGATCCATTAGGAATTTCAGCCTGGCATCCTGGATAATGTTTGGAAAGTAGATATTGAATAAACGCCCAAATTTTTCTCCTCCACCACACCTTGGAGCCACGGTGCTGCTCTGGGAATGAATCTTATCTGTGCTGAAATCAGAAATCTGAGCTGAAATCAGATATTTTATTTCAGCTCTGAGCTGAAATCTTATCCTGGTTCATTTTTCCAGCTCCTTCTGGAGATCCCAACCCCATCCCGACCATCCAGGACCTGAGGGTTACCAACACTGGTGTAAACACTTTGAAGCTGGCTTGGAAAAGGCTTCCTGGGACAAGCCACTACAAGATATCCTGGGAGCCATCCAATGGTAAAAATCCCAATCTGTTGGTCAGGGAAGCCACAAAAATGGGGAGTTTGGCTCAGGAAATTCTTTTTTTCCATCAGTGGTCAGGGTAGGTGGGGACTTTAATGTCTACAGGAACAGGTTGAACTCCTCTAAATGAGTCCTGAGCTAAGCTTTAGGCTCTAACCAAGGATATAAATATAGCTGGGATTTGGGAATTCCAAGAATTAGTTCCTTCCCACATTTGTGACCAGATCCTGCCTGTGCCTCAGTTTCCCCATGGGCAGAATGAGCTCCTAACTCTCCTCCCTGGCCAGGTCCTGTCAGATGTGTGTGAGGCAGCAATGACTTTTACACTTCCTGTAACGAGGTGGTGTTTGCACCATTTAATTAGTGCTTTGTCTGAAGCCTCTTCTGCCTTCACTCAGAGCCAGGATTAACAAACACACAAAGGAAACAGATTTTCTCGTGTTTGGGCTTGGCTATTTATTAAATCTTATCTAAAGTACAGGAAGTTCAGCAGCACCTCTAGCTACCAGCTAGAAGGGAGCAAAATGGAGACAGATCCAGCTGCTGCAAGGTCTCTTAAAGCTAAACAGTCCAATAGAGAACTAACACCTATATTATTTATATTTTTTAACCCAATAACTAAATTCCCATGACCCTCAGTGCAGCACTGACTGTCCAACCAGAAACTATGGAGAAGTTTCATGTCCAACATGAAACCATGGAGAAGAAGGAAGATGAACACCCAAAGAGACACCACCCAAAATCCTCCATCTTGTCCCATACCTGTTACTCTATTATAAAAACCTCAAATTCCAAACCCTTCACCATGTGACACCCCACACTTCTATTTAACTGCACACCTGTGATTTTAACTCCATCACTCAAATTTGGAAGCTTTCTCCAAGGCTTTAGGCCCAAAGCAGTGTTCTCCTGGGGGTCAGTGCCAGAGAGCAGAGAAAGCTCAAAAACCCCCAGGTTTGTGGGATCCCTTTCCACGGACTCCACGGATTTTTTTTTTTGGGGATGTCTCCTCTCAGGTGACTCAGAATCCTCCCAGGTGGTCCCAGCAGAGGCTGTTTCCTTCACGATTCCCAAACTGAAGGACAACACCACCTACACCATCTCCGTGTCTGCAGTGGGAAAGGGACAGGAGGGAAACCCCACGGTCCTCACGGCCAAAACCTGTGAGTGTGGGATTCATGGATTGGGGTAAGAGCATCTCCGTAGGGGAGTGGGGGTAAAAAGAGCAATTTTGGCTGATGGACACCTTATTCCTGGAATTCAGAGTGTTTTGGGTTGGAAGGAGCCTTGAAGATCATCTGCTTCCAACACATGCCATAGACCAGGCTGCTCCAAGCCCTGTCCAACTCAACCTTGTTTCTTCTCAGATCACACCAAAAAACAGCATTGATCCTTTCTTCTTATTACAGAGGAATATTGGGATTTCCCTGTCTTCCCCTGCCAATAATCCCCGTTTTTCTGTGGAACACTGTCTTGGAATTCCCTCTTTATGCAGTATCTTGACCATTTCCAGCAGGTAAAGGCCAGCATCCCTCAGGAGTTGTGCCAAAATGGGCAGGTTTGGAGATCAGAGGAGAAAGTCAGGGGTGTGGAGTCAACACTGGGATTTCAGGGAGCATCTGGGAAAAAAAAAATCGCAGGAGAAACTTCATTACCCATCCCAAAAACTCACATTTCAGTCGGTTTAGAGTCTAGACTGAGGATCTGGCAAAATTCCCACCAAATGAGAACCTGGTCTGATTCAAGTTCTGGATTTCCAACCATCCCCACTCTGGATTTCCCAACCATTTCCACTCTGGATTTCCAACCATTTCCACTCTGGTTTTCCAACCATCCCCACTCTGGATTTCCCAACCATTTCCACTCTGGATTCCCAATCATTTCCACTCTGGATTCCCAACCATCTCCACTCTGGATTTCCCAACCATTTCCACTCTGGTTTCCCAGCCATTCCCACTCTGGATTTCCAACCATCCCAGCTCTGGATTTCTCACCATCCCCACTCTGAATTCCCAACTGCTCACTCGGATTTCCCAACCCATTTCCCAACGCCCATTTCCCAACCATTCCCACTCAGACCAGGTTTTTTTCTTGGAAAACACCTGAAGTGCTGGAGGAACTCCTTCCTCTCACCAGAATCATGGAATTCAGGAGAGAGAAATGTCCCCAAAGCTATTTCCTGCCCCTAAAATTTGTTCCTTGCTTTTCCAACAGTGGATTTGCCCAAAGTGACAGAATTCAGGGTGCAGGAGGCTGCAGATTCCAGCGTTTTGTTGTCCTGGGATGCAGTTCCTGGAGCATCCCTGTATTTGCTGACGTGGGGATTGGCCTCAGGTAATGTTTGGTGAGGGAAGGAAACCCTGATCCATCTCCTGAGCTCCTCTGGATCAGGTTTAGCAGGAGAACCCTGGGGGTTTCCATGGGTTCCTTCAGCTCAGCTTCTCCCTTTGGGTGAAAAAGAGGGAGAAATGGGAGCTGGAGGAGGTTCACAAAATATCCCATTTGGACATTGCAAAATGGGGGGATTAAAAAAGGAGGGGTGTGAATAGCTCAGGAAAAAGGAATTTTGGCATTAGCTGTGTCCCTTCCTGTGCATCAAATCCAACAAGAAAAGCTGGATTTTTGTCATCCATAAAACCTCATTCTTGTCTGTTCAAAATCTCTGCTCTACTTTAAAAGAGCTTTTAAAAATTCCTTAATCATTCCTCCCCATCCCTTTTCCCAACTGACTTGGCTTTTCAGGATTTGCATTTTTAAAGCACTGATTCCATGATTTTTTTCCTGGATTGGACTAAAATCCTCTTTGAATTTGGAGTTTCCTGTCCCTGCGGCTTCAACCACAAACTTTTCTCTAGGATCAGTTCATGTCCAAAGTCAATAAAGAAACCAAATCCAACAGAATTCCCTGTGCTCCCTGCAGTGCTTTTGGAGCTACCAGGAGTTTTAATTTTAATTTTTTTTTTTAATTCCAAGGATATTTCAGGATTGGCAGCTCCGTTCTTGCAGGTTGTGTCACTCAGGATGAGCTGTCCAGCGACAGCAGCATTTTATTTGGGATAAAATTATGGAAAAGTGATTTGGGAATGGAACCTCTGGGTCTCTGGGGTGATTTTAGTAATTTAAAGCAACTGGTCCCCTTCCTGTGCTGTGCTGTTCAAATATTGATCCAGAAGGATTCAGAAATCCCTGATTTCAGAGTTGTCTGGGAATGGGGAATGGATAATCCCACATCTGGCAGTGGCCCCATGCCCTCCCTCCATCGATCCTGCTGGAATGGGTTTATAAATATTGATTTCCCATCACCAGCAGATCAATCCTGACCCCACCTCTCCATAGGATAAAATTTATGCTCCTGAGTGAGTAATTCCAATTTTTCCTGGTTAATTATCCCCGCTGCCAAAATTGGTGCATAAAAGCAATTCAGAATTTGGTCCTTATTTTTCGTCTTGATGAATTTTCCTCCACGAAACTTGATTTTTTTTTTCCCCTAAATGAACGTTATTTTATTACACATTTTTCTTACTCCTTTTTAAGCTCCTTTAATGCCATTTTCCCTGATGATTCCATCCAGTCTGTCCCATTAAAAAAATTGGATCCCTTTCTATTCCACTTGGGATCACTCCACCTGTGGATCAGACAAAATAAACCAATTATGGCTATCTTGACTCGACTTCCCAAAAACAGGGAAGCACAAGAGTTTAAGTCAAATTTCAAGAGAGATTTTGCTATTTTATTTAAAGGAGGACAACTTCCCTTCCAAAAATTTTTTGTGGAGAATTGAGAACGGACTGGATTCAATCTTTGGAGATCTTTTTCAACCTTAATTTTATGAGTTGATGACAGTGGAGCAGATTATTTGCAGTGATTTTATTCCTTGCCATACAAACTGAGCTTTTTGGGTGATTTTTCTAAAGTAGAATGTTATTTCAGAATGAAAAAAGGTAGAAATTCCTCTTTGAACAGTGTCAAATTCATCATTTATTATTTCTAAAGTAAAGCACTTAGGAAATGTCAAACATTATTACAACCTTTTTTTCCTATCATTGTTTTAAATCAAATGGTGTGCAGCCAAATTTATTTTTCATCAAACTTCCCATTCATTCAAGTTTTATTTTATTTTTCATCAAAGTTTCAATTCATTCCCAAAAAATAATCTTTTTTCTATCCATAAGAACCATTGGATATAAATTGGTCTCTCAGCCTTGGGCACCACTTGCACCAAATTCCCTAAATTTTTTCATCAATTCGAAAGGTTTTTTCCTTTTTAATGCACAAAATCAACCTCATTTCATCTGGTTTAGGACCATTGCACTTTGTAAATTATTTACTTTTGCCTCTTCTCCAAATCCCGGGAATCATCTCATCCCCAAATTCCTGTTTGCCGACGGTGATGCCACAGAAATGGGAATTACTCTTGAGTTTTTCTGGCTCCCAGTCATGTTTCTCCTGTTTTCCACAGCTCCTGCTCTTTCCCAGGAACTGTTACCAGCAGCTTCCCAATCCTATCGAGTCACGGGGCTGAGCTCCAAGGAAATGTATTCATTTTCCATAAAACCAATGTTTGGAGACTTGGAGGGGTTGGAGACAACGCTCCTTGGAAAAACAGGTATGGATACCTGGATTTTTCAGGGATTTCTCTTGAGGCTGATTTTGGGGTTTTCTACCCTTTTTATCTTTGCTGAGGAGTGACGTCGTGGCTAAAAGAGGTTTAAAATTCACTTTTTCTGTTTGGCTCCTACAGCAGGAGCTCCCAGGGAGTCACCAAATGTTCCAGTGGCTCCGACACCGTTGGATACGAGGGAATCTCCATCCGGATCTCCCAGCAGTGTGGGGACCACTCCTCTCCCAGTGCCCACCAGCACAAAGCTCCCAGAGCTCCCAGTATGGACCAGCACAGTGTCGGCACCGCTGACAGCCCTGCTTGGGCCGAGTGAGTGTGGGATGATGATGATGATGATGGTGATGATGATGATGATGATGATATAGAGATGATAATGATGATCATGATGTAGAAATGATGATGATGATGTAGAGATGATGATGATGATGGTTACATAGAAATGATGATGATGATGATGACGACGTAGAGATGATGATGATGATGCAGAGATGATGATGATGCAGAGATGATGATGATGATGATGTAGAGATGATGATGCACAAATGATGATGATGATGCACAAATGATGATGATGATGTAGAGATGATGATGATGATGTAGAGATGATGATGATGTAGAAAGGATAATGATGACGACATAGAGATGATGATAATGATGACATGATGATGATGATGATGATGTAGAAATAGTCAAAGCTCTGAGAGGCCAAGATCTTCTCTGATCCCAGGAACTAAAACCAGTCCTTGAATTACCTAAAACCAGTAATTCCTTGAATAACGAGATTGGACCATGTCAGGGAAGGCCCAAACCCCATAAACACGGTGAAGGCCTCAGCACTACCCTGAGGGGTGCAGGTGCTGCTGCTCACCCCAAAATTGGCATCACAAGAGGTTTGGGGTTTGTTCTGTTGCTCTGAACACACAAAATCCCAGAATTCTGCTTTAGGACCCCTCAGCTTACGGAATTCCTCTCTTCCCTCTGCAGTTTGTGGGAAGCTCAAGGCAGATGTTGGGTTCCTGGTGGATGAATCCTCAAGTATCGGCCAGAGCAACTTCAATAAAGTGAAAGATTTCCTCTTCCGGATCGTTTCCTATTTCCCCAAGATTGGGCCTCAAGGGACACAGGCAAGATTTTCTTATTCCATTTCCTGAAGTTATTTTCCTTCTGTTTTCTCCTTCTGCTCAGCCCTGTCTGGAGCAGAGTCTGCTCACCCAGAAGCTGTGGAGCAGAAAGGCCAGTGAAAGAACCGTGTGGGGCAAAAAAAGACAGGAATTAAAATCTCATCAATTCCAGCTTTCCCATTCAGATAGATTTCCATTTCTTGGCTATTTTTCCAAGAATGAATTCTCAGGAATAAAACAAATTCCACACCTTAAATGCTGTCTAGGTTAGCCCAGAGATCTATTCCCCTTTCAGATCCCATTTCTGACTCCATCCAGAGTGGAAAGGGTGGGAAATCCAGAGTGGGAACAGTTGGAAATCCAGAGTGGGAATGGTTGGGAATCCAGAGAGATAACAGTAAGAAATCCAGAGTGAGAACAGCAGGAAATCTGAGTGAGCAGTTGGCAATCCCAAGTGGTAACGGTTGGAAATCCAGAGTGAGGACAATTGGAAATCCAAAGTGAGAACTGTTAGAAATCTGAGTGAGAACAGTTGGTAATCCGGAGTGGGACTTGTAAGAAATCCAGAGTGGGAATGGTTGGAAATCCAGAGTTGGGATGGTTGGAAATCCATAGTAGAAATGGTTAAAATCCAGAGTGGGAATGGTTGGGAAATCCAGAGTGGGAATGGTTGGGAAATCCAGAGTGGGAATGGTTGGGAATCCAGAGTGGGGATGGTTGGAAATCCAGAGTTGAGATGGTTGGAAATCCAGAGTTGGGAACAGTTGGTAATCCAGAGTGGGAACAGTCGGAAGTCCAGAGAGGGGTTGTTTGTGAAACCACAGTGGGGATGGTGGGATATCCACAGTGGGAATGGTTGGAAATCCAGAGCAGGGATGGTGGAAAATCCAGAGTAGAGGTGGTTGGAAATCCAGACTGGGAACGGTTGGAAATACAGAGTGGGAATGGTTAGAAATCCAGAGAGGGGATGGTTGGGGAAATCCAAAGTGGAAATGTTTGGGAAATCCAGAGTGGAAATAGTTGGGAAATTTGGGGTGGGAATGCTTGAAAATTTGGAGTGGGGATGGTTGAAAATCCAGAGTGGAGATGGTTGGGAAATCCAAAGTGGAGATGGTTGGGAAATTCAGAGTGGGGATATTTTGAAATTCGGAGTGGGGAATTGTTGGTAATCCAGAGTGTGGAATTGTTGGAAATCCAGAGAGGAGATGGTTATGAAACTGTAGTGGGGATGGTTGGAAATCCAGGTGTGGATCCAAGTGGGAAATGCAGGATGTCCCAGCAGCTCCCTCCTCCAACAAACAGAGACCCAAAGCCCCAGGTCACGATGGGAATCACCTCCAGGGAGAATGAAGCCTGAAGGATTTAATGGCAGCAAAGACAATGGGAAGACTCAGTTCCTCATTTGTTTGGGGTCATTTATTTTATTTTATTTAATGTCATATTTAAATTAGGAAGAGAGAGTTACAGAGAGTTACGGTTTATGTGAATTTCTTGGACTCTGCTTGGAGGTGAATGATGAAGTTACCCTGGGTCAACAAATAACTCTGGGAACATAAAAAAATTTTAATTTAGCTGAGGATCTGACTCCCTTTTCCCAGAGAATTCAACCTCTTCCCACTCCTGTTGCACCACACTCTGACTCGAGGCAGTCTGTCCCATTTCCTGTGGATTTGGGGAATTTAACCCCTGGTTTTGGCAGGTTGCTGTTGCCCAGTACAGCGAGGAGCCCAGGGCAGCTTTTCACTTCAACCAACACCGCGACCGCAACGGAGCCCTGAGAGCCATCAAAGGGCTGAGCTACACCGGAGGCAACACCAAAACAGGTCTGGGAGGGAACTTGGGCACCTGGGATGATCCTTCTGGCCCAGGACAGAACCTGGAAGCCAAGGAAAACATTTCTCTGAGTGGTTTGGAGCTGTTTCCTTGGTGGGAATGTTGTGCTCAAAGTTGTTTTAAATTTGAGAACGGGTTAAGTTTAATTTTCGGGAGCGGTGTTTCCAACCACTTGGTGCTTTATTCATGTCCTGGTTTTCCCCCTGGGTTTTCCTCATTACTTTATGATTTTTCCTGCACGTGAGGAAGCTTTTTGCACCATAAACATGGCTGATTTGAAGTGTTTTTGCATGCCAGAAATCCAGATATTTTGTCACATTTAGAGAGCTCAGAGAGGGATGACATTTCCCATGTGCTCATTCCCATCTGGACACTGGGAATACCTGGTTCCCTGGAGGAGCACAACCAGGAAAGATAAATTAAAAATGGTTAATTTAAATGTAATAATTTAGCCCAGTTGTTTGGAACCTGGTGCCACTAACTCAGAGATTTGATCCCCCTATGGATCATTTAGGAATTGCAATCAATGATCCTTCTGAATCCTTTCCAACTTGGAATATTCTGTAGTTTTGTGATTTTTCCATGAATTCTTTACATCAGGAAAGCTATGAGGCACCCAAATCCCTCATCCTGCCTCAGTGGTATTGGACAAGAGCACAAAAAGCCAGGGATAGTCAAAATACAAGAATTTTCATGGGATTACTTAGGGAAAGAAGGCATGGAATTGGTCAGGCTAGAAATTCCGGGCTAACCACGCCTTTAATCCTTTAATCCTTCTCTTTATGGAGTTTGTGTCAATAAAGACATTTTATTCCATGTAGGAATCTTTCCATAGTGTTTTGGAGCTTCTTGACCATTTCAATCTGTGGGAGACTTCTTTGTGAAAATTTCTTGGTCTTTCCAAAGATACTTGGAAATGTGAATTCTGTGGATTTTTTTCTGGAAGTGTAAGAAAAGTGCTTCAATTTTTGGAATATTTTGGTTTCCCTTTTCCAAAACTATCTGCTGATTCCTTCAGAACCATTCCAGCCAAGCTGATTTCCTGCTGCTATCCTTCAAAAGATGCTGTCCCAAGCCCAGGGCTTTCCACTTATGATGAATTCCCTTCATCCTCCACCTGTGGACGAGCATCCAGAATCCAAACCTGTGGAATTAATCCAGACTCCCACCCTGTCTCTCCCTGTCTGCTCAGGCCGTGCCATATCCTACGTGCTAAAGGAATTATTCCAGCCCTCCAGAGGGATGAGACTGGGATTTCCTCACATCCTGGTGCTCGTGACTGATGGACAATCCCAGGATGACGTGCTGCCCCCAGCCAGAGCAGCCCATGCTTTTGGTAGGACTTCCCAGTTGGGTTTCCCTTGGTTCTCCATGAATTTCCAGAGGTTTGATGTTGCCCCATTGGGTTTCCCTCAGTTCTCCATGAATTTCCAGGGTTTTGAGGTTGCCCTGTTTTGTATTTCCATGGCTTTTCATTAATTTCCAGAGGATTGAAGTTGCCCCATTGGGTTTCCCTCAGTTCTCCATGAATTTCCAGGGTTTTGAGGTTGCCCCATTTTGTTTCCAGATTCTCCATGAGTTTCCAGAGGGTTGAGGTCACCCCGTTTTGTATTTCCATGGTTTTCCATTAATTTCCAGGGGGTTGAGGTTGCCTCATTGTGTTTCCCTTGATTCTCCATGAGTTTAGAGGTTGATATTGCCGTATTTTTTTTCCATGGTTCTCCATGAATTTCCAGACGGTTGAGCTTGCTCCATTTTGTTTCCCTCAGTTCTCCATGGACTTCCAGAGGTTTGAGGTCGCCCCATTTTGTTTCCATTGTTTCCCACGAATTTCCAGAGGGTTGAGGTTGCCCAGTCAGGTTTCCCTTGATTCTCCATGAATTTCCAGAGGTTTGAGGTTGCCCTGTTTTGTTTCTCTCAGCTTTCCATGAATTTACAGGAGGTTGAAGGTGCCCTACTGTGTTTTCCTCACTTCTCCATGAATCTCCTGGGAGTTGAGGTTGCCCAGTTGGGTTTCCCTTGATCCTCCATGAATTTGCAGGAGGTTGAGGTTGTCCCGTTTTGTTTCCATGGTTCTCCATGAATTTCCAGAGGCTTGAGGTTGCCCTGTTGTGTCTCCCTTGGTTCTCCATTAATTTCCAGTGGTTTGATGTTGCCTCATTTTGTTTTCATGGTTCTTCATGAATTTCCAGAGGGTTGAGGTTGCCCCGTTTTGGTTTTGTGTTTCTCCATGAATTTCCAGGGGTTTGAGGTTGCCTTTTTTTTTTCCATGGTTCTCCATGGATTTCCTGGGGGTTGAGGTTGCCCGGTTTGGTTTCCCTTGGTTATCCATGGATTTCCAGGGGTTTGAGGGTGGTGCACTGTGTGAGGAGTCACTTTGAGGGCACTGTTGGTTCCTTCTCCCCTTTATCCTTTCTTTTTTCTCTTCTCAACTTCTCTTGATTTGCTGTGGCCCACACCCAGCTCCAGGTGGCTTCTCTGTGGGTTCTACCTGATCCCACCAGAGGTTTTTACCAGGCAGGGGTTTGGAAACTCTGATCCCAGGAATTAGGAGTGGTGGAATCCGTGTCATTCCAGGGCTCCATGTCATTGCTGTGGGGGTGTCAGGAGCTGACCCCATGGAGCTCCACAGGATCTTGCTGCAGCAGAACCCCCAGAACGTTTTCTACGTCAGCACCTTCGATGACTTCCCCCAGATCCTCCAAGAGCTGATAGAAACCATTTGTTCTGATCCTCAGCTTCCAGGAGCCCAAATCCCACTGGAAAAGGTGAGTTCCTACTCCTGGGAGTAAATCTGGCTTGGAGTGTGTCAGTCACAGGAAAATCTTCTTCCCTGAGCGAAGTTTCAAAGCAGAATCAGAGCGGATTTAGAAATCAGAGCGGATTTAGGACACCCTGTCCCATCCTGACCTCACTGTCCAGCCCTAAAGAGCAAAACCTTTGAAATCCAGGGAGTGGAACTGGGGACGTTCCATGCCAGGATAGAGCTGGGAATGTTTTGATGGATAAAGCCACTGCAGAACACTTAGAGCTATTAAAAATTCATATTATAAATTCATAGGAATAGACTTTAAATGCCTGAGAATTCTCCTTGATTGTCAACTTTGCTTTTCCCTTTTTTGCCTAGGCCAGGGAATGTTTTAGTCTGTGTTTCCTGGTTTTATTTGCCATCCTTTGGTGGATATTAATTCCCTGATAATTTTTTTTTCTCTTTTGCATTGAAGAGCTCCAGGGATTCAGCAGCTCACAGGGGTTATGACCCCCACAGCTCCACTACGAAGGGAGAGAAAGGGGAGCGGGTGAGTCACAGAATATTCTCAGCTGGAAGGGACCCACATGGATCATCAGCTCCAACTCTTTAGGGAATGACCCCACAGCATGATCCACTTGGATAATTGATATCATGGAATCAAGGGATGGTTTGGGTTGGAAGGGACTTGAAAGATCATCCAGTTCCAACCCTGACACCTTCCACTATCCCAGGTTTCTCCCAGCCCCATCCAGCCTGGCCTTGGACACTTCCAGGGATCCAGGGGCAGCCACAGCTGCTCTGGGAATTCCATCCCAGC
>JAOTQZ010000875.1:1245895-1260268 GCA_026546895.1 Pogonocichla stellata | reverse complement strand
GGGTTCGCTCCGAGCACCCCGGGGTTCTCACTGAGCACCCCGGGGTTCACACCGAGCACCCCGGGGTTCTCACTGAGCACCCCGGGGTTCACACCGAGCACCCCGGCGCTCGGCAGGCAGAGCAGCCCCGGGGCTTTTGTGCTCGCCATGCGATGCTCGGAGGCGCAGCGCGGCCGGGGATGCGCTGCCCCCCATCCCGCCGCCCCCATCCCGCTGCCCGCATCCCAGCGCCTCCCTGCCGGGATAAAACCTCTCCCTGGTACCGGGAGAGCCTCGGGATCTCCGCCCCGGAGCCGCCGCAGCGCTGGGATGTGTTTTTTTTCGCTGTGTTTTTCAGGGATGTGTTTTTCAGAGCGTTTCCTGCGCTTCCCACATTTCTGCGAGCGCAGGGTGGTGATTCACAGGCTGCGGCTCTGCTCTGGCTCCGCAGGGATGGGGGTGTTTGTGAGCGCGCATCCCATCCCTGGGGGTCCCCGTGTTTGGGGAACGCCGAGATTATTTTAGGGGGGAGCTTGAGAGCTGGGCTGGGCTGGGTTTGTGGTTTGATTTCCCTCTGGAGAGAGGATGGGTGCTGGGGGTGCACCTGCACGGGGAGCGGCTCCCGGGGGGTCGATGGCTCATTTAGGGACTAGATGGCACGATTAGGGTCTCGATAGCACGATTAGGGTCTCAATAGCACGATTAGGGTCTCGATGGCACAATTAGGGGCTCAATGGCACAATTAGGAACTCGATGGCTCATCTAGGGACTGGATGACACGATTAGGGTCTCGACAGCACGATTAGGGCCTCGATAGCACGATTAGGGTCTCGATAGCACGATTAGGGGCTCAGTGGCACAATTAGGAACTCGATGGCACAATTAGGGGCTCGATGGCACTTTTAGGGTCTCGATGGCTCATTTAGGGGCTCGATGGCACCGGTGGATTATTAAATGCACCAACATCTGTCCCTCTGGCACGGCGATGCTGAGAAATGCCTTTGCCTACGTGCAGTGAGGGTGTTTTGGAAAATCCCAATTCCCAAACATTCCCAGATCTGGACCCTCAGCAAGCAGGGCCTGGCCCAGACCAGCTCCCCATCCTTGTTCTTCCTCCATTCCCGTGTTTAATTCCAACTTCAGGCCGTGTTTCCCAGCAAAACATCTCAGATGCAAAATAATTCACGGGGGGAGAAGATACGAAAGAGAGAGGAGCTGAAATGATTTTTCACGGAGTATTTTCAGTCTAGCAATTCTGGGAGTGAGTTTCCATTTTTAACCTCTTTGGGGAAAAAATATCCTGGTTTTTTTTTGTGGTTGTTTTTTTGTGGGTTTTTTTTTTTTTTTTCCCCTCCAGCCTTTTGATTTCCCTGCAGCCCCGAGCCTGTTGCTCTGGACAGCCGGGATAAATGGTGCCATTGTTTGGGAGCAGCGGATGTTTTCCCAGCATACTCAGGAACGCAGGGGTTAAAGGTTGGGCATTGTTTCCTGGCTGGAGCAGCTCCGGGGGGTGGGATGGTGATGATGGTGATGATGGTGATGATGATGATGGTGATGATGCTGCAGCACAAGCCTGGCCAAAATCCCTGGGTGTTGCTGCGACAGCGCTGCCGCCTTTCCCTGCTTGTTTATGGCTCCGTTCCTCTCCTCCAAACCCATAAATATTAGAGGAAAACCAGCCAGAAACCACGCAAATCCTAGGGAAAAAAAACCTCCAGGGAAACATCTTTTTAATTTAAATCTGTTTCCAAGCCTTCCTAGGGCACTGCAGAGATTAAGAGCAACCCCAGCCCCCTCCCAAGCCCCCGAACCCGAGAGTTTTAATCCTTTTGTGGATGGCAATCCCGGGCTTTGGGATCACTCTGGAAGCTGCAATGATGGGATTTTGGCTGCCAGGGGGAGGGGGTGCAAGTGTTTAATCTGCTCTGCTCCCTCCTCACACCCCCTTTTTTGGGGGGGAGCTGTTAAAGGAACTAAAAAGAAATCAAAGAGAGGAACAAGTCAGCACTTGGCAAAACTTTAAAAAAAAAAAAAGGGGGGGGTTGTTTTGAAGAATTCCAGCAGAAAAACTCTGACGTGCCCAGGTCATGGCTGGGCCACCAAGTCCATGGCAGGGAGGGAGCTGGGAATGGGGAGGATATTCCTGTCATGTTCCCTTCCCTGCTCAAATCCCTGAATTCCCCAGAACTGAGCTGCCAGTGCAGGTGGCCCTGGGCTCTGCTGGGCTTTGGATGTGGCTGAGTCAGGTGAATTCCTTGAATTTAAGCTGGATTTTCCATGCAGCGTCTGCCATGTTTTCCATGGATGCATCCTGGAATCAGGCTGGATGCTGCCACTCTCTATACTGTGGATTTCTCTCTTAATTCTGCTTCTTTTCTTATTTATTCCAATTTATTTCCCTGTATCAAACATTTTATTTAGGGCTCCGTAATTCCCTCTGTACTCTGACCAGGAAAACCTTGGCTGGTGCCCACTGGGTGATGCTTTGTGAGCTCCTGAGCCCACATGGAATAAAAATCCAGCGTGCAAATCCAGGCTTCAGCCCAGAAATAAAGGTTTTATTCTGCTGTGTGGTTCAGCTGGGCTTTGCTGGCCCTCAGCCCCATCCAGGCCTTCAGTTTGTTTTGTAAATCTGTATTTTCAGCAGGAAAAGACAGATCTGTGGAGCACTGCTGGGCTCCTCAGCCTGTTCCTGGTTTAATCCATGTTTTTTACCGTCCTTGTGCAGGTGGGTGGTGTGTCTAAACGGTGGATTTTTACATTTCTGATGAAAAGCAGGGAATTCAGGGGCACCCAGTGCCCAGTTGCCCCTAGGAACAGGATTTGGCTCCGTGTTCTGGCAGCAGGCAGGGCTGAGCTATCTGCTGGCACCAGGGTCGCTCTGGAGATGCTTCCAGGCCCCACACGTGCCAGGAAAATTAAAAAGAAAAAAGAGATCTGGGCAGAAAAGAGATTTTATTGGCTGGAAATCATCTCTGAGGTGGGGCAGGGAGTGTGGTGGGTTTTTCTGGGATGTGCCCAGGTGCTGGGATTGATTTTTTTTTGGCTGTTTTTGGTAAACCCAGTGCCAGAAAGGTGCTGGTGCCACTCTGGCTCAGGCTGGAAACCCCAGGGATGGACCAGGCAAGGCTGGATGTCCTCCCAGGATCCCAGTGAGCCCCAGAATCAATCCATAAAATTCACAAGCTGGCAATGCAAAGTGATCATTAAAGAAATCAAAAGGATTGGAGACTTTGTGAGATTTCTTTGGTTTGATCTCAGGAAGGGGTTTGGAGGTTCCAGAAATCAGCTTTTTTTATTAGAGTCCGTGCAAATTCTGGTGGCAAAATAGAACTCCCATGGGCAGGCCTTGGGGAAAAGCTGAAATTCCATGAAAATCCAGTGTGGAAAAGCTGGAGAGCTGCTGGCCTGGCCTCCTGCCCGTGGAGAATGCTCCAGGCTGGCACAGCTGAGGAGGCTCCGTGCCACTGCCCCACGTCCCCCAGCCATGACAATCAAACAGAGCCTTTGTGAGGCCTTGTTCAGACAGAGATCCCGAAAAAATTCTCTGCCAAGTGCTGGGAAAGCTCTTGGAGCGTGCTAAAAGCTCAGGGAAGCATCACCAGAGGGATGAATTTCACTCGAATTTTATGGACTTGCAGGTGCTTTGAGCTGGGGAGGGACTGGTGGGAAGGTTTGTTCCAGCACTTGCCATGAAATCAAGATTTTGTGGGGTGGGAACACAGAATGACAGAATAATTTGGATTGGAAAGGGCCTTAAAACCCATCCCAGGGACACTTCCCACCACCCCAGGTTCCTCCAAGCCCCATCCAGCCTGGCCTTGGACACTTCCAGGGATCCAGGGGCAGCCACAGCTGCTCTGGGAATTCCATCCCAGCCAGGAATTCCTTCCCAATATCCCATCTATCCCTACCCTCTGGCAGTAAATACAACCAAATTATCATCAAGGGCGAGTTCAAGCAAAGAATCTCCCTCAGATCTTTTCTGTGGGCGTTTTGCTCTTCCTGCTCCGTGCTGGCTTTGAAAATCCAGGAAAAGGGAGCTGCTCTGGGATTTGGGAATGCTCCCAAGTGTTTGGGGGTTGCATTCCCCCCTCACACTGCTATGTTCTGTGCTTTTAGGGTCTCCCTGGGAAGGATGGCATTCCTGGGCTGCCGGGCAGGCCGGGCCGGCCGGGGCCTCCGGGTCCCCCTGGAATCACGGTATGGATTGGCCTTAACAAACTTCTCCAAACTCCAACTTCTGTTGGAGTCAGCGAGTCATTTCTTAGATAAAACAAGATGGGTTGTATGCATAGTTCTATACTTAACCTGGTGAGCTAAGAAACTAGAATTCTAATAGGTTAAGGAGTGGTGGTCTGAGCTTGCATCTTAGCTTGTTGGAAAAATCCTGTATAAGAGTTAGTACTTGGGAGAGTTGTTGCTTTTAGCCATTCAGCTTTTAGTCATTGTTGCTTTCAGCCATTCAGCTTTTAGCCACTTGCTTTTAGCCATTGGCTTTTGCCAGAGCTTCTAGCCATTTGCTTATTCCTGCTGCTTTGCCATTGTTTTTGCCATTGCCTGTTGAGACTGATGTGCTTTGTAATAAGACGTGCTTGTAATAAATAACCTTTTTAACTATTGGCTGCTTTGCTTATTTAAGATTACCCAACAAAGTAAGAGCCAAGAGCTCAGAGTAGAAGCCTAAGAGCTCCAGAGTTGGTGCCTAGAGCACCAGAGGTCCAAGAACCTCACACCCTTCCAGAGAAAAGTGGCCAGTGTCCCTCTGTCCTGTTTTGCAGGGGCTCCCTGGCAGCCAAGGTGACATGGTGAGTATTTGGAATCCTGGGTGGGTTTGGGTTGGGAAGGATCTTAAAACTGATCCCATTCCATGGGCAGGGACAGCTTCCACTATCCCAGGTGCTCCAAGCCCTGGCCAACCTGGCCTTGGACACTTCCAGGGGCATCCATGGTCCTGTAGGTGTTTTTCTATTTGATGCTGCAGGATTTATTTTTAATTCCAGGGATCTCCGGGCTATCCAGGACCAGCAGGGCCAAAAGGAGACAGAGTGAGTTCCATTCCTGGATTTCACTGGGAAAAATTCATTTCATTGTTGTGACCTCTCTTTTCCAAACATTTTCACCAGGATGTTTGGTGAATATTAATTTTTAAGCTGTGTCTACCTAATCCTACACTTCCAGGCTTCATCTTGGGGAGTTTCCCTCAGGAATTATATGTCTTTATGGTGCTCAATCCTAATCCCAGGTTCTGGGCACCATTAATTAGTTAATTAATTGCAGGAGAAGGTGGGACCATTCTGCCTTTCTGAGTTTCCATTATGGACAAAACTGGTTTAATCCATTTAGGACACTAAAATATTTCAATATTTACTGGGGGCAGATCCCAGGAGGAGCTTTCTGTCCCCACTCCTCCCCTTTCCTTTCATCCCCCTCAGCTGTCTGTGATGATGAAGATCAGGAATGGATCCTGCTGAAAGCCAACTTCCATTTTTTTCTGTGGAATTAAATTTTTTCCATGCCAGCAAGCAAAATTCGTGTCATGACCATGTGGTTTTGGGTATACCAGGTGCTTTGGGTTGATAGAATTCAATGAATTAAATTAAATTAAATTAAATTAAATCACCCAATTTCCTGTCTGCTCCTGGATCTCCCAAGGTGCTTTCATCCACAGGGAGAGCCAGGCTATGTCCTGGGAGGAGTGGAGGTGATTCCTGGCCGGAATGGGCAGCCTGGCCCCCCTGTGAGTATCAAACCCCAGGTGTGGGGGAGCCTTCAGCTTCCCAAGGGCTGGGAGAGATCCCAAATCCTGTTTTTCCTTGCTGCAGGGACAGAAGGGGCAGCCAGGGGTTCCTGGGGTTCCAGGACCACCAGGTTCTCCAGGGCCACCAGGAATCTCCATCAAGGTGAGTTTGCAGCACAGTTCTGGGAAGAGGAGATCCAGCACCAAATATTGCAGGTGGAGGTGTCTGGAGACCTCTCCTAAAGCTCTGCCTTCCAGTGGGAGTGGGAATTTTGCTCTCTTGGATTGTCAGACTGCAGGACTTTTTGCTGAGGAACCCCTAAATTCCCATCCCACGGGAATTCTCCCTGTCCTTTGTGTTTCAGGGTGAACCAGGGGATTCAGGAATCAGGGTGAGTACCTGAGGTCAGCTTTCACTTTGGGATGAAAGGCTTTTTTTTTCCATAATTATTTCCAAGCTGCCCAGGAAGTTTTCTGGCTTCCAAACTTCCGAAAATTCCATGGAGATCCATGAAGGGGATCCATGGAGTGAGACTTTCCTGTGCTCCATGCAGGGTCCCCGTGGGAGGAGTGGCCTCAAAGGTGACAGAGGAGACACAGGAGAGCCAGTGAGTGGTCCCAGAAAATGAGGGGAAAACATCCAGAGGAGGGGAAAATATGGATCCAAGAGCATGGGACAGCAAACTGAACTGGCAGCAGATCCTAAAAAAGGGAAGGGATGATTCTTCCCAGGAATCATCCCACAGGGAGGTTTGGGGGGTGGGAAATTTGAGTTCAAGGGGAGATACGAGAAGGAAAAAAGTCCATGGAGGATTACTGGGAATAAATGACACCAGGATTGGTTTGGGAATTCTCTGTGTTATTAATGGTTCAGTCTGAAGGATAACATCCATGTGCTGTTTTTCCATCCTTCCTGGATCTGTTTTTGGTTGGTTTTGCCATATTGGGGAGCCATATCCCATAAATCAGCCCTTTCCATGGGTCTGGATTCACCATTCCAGACTAACATGAGCTCCTGGCCTTTGTTTTCCAGTGTTTCTCCTTCCCAAGCATAGCCAGGGATTCATAACTTATTTGTGAGGGAAAAGGAAATTCAGGAATACACAGCTCTGTAATTCCTCAGTTTTAAAGGAACTGCTCAGATGGATAGACCAGGATAAATATTTCCCTGCAGAATTAAAAATAAACCTTTCCAGTTTGGAGAGGAAAAATAAAAGGTTTGATGATGTTCCTTCCTTTCCAGGGAAAACCTGGTTTGCCAGGCCCTGTGGGGCTCCATGGGGTTCCTGGACTGCCTGGACCACAAGGAGAAAAGGTTGGATATTTCCTGAATCCCTCAGCCCAGAGGGAAATGAGAGGAATAGCAGGGTAGACCTGTGGGAAAACATTTTGGGATGTCCCCTCATTCCTGGATTTTGCTGGCTCTGCTCAGGGCCAAACATTTCCAGAGGAAATTTCTGCCCTCCTGTTTTGCTAAGAAAGACTCTGGAGCAGAAATCTGGGAAGGATGTGTGCTCTGGGATCTGGAATTCCTGAGGATTCTGTGCTTTTCTTGCAGGGAATGGCAGGAATTGGCATTCCTGGCACTGCTGGCATGAAGGGGGAGGAAGGAGAGCAGGTGGGTTGAGATTTGCATGAAAATCCTCTCAGAGTGTTCAGTGTCTCCAAAGTATCCTCCAATATTTAGGATTTCCTTGGGATCCCGTGGTTCCACATGGAAAGGGTGAGAGAAGGGAAGATTTAGGGTTTAAAATCAGAGATTTCACTGTTTCCTCTGTTGTTTTCAGGGAGTGATGGGACCTCCAGGAGCACCAGGACCAAAGGTGGGTGCTGAAATCCTGAACCTCAGTTCCTGGAATTCAGGTTCCAAGGAAATTTTCTGCCCCTAACCAGCATCATAATGAATCATCATAGTAATTCCTGTGGGAATCATTGGATCATGGAATGGTTTGGGTTGGAAGTGACCTTCCAAGGCCACCTGGTCCAAACCGTCTGGACTGAGCAGGGACATCTTCAACCAGGCCTGGAGCTTTCCCTCAAAAACAAAAAAAAGGGAATAATTTTCCACTCCCTGGACTCTGGAATTCCTTGCTGCCAGGTGAGACCTGGAATGGCAGCAAGGTGGGATATTTTAAATAATAAACATCACTTTTGTGGCCAGGGAGGCTCCAGAGTCCCAGGCTGGAGGAGCTGTCCTGTAATTCATGGAAAATTGGGTTGAAGAGCTCCATCCTTCCCTCCCTCCCTCCCTCTGGATGGCAGCAGGAACCAAAACTGCTGGATCTGTTTTCATTCTGGAGGAAATTCCCTTCTGATTTCTTCCAGGGAATTCCAGGAGCTCCAGGGCAGAAGGGAGACCAAGTGAGTGAAACAATAAGAGAACATTTGACCAGCTCAGGTGCAATTATCCTGATTTTTCCCAGCTTGTTCCCTGTGGGATGCAGCAGGGATGTCCTTGAGCTCAGTTCTCCCCTCTCCGTGGCTCTTGTGCTTCTGAGATGACTTTTGGGCACTTTTAAGGAATAAATGGTGGGAAAGGGATGAGCAAAAAGTTTTCCCTGCCTCACATTTTTCATTCCATTGGCCACCATTCCTTCCTCTTGCCTTGCAGGGAAATCCAGGATTTCCAGGTGCTCCAGCCTTGGAGGTAACTTGGAGTGGTTTAGAGCCCTTCTTTGTCCTTCAGCTGTGCAGCTTCAATCCCAAAATGCCAGGAATCCAAGAGCTGTGTCCCACAGAACTGTGGGAAGAACACCCAGACCTTTTCCCTGACCCTCCAGCCAACTTTGTCCTCTTCCCTCTTGTTCCATTTCCTGTATTCTCAGTATTCCTGTCCAGGAAACACAAGGATAAAAATTCCCACCGCTGAATCTGTGTGCTCCAGGCTTTTCCCTGCTCCTCATCCACTGGGATGAGCCCTGGACACCCACAGCTCTCCATGTCCCTCCAAATTCCAGATTTAAAGAGAAACCTTGATGGTGGCCACCCTGTGTGCCATGAGATTTCTTATCCTATAACGATTCTTATCCCACATAACAATTCTTATCCCATAACAATTCTTATCCCATATAACATTTCTAATCCCACATAACATTTCTTATCCCATAGCAATTCTTATCCCACATAACAATTCTTATCCCATATAACAATTCATATCCCATATAACATTTCTTATCCCATAGCAATTCTTATCCCATATAACATTTCTTATCCCTTATATCATTTCTTATCCCATATCATTTCTTATCCCATAGCATTTCTTATCCCATAACAATTCTTATCCCATATAACAATTCTTATCCCATAACAATTCTTATCCCATAGCAATTCTTATCCCATATAACATTTCTTATCCCTTATAACAATTCTTATCCCATAGCATTTCTTATCCCTTATAACAATTCTTATCCCATAACTATTCTTATCCCATATAACAATTCATATCCCTTTTAACAATTCTTATCCCTTATAACAATTCTTATCCCATAACAATTCTTATCCCATACAATTCTTATCCCATAACAATTCTTATCCCATAACAATTCTTATCCCATAACAATTCTTATCCCATTGCATTCCTTGCTTTGGAAAAAGTACCATGAAAAGGAGATTTTAAATTTCTCCCCCTGCCTCCCCACCATTAACTGAGGATTTCTGTGATTTCTCCTCAGGTTTTGGGACCTCCAGGCAAGAAAGGTGTCAGGGTAAGACTGACATTTAATTAATTGATTAATTAATTAGCACTGCTTGAAAAGCCAAGATCTATTCCTGGAAAAGCAGAGGTTGTTCCCTGTTTCCTGAATTCCATCTCCTTTGTGATTGACAGGAGAGGAGAGCTTGGAAAAAAGAGAGATTTCTCTTGCTTTTATTCACATTTTGTATCTGATATTCCCATTCTAGCCTTGGTCCAGGGGAAAATTTGGGATTTCAGAATGAAGGCATCACTCAAGTGCAGATCCAGCCCAATTCCAGCCAGGGGAGGCCAAAATCAGGGACAGAGGAGGCTGGAAGGGATTTCTGGAGACCTCCAATGCCAGCTCCTGCTCAAAGCAGAGCCCACTCCAGAGCTGGGTCAGGTCTGCTGTGCTGGGAATCCCCATGGATGGAGAATCCCCATGGGTGGAGAATCCCCATGGGTGGAGAATTCCCACATCTTTAGGCCCCTGATCCAGAGTTTGGCCTCAGAGAGAAAAGTGGATTTCCCAAACCCAGGAGCTCTCTGGGACAGAGCTGTTCCCTGGCTGTGTTTTCCAGCTGCTTTAGAGAATTCCAATCACTTTCTCAGTGGCTTTGAGGTGGAATATGACCTGGAATATTTTAAATGCAAATTTTTTTACTTTTTTTTTTTTTTTTTCAGTCTTGCTCTCTCATTGCCATCCTGCTAAGAATCTGGGAGAAGGATTTACTGCAGGACTGATTCCCTGTGGCTTTTCCATGGAAATTCCCTACAGTGCTTCAGACCTCCCACATTCCATAGACACAATGAATTTTGACTTTTTTGCTGGGATTGGATGTTGGGATCACCTCCTTTTATTGCTCCTATTGCCCAGACTGCTTAACCTTGGCTGGCAAAAATCCCTCTTTTCTCTTAGACTGAGCTTAAGTAGTGTCCTAGGAATTTTGTGAAGGAATGTGGCCTGGAATATCCAATTCTTTTAATCACTATTCCTGATACTTCACTGCCAACCTACAGGGAAATGACAAGTGTTCATTTTATTCAGTTTAAACCAGTAAAAATGCGTTTATGGTGCTTTGTAGTGTGGCAACAACTGTGATGAATTTTGGAAGAGCAAGTGCCATGGAAAAAAATTCCTTTTAAATCCAGGATGGATGAGTGGGTGGATTTGGCAAAGGAATTTTTTCCAGGATGCTCTAGAATTGCAAAATGCAGCCCTAAGGAGTCACAGCTTCCTGCAGGATATTTTTGATTCCAGGTGTGTCTTTTATTCCCAGGGAGATCCTGGACCAGCTGGACCACGAGGAGACAAAGGAATCCCAGGAGAAAAAGGAGAGAAGGTGATGACCTTGCGCTTCCTTTTGCTATAAAAGGATTTTTTAAACTTTTTTTTGTGACCACCAAGGAAACTCTGAGGGAGATGGAATTCCTCCCCAAATCATCCATCCAGGAATCCATGGGGAGACTTCCATGTGTAGAAATGCAAAGCTCCTGGAAAGGAAATCAGGGAGAAATCATTTCCTGCTCTGTGGAGATTCCTCCTAAAAAAAAAATAAAAACACTAAAAAAAACCAAAAAAAAACCAAAAAAAAACCAAAAAAACAAAAGCTGCCTTGGCAAGACCTTGTATCCCTTTGGTTTTTTTTCAGGGAAGTCCAGGATTTGGAATTCCTGGCCAGCCTGGGCTAAAGGGAGACATTGGTGACAGGGTGAGTGGGACAGTGGGGTGGGTGTGGAATCCCCCAAAACGTGGAGAGTTCCTCATGACTGAGGAGAACATGGATGGTCAAATGCTGAGCTGGTGACTCTGTGGACAGAATCCAAGGAAGTCCCATTCCCAATTATTTCCTCTCCTGAGAGTCCCCTTGATCATCATTTTCTGACTTTTATGTCTAGGAAGGTCTTGGTGGCTCCGTCACGGTCCCGTTCATTTTAATCCATCAAAAATTAACAAATCCCAATATTATGGATGATTATTTTTGGGAAGAAGGGTGGGAAAATCAAAATATTGATGGTTCCAAAGTAAGTGGGGGAGACAGGAGACGCCTCTGGACAGGGTGCACCTGGCACAGCCCCTCGTGGGACATTCCCTGTTTTCCTCTCCCTGATTTTAGCTGGAATTATCTGTGTCATTCCTTCTGTGTTTCTGCAGGGAAATGTGGGATTGTCTGGGAAGCCAGGCCAGAAGGTGAGTCCATGGAAGGCTTTGTTCCCTGTGAGGGTGGGGAGGCCCTGGCACAGAATTCCCAGAGCAGCTGTGGCTGCCCCTGGATCCCTGGAATTGTCCAAGGCCAGCTGGGACACTGGGGCTTGGAACAACCTGGGACAGTGGAAGGTGTCCCATGGCAAGGGGTGGAACCAAGTGGTCCTAGAGATTCCTTCCAACATCTTTGATCAGGCCTTTAAAAATTCCTGCTAATCCTCACCTGCAGGATTTTTTCCCTGGAAAAGTTCAAAACCAGCCAAAATATTTCTGGAAAAGATCCCCCCACTGTGGTGTTTGTACAGTGTGGGCATTCCTCAAACAGGGATCTCCCCAGGCTTGGCTGGAGCAGGGTTTGGATTTGGGAATTGTTCCATAGATCAGTGGGTGGAATATTTAGGCTGGATCAGCTTCCAGGCCATGGAAAAATGGGATGTCACAAGAAATAGGTGGGATGCAGCCAGGCCAGGAGGTGCTAACGAGATGTGTTAATGAGGTTGCAAGGTGGAGGCAAGAAAAGGTGTTTGGGGTTGGGAGAAGGCCTGGAGAGGGGGTGTCCCAAATTTCCCAGATTTCATGGAATATTCTGAGTTGGGAGAGAATCCCACAAGGATCATCCAATCCAGCTCTTAAGGGAATGGGATCAAACCCACAACCTTGTGGGACAAACATCCAACAGAGCAGATGAGGACCCATCCATGAGAGCTCAGCTGGTTTAAATGGGAATAAAAATTAAAACGTGGGATGGGAACTGATCCTGTGTCTAAGACTGGATCCATCTCGAGTCTCTGCTAATCTGAGCTGCTCCTGGAGGTGGAGAACACCAACAGATCCTGTCCTGAGTGAATTCCAGGAATGACTGTGGGGTCTGGATAGATGAGGTTAGAGCTGGATGCTTTCCAGCCCAATAATCCTAGAAAAATAATAATAATGCTATATTAAAATAAACTGAATTACTATAACTATGTATTATTAAATAAAATAAAATAAATATTAATACTTCAAATCCTACAATCCCAGCCCTTCCTAGCACAGGGTAAATACTCTGAGCCCAACCTTCATCCAGGATAGTGGAAGCAATTCTGTGGCCACGGCTGTGCTGCTGGAATCTGCCCCAGTGTCTGAGGTGGGAGGGCTGTGGGATGCAGGATAGGGATGTGACAAGTCTTGTTTCCTTTAGGGGGAGAGAGGTGAACCAGGATTCCCTGGAAAACCAGGAGAGGCCGGGCTGAGAGGAAAAGATGTGAGTAAAGGATCCAGGGGGATGGAGCTGCTGATCCCTCGGGACCAGCCACCAACCCCAGCTCTGCCCTGCAGTGACAATTTTATTTCCTTGTTATTTATTCAACATCAGTGCCCTGGATCCCTGGAAGTGCCCAAGGGCAGGTTGGACAGGGCTTGGAGCACCCTGGGATGGTGGAAGGTGTCCCTGCCCATGGGAATGGGATTGGGATTTAAGGTCCCTCCCAACCCAAACCATCCTGGGATTCTTTGATCAGGATTTTTGTCCCATTTTGAGTCGCATCTGCTTGATGTGGATTTGGCAGGAGGTGCAGCCACACCAGCCCTAAGGGGTTCTGAGCCTTAGGTGATCTCAACTTGGAAATGATCCATAAAAATCCTGGAGCCCAGCTTGCTGCTCCTCACAGAACTGCCCAAATAATTCCCTCTTATGGCCAAACAAGGTGGGCCCTCACGAAAACATCACAACAGGCTTCTGGAAATTTCTCCTGACCCCAGTGAAGAGCTTTCCTCAGCTCTGAGGGCTGATCTCTGGAAATGGAATAGGATCCCTCTTAAGAGTTCCCTCTTGGGATCAAATGAGGTGGCCCCTCACAAAAACAAGGTGGGTCTTTGCAAAAACAAGGTGACCCCTCACAAAATCAAAGTGGCCTCTCACAAAAACAAGATGGTCCCTCATAAAAGAAGATGGCCCCTCACAAATCCATCCTGACTGGCTTATGGAAACCTGGATTTTTATACACTGAGCTTGATGATCTGGAATAGTTCTGTGGTCAGTTTGGAATATTTCTGTGGATAGTTTGGAATAGTTCTGTGGTCAGTTTGGAATGTCCCTGTGGTCAGTTTGGAATGTTTCTGTGGTCAGTTTGGAATGTCCCTGTGGTCAGTTTGGAATGTTTCTGTGGATAGTTTGGGTCACCTGTCCTGGCTCTGTCTCTTCCCAACCTCCCGTGAATTCCCAACTTTTCTCCTGGAAATCTTCTCCTGACTGCAGTCAGTGAAGAGCTTTCTGCAGCTCCAAGGGTTAGGTTGATCCCTGGGCATCAAGTGGAATAGGATCACCCAGGGAAATCTTGGAAAAAAAGGAAGCAGCTGCATTCCAACAGCCCTGACTTCAGAGTCGTGACTCCAGAACAAGAGCTCTGGATTTGAGCAGGGAATGATGGTAAAAAACTTGGGAAAACCAGGGAGGAAAGGCTCCTCTGGGACCAAGGGAATGCCACCCCTTCCCAAGGTGCCAGGAAAACAGAGCTGGAAAATGAAACCCTTGGATTTGCCCTGAAGTTGATCCCTGCTCATTTTTTTTTTTAAGCTGTGGAGAATCCATTTCACCTTTCTTTTATATTGGATTTCACATTCCAAAAGGCTGGAACAAAAAAGCCAAAAAAAAAATTAAATTGGGGTTTTGGGGTTTTTTGGTTGTTGTTTGTTTGTTTGTGGGTTTTGTTTTGTTTTGTTTTTTTGGGGGGGGAGGTGTTTGGTTTTTTGTTGGTTTTGTTTTCTGAGAGATGCTGAAAACGGAATGCCATGAAT
>JAOTQZ010000875.1:1172704-1190161 GCA_026546895.1 Pogonocichla stellata | reverse complement strand
AATCCCCATGCCTGTTCCCAAAATTCCCATCCCTGTTCCCAAATCTCCACCCCCATTCCCAAATCTCCATCCCTGTTCCCAAATCCCCATCCCCATTCCCAAATCCCTATCCCTGTTCCAGAATCTCCACCCCTGTTCCCAAATCCCCATCACTGCTCCCAAATCTCCATCCCTCTTCCCAAATCCTCATCCCTGTTCCAAAATTTCCATCCCTGTTCCCAAATCCCTGTTGCTGTCCCCAAATTCCCATCCCCATCCCTATTCCCAAATCTTCACCCTGTTCCAAAATCCCCATCCCTGGCCCTGTTCCCAAATCCCCAACCCTGTTCCCAAATCCCCAACCCTGTTCCCTAATCCCCATTCCTGTTCCCAAATAATCCCCATTCCTGTTCCAAAATTTTCACCCTTATTCCCAAATCCCCAACTCAGTTCCCTAATCCCCATCCCTGTTCCCAAATCCTCACCCTGTTCCCAAATCCCCATCCCTGATCCAAATAATCCCCACCCCTATTCCCAAATCCCCATGCCTGTTCCCAAAATTCCCATCCCTGTTCCCAAATCTCCACCCCCATTCCCAAATCTCCATCCCTGTTTCCAAATTCCCATCCCTCTTCCCAAATCCTCATCCCTGTTCCAAAATTCCCATCCCTGTTCCTGAATTCCTGTCCCTGTCCCCAAATCCCCATCCCAGTTTGGAGCAGGAGCTCTATCCCCTGAACCCACAGGGAATTCCCATCCCCATTCCCATTCCAAGGCTGGAATTGCATCCCAACATCCCTGGGAAAGTTAAAAATCCTTGGAAAAGCCTGGAAAACCTTCAGTGCCAGGCAGCTCTGCAAGGGGGAAAAAAATCAGGATGGGTTTGTTCCTGGAAAACCAAGGGAAAATCCCACCTTGGGCTCTTTGTCCTGCTCCACTTGGCACCTGGAAAATCCCAAAAAATCCTGGAAAGGCGACAAGACCCACGTGGAGGGAATGAAACATTCCCAGAACTTTCCCAGCCTTTCCCAGCCCCAGCAGTGGGATCAGATCCCACATCTGGGTGCAGGAAAAAGCAGGAGCAGCTCCCCCAAGACTCAGATCTTTGGGATAAAAGTGGATTTTATACAAAAAATCAGGGAAAATTCCCAGAGTCTGGGTGAGGACCCAAGCTCCCTTCACATTTTCCTGGATTTTTTTTTCCTTTCCAACCAGGAATTTTGCCTGCATTTCCAGGGAGGTGCAAAAAATCCCTTTGGAAAAGGGGCAGGAGATGGAACAGAATGAAAAAAACACAAAAATTCCAGGAAAATTTGGAGGATTTGGGATTGGTTTTCCTCTTCCATCACTTTTTTCCTCCCATTCCTTTGGAGGGAAAGCAGCAAAATCCAAATTTAATTCCATGGAGTTGGATTTTTGGGTTTGGCCCAAGTGATTTTTGGGAATTTCCAAAATATCCCAAATCCAGCTCATCCCAAGGAGCTTTCCTGACATTGGCATCCAAAGCTCCAGGCTTTAATTAATTTTATTAATGAATGGAACTAATTTAATCAATTCACAGGAAGATGAAACACAGGGAGCTTTGTGGAAATCCAGGGATGCAAATCCCCTTGGAAAAGGTGAAAAAAAGTGCAAAAAAGGCAAAATAATTATTCAGGATTTTGTATTCCCAGCTCTTCCCTTCCCTATGGATGGAGTTTTCCAATTTTGGCCACCTTGGGAAAACTTCATGGATTTGAGCTGTCAGGAGGAGTGAAAATCACCCCAAAAATTGGGATTTTAAGGAAGAGAAATCCCATAAAAATCCCCTAAATCAGCCTCGGGGCAGAGGAAAGGTTTGCTGTAGGATTTTAGGGAAATTGGGAATTTCCCAGGGAAATCCTCCTCCTTCCACAGCCTGGAAAATAAAAATTAAATCTTCAAAATTGGGGGGGAAAAAGGGGGACAAAGCCAAGTGGAAAAATCCTCCACAGAATTCTGGAGCTGGGATCTCCTGGCAAAACTTCTGAGATTTGGGATTTTATTTTGGTTTTCAAAATCCCTGGGGTGGAATGACCCCAAATCCCTGATTTTCCCTGGTTTTGTGGGGAGATGAAATTTTAATGAGCTCCAAGCAATGATTCACTCCAGGAAATTCAGCTGAGAAAAGGTGGGAAAAGGGCTCCTGACCCTCACATCCTGCATTTTTCATAAATTTGGGACTTTTCAGGGAAACTTTTGGGAAGTTCGAGCCCTCCACATCCTGTGGGTGCCCTGGGGATGTTTCCTGCCTCAGCTCCCTCCTTCCCTAGGGATATTTTTCTGGAATTTTCCCCCTTGGAAACACAAAATTCCTGCAGGAAATTCTCCTCCCTGCTCCTCCCAGGGTGGGGAATTCCAAATTGTGGCAGCCAAAAATAAAAAAGTGGGATTTGCTTTTTAAGGGATAAACCAGAAAAATCCTTCTTTCTTTTTCTGCCTGCTCTTCCCTATTTTTTCTTAATAAAACCATGAAAAATCCATGTCTGGAGCCTCCCACAAGGACTTCCCAGCAAAACATTTCGTGGGAAAATAAATTTTTTTGGGGGAATAAAATTCAGGAAAACACCTCAGGATCAGATCCAGAGGTAGAAAATTCTCTCAGTCCCGTGCCCTGACCCTTTTCTTTGGAAAAATGGATTTTTTCCCTCCCAGCTCCTTGTGTTGAAGTCACCTGGGAGTTTTCTTTCCCAGAAATTGCTCCAAAATTCCAAACATTTGGAGAAAAAATTCCCTTCCAGGCCTCGGGGAAGGAAGGAAAACAAAACTTCATCCCAGGAAGCTCCGAATTGAGGTGGGAAAGGAAGGAATTGCTGCAGAGGTGGATCCTGACTGGGCAGAATTCCCAAAGTTTGGAGCCAAAGGGAAGCTCCCAGCTCAGATCCTGGATCCTCATCCAGGAATTCCCATATTTTTGGCTCCTTCTCTCCAGGCCAGGAGTGGGAACATCTCCCCACCCTAAATCTGAGCCCATCCCGAGTTTCTGCTGCCTCCAGGGGTTTCTCCATGGATTTTCCCCACTTTTAGCAGGATTTGCCTCATTCCCAGGGAAAACTGCTCCCCTCCAGCTCAGGAATTCCTTTTCCAAGGAAGTTTCAGAAAGGAATTTTGGCTAATTTGGTCCTGGAGCCTCCAGGAGAATCCAGCCACAAATCCATGGTGAGACCCTTTGGAGGGAGCTGAGATCTTCCTTGGATCCCATGGAAAAATCCCTGTTCTCAAATCTCCATCCTGATCCCAGTTCCCAAATCTCCATCCTGATCCCAGTTCCCAAATCTCCATCTTGATCCCTGTTCCCAAATCTCCATCCCCATCCCAGTTCCCAAATCTCCATCCTGATCCCAGATCCCAAATCTCCATCCTGATCCCCGTTCCCAAATCTCCATCCCCATCCCAGTTCCCAAATCTCCATCCCCATCCCAGTTCCCAAATTTCCATCCCCACCCTCTTCTGCTCCCAAACCTTGGGGGATTCCAGCAGTTTCTGGGCACACTGGGACCAGTCTGGTGCTGGGAGCCCAAACTGGGAATTTTTCCCACCTGGCTGCTGTTTTGGGATGATCCAAGTTAATCCTGCTGGAATTTTAGGGAACTGGAGATTTATTTTTTTTCCCCCTCATCCCACACCTCGTCCTTCCCATCCTCTTCCTCGGATTGTGCTAAATCCTGGAAGAAGTTTTCCCAAAATTTCCATTTCCCAGGGATTTCCCTGCGCGAATGGGAAGGGAAAATCCCCTGGAAACGGGGGGAAAAAAAACAGGGAAAACCCTCCTAAATCCCCACCCTGGGAATAAAACCCCGTTCTTTGGGATAACATCAATCCATCCCCGGAGCCAGAAAAACCTTTGGAATTCGAGCATCCCCGCCCCCAAAACCCCGGGGACAAAGATGTGCGTGATCCCACAAAATCCCGGCACTGACGCCAGCCCCACTTTGGGGTGACTCTTCCCAGATTTTGGGATCCGACGTCTTTCCCCCGCTCCCTCCCCCCATTCCCGGTTTTTTCCCTCCGTGACGTCGCCGGCTCGCTCTGATCTCATTTTAATGAAATCATTCCCAAGACAAGGCTCCACGTCTGGAATTACGACTCCAACCCCGTGATCCCTGATTTTTTTATAAATGCACCAGGGGAGCGGGGAAAGGTTTCCAGAGAGAGGGGGGGAAAAAAAAAACATCCCAGCCCCTGAAAAAAAATAAAAATAATAATTAAAAAAACAGAGATAAAAATCAGGGAACAGCCAGAAGTTCGGGAAAGGCTCCTGATGCTTCTTTCCTGGCAGTGATTCCACGGCAAATCCTTCCCATCCCAAGATCCAGGAGAAGCAGGTGAGTGCCTGGATTTCATTTATCCCCCAGTTTGCAGAAACTTTAAATATCCCTTGGAAATTTTCCTTGGGAAATCAGATTCCAGGGGGTTTATTTTAGGGGTATAAAAAAAAAAAAATTAGGCAGGGTAGGGGAAAAGCACTGAAAGATATTTTGATATCAAGGGATTCCAAATTCCCCTCGCCCTCTCTCCTAAAAAAAAAAATAATTTTTTTATTATTATTCCAGCAATTTGGGTAGGCAGATGGGAATAGGCAGCACGGGAAGGGTTGGGAAATGTTGGGGAAAGGAAAATTAGGGAGATAAATCGCTGCAGGGATGGGGAGCAGAGCGAGGCACCCCCGATCCAATTCCCTGGATTTTTGGGAAAAGCTCCTCAGGGAAGAGGAGTTGAAGAAGGTCCCACCCACAGTTTTATCCCAGACTTACTCTGGAACGGGGAAAATTCCGGCTCCATCTCCAGCAAATCCCCGATCCCGCTTTTCCAGGGGCGTTTTTTTTCCAGGGGCGTTTTTCTCCTTTGGAGCCAAGCGGGAGATTTCTCAAACGCTCCTTTCGGCTCGGCAGCATCCCGAAAAAATTCCTGGAAAACATTCCCAGCAATTCCCAGCGGGAGGAGCGGCTCTCGCAGGTCGCCCTGCGGCAGCGCAGGTTTAATTCCCATTTCCTCAAATCCCTATTTTTTTTTCCCTCTCCTTTTCCTGCTTTTTTTTTTTTTAGCAAGCAGCTATTTCCAATTCCAGCTTTTTTTTCTGCTCCATAAAAACTTCCTGGAGCGTTGGGGCACAACCTCCCCCCTCCCCTGGCAAAAATAAACCAAATCCTAAAAAAAAAAAATCAGCTTTTCCTTGCTTTTTTCCCTTTGATTTTTAAATCCATCCCGGCGAGGAGCAGGGATGGGTGGGGATGGTTTCAGCCGCGTTTTCCTCTTGTTCTGCCTTTCCCTCAGCTCAGCTGAGATTCCCGGAGTTTTGTGGAGCGGGAAAAGCTGGGAAAATCCCAGGAAAAGGCGCTGGGTTCAGTCGGAGGTGAAAATGCTGCTCCGAGATTCCAGACGGGGAATCCGGGAGAGCTTTTGGCGAATTTCCCATTCCCCATCCAGGATTTGGGGTGGGGAACATCCCCAATCCCTAAATTCACAGCCCGAGCATCCCCATCCTGCAATTTGCTGAGGGGGGAGGGAGGTGAAACAGAGCTGGGGGGAAAAAAAAAAAAAAAAGGAATTTTGGGGTGGGAGAAATCTTCATCCTAAATCCTTCGGGAGTCTCAGGCTTGGGTCACATGGAAAAATCCCTGTTCCCAAATCTCCACCCACTTTTTCCAGAGAAAAATTAAACCCTGGGATATCCTCACGTTTAAATGGCCAAATGTGCCCCAAGTTTGGGGTTGGAGGAAAGGAGATTTTGGGGTCCTAAATGATCCCATGTGGAGGTTGAGTGTCTGAAAAGGATTTTCCTTCCTTGATCCTGCAGGAAAAGCTTTCCCTGGAATTCCATGGCTGTTCCTCTCCCATCCAGAGCCAGGGAAAGAGGGGGGGATGGATTTTTGGGGAGGAACAGGAGTGGAAATGGAGCAGCTCCCTCAAATCCTGAGGGAAGGATTTTGGAAGGGCCAAATCTCCCCTTGGGAAGATGGAAAAGGGAAGAGTTGAGGGAATGGAACTCCCAAACCTCTCCTCTTTTCCATGGAGAGCAAAGAGCAGAGTTAAAGGGACAAACCTGCCCAAAATTCCCTCTCCAAAGGATGGAAAAGGGCAGAATTTAGGGAATAAAGCTGCCCAAAATTCCCACTCTGAGGAACAGAAAAGGGAAAATTTAAGGGGAAAGACCTTCCCAAAATTCCTACCCCAAGGGATGGGGAAGGGCAGAATTTAGAGGATAAAACTTCCCAAAATTCCCTCTGCAAAGGATGGAAAAGGGAAGAATTAAGGGAATAAAGCTGCCCAAAATTCCCACTCTGAGGAACAGCAAAGGGAAAATTTAATGAGAAGAGACCTTCCCAAAATTCCCTCTCCAAGGGACTGCAAAAGGCAGAATTTAGAGGATGAATCTTCCCAAAATTCCTCCTCCAAAAACCAGCAAAGGGCAGAATTATGGGAATGAAGCTGCCCAAAATTCCCTCTCCAAGGGATGGAAAAGGGCAGAGTTAAGGGAATAAAGCTGCCCAAAATTCCCACTCTGAGGAACAACTAAAGGAAAATTTAAGGAGAAGACACATTCCCAAAATTCCCTCTCTAAGGGATGGAAAAGGGCAGAAATAAGGGAATAAACCTGTTCAAAATGCCAAGAAATTCCAAAAACTTCCCAAAATTCCCTCTCCAAGCAATGGAAAAAGGAAGAGCTAAGGGTATAAAGTTTCCCCAAATTTCCTCTCCAAGTGACAGCAAAGGGCAGAATTTAGAGGATGAAACTTCCCAAATCTCTCCCTCTGTGGACAATAAAGGGAAGAGTTAATGGGAATAAAACTTCCCAAAATTTCCCCTCCAAAAACCAGCAAAGGGCAGACCTAAAGGGAATAAAGCTGCCCAAAATTCCCTCTCCAGAGGATGGAAAAGGGAAGAATTAATGGGAATAAAGCCGCCCAAAATTCCCACCCTGGGGAACAGCAAAGGGAAAATTTAAGGGGAAAGACCTTCCCAAAATTCCCTCTCTAAGGGATGGAAAAGGGAAGAGTTAAGGGAATAAACCTGCCCAAATTTCCCCCAGGGTAATTCCCAAGAAATCCTGCAAGCCCCCATGGGAATGAAATCCGCAAAATTTTCCCAAAATCCAGGCTGGAATTCCAGTCCCCAAAATTCCCGGGGAACTTTCCCCAGGCGGGAATTGCTGTGAGAGCCGCTGGCCACAAGATGGGGCCAGAAGATTGGGAATGGCAGCAGAATTCCAGGATTTTGGGAATTCCAACAGGATTCCAGAGTTTTTGGGAAATCCAGCAGGAGTCTGGGATTTTGGGAATGCCAGAAAAATTCCAGGTTTTTGGGAATGCCAGCAGGATTCCAGATTTTTGGGAATTCAAGTGGGATTTCAGGTTTTTGGGAATTTCAGCAGGATTCCAGGATTTTGGGAATGCCAGCAGGATTTCAGGGTTTGGGGAATGCCAGCAGCATTCCAGGTTTTTGGGAATGCCAGCAGGATTCCAGGTTTTTGGGAATTTCAGCGGGATTCCAGGTTTTTGGGAATTCCAGTGGGATTTCAGGTTTTTGGGAATTCCAGTGGGATTTCAGATTTTTGAGAATTCCAGCAGGATTCCAGGATTTTGGGAATGCCAGCAGGATTTCAGGGGTTTTGGGAATTCCAGCAGGATTTCAGGTTTTTGGGAATTTCAGCAGGATTTCAGGGTTTGGGGAATGCCAGCAGCATTCCAGGTTTTTGGGAATTCCAGCAGGATTCCACAGTTTTTGGGAATGGCAGCAGGATTCCAGGTTTTTAGGAATGGCAGCAGGATTCCAGGTTTTTGGGAATTTCAGCAGGATTCCAGGTTTTTGGGAATTCCAGTGGGATTTCAGGTTTTTGAGAATGCCAGCAGGATTCCAGGTTTTTGGGAATGTCAGCACCATTCCAGGTTTTTGGGAATGCCAGCAGGATTTCAGGGGTTTTGGGAATTCCAGAAGGATTTCAGGGGTTTTGGGAATTCCAGCAGGATTGCAGGAGTTTTGGGAATGGCAGCAGGATTCCAGGTTTTTAGGAATGGCAGCAGGATTCCAGGTTTTTGGGAATTCCAGTAGGATTCCAGGTTTTTGGGAATTCCAGCAGGATTCCAGGATTTTGGGAATTCCAGAAGGATTTCAGGGGTTTCGGGAATTTCAGCAGGATTCCAGATTTTTGGGAATTCCAGCAGGATTCCAGGTTTTTGGGAATTCCAGCAGGATTTCAGGTCCATGGAGAGCCGTGTGGCCTCAGGGATGTTTGGAGGCATTTTTCCATCCTGGGAATGGGGAAAAGCCCCACGGGAGATCCTTGGTGGGTTTTTGGAGAGGTCAGGTGAGGGTAAAGGGAAATTTGAAGGGTTTGTGGAGCAGGAGAGTTATCCAGGGATTTACAGCCCCCAAAAATGGGCCAAAAAGACCCAAAAAACCCCAAAATTGACCATATTTTTATTATTTATTGAAAGAAAGGCCAAATCCTACATTCATGTAAGTTCCATGGAAGCAAGGGCCAAATCCTCCTCTCCATGGAAATTCCATGGAGGTTCCATGAAGGAAAGGTCAAATCCTCCTCTTTGTGGAAATTCCACGGAAGCTCCGTGGAAGAAAAGACCAAATCCTCACCTCCATGGAAATTCCACGAAAGAAAGGCCAAATCCTCCTCTCATGGGAGCTCCATGGATGCTCCATCCAAGTTCCATGAAGGAAAGGTCAAACCCTCCCCTCCATGGGAGATCCATGGAAGCAAAGGCCAGATCCTCACCTCTGTGGAAGTTCCATGGAAGTTTCACGAAGGAGCAGCCAAATCTTTCCCCTTCATGGAATTTCCATGAAATGCCATATCCTCCTCTCCATGGAAGTTTCACAGAAGCTCCACGGAAGAAAAAGCCAAATCCTCCTCTCATGGGAGCTCCATGGGAGCAAAGGTCAAATCATTCTCTCCATGGAAACCCCATGGAAGTTTCATGAAGGAAATGTCAAATCCTCCTCTCATGGAAGCTCCATGGGAGCAAAGGTCAAATCTTCACTTCCACTGAAGTTCCATGGAAATTCCATGAAGGAAAGGCCAAATTCTCCTCTCCATGGAAATTCCATGGAAGCTCCATGGAAGAAAAAGGCCAAATCATTCTCTCCATGGAAGTTTCATGAAGGAAAGGTCAAATCCTCCTCTCATGGGAGCTCCATGGATGCTCCATGCAAATTCCATGAAGGAAAGGTCAAACTCTCCTCTCCATGGGAGATCCATGGAAGCAGAGGCCAGATCCTCACCTCCATGGAAATTCCATGAAGGAAAGGCCAAATCTTTCCCTCCTTGGACACCCCACCTCCCACCGGCACCCCAAAACCAAGGGTTGCATTCCCAGCCATCCCAACCTTCAGGTGGAAGCTGGGAGGTGACTCTGAGAGCGCAGGGAGGGGAGTTGGATTGGGAAGGGACGGGGAGAGGCTGGATCACACCAGGGACGCTCACGGCCCTCTCCGCCCTCCCCTCGCTGTCCCCAGGGCCAGGCCAGCGCCATGTCCCACCCCAGGCTGCTGCTCCTCCTCGTCCTGCTGGGAGCCTCCAGCACCAGCCGCGCCCTGAGCCTCTCCAGCGCCGCCTCCATCCTCGGCTGCCTCAAGGCCGCGCTGTCGGAAGCGCAGAGGATCCACCCCGAGGAAAACGCCGTCCTGGACAAGCGCCAGTCGCCGTCCCTGGAGGAGGCGTCCGAGGAGGAGGAGGAGGACGGGGAGGAGGAAGAGCTCGGGAAAAGGACATTCCCAGGGGACGGCCACTCCAAATCCGCGTCCCAGGCGCAGGGGAAGGGCAAGAGCCACCCGAACCGGGCCAAGAGCGACCGGCGCACCAAGGTCACGCTGTCGCTCGACGTCCCCACCAACATCATGAACATCCTCTTCAACATCGCCAAGGCCAAGAACTTGCGGGCCAAGGCGGCGGCCAACGCGCACCTGATGGCCCAGATCGGCCGGAGGAAGTGACCAGGCCAGCTCCAGAGGGGGCTGGTGGCCGGCTGTGGCACCAGTGCTGGCTGTTCTGACCCACGTTCCTCCTCCTCCCCTCGTCTCCTCCCCGCTCTCCCCCGCCGTTCCTTCCGGACGTTTCCACGCGCAGGGAGAGGTTCCCGGGGAGCCCGGGTTCACCCGGGGAAGGTTCCTGATTAAAGCTGCGCTCTCTGGAGTTTCCAATGCTTTGTTGTCCCATCTCCTGCTCCGTTGGGGCTGTAGGGATTCCAAAACCTCCCCATCCCAAATCCTCCACGAGCTGTCCCTGCCACAGCCACCAATCCATGGGAAGGGAAAAGGGACAACCTCAGGAGGGATTTCCCAGTTCCTCTTCCTGGGTTTTTCCTGAGTTTGTCACCAGCACCTTCAGCATCAACCTCCCACCCCATGGCCCCAGTGTCACCTGATGGACCCTGGTCAGGGTCACCCCATGGCCCTGGTGTCACCTGATGGGTCCTGGCCAGGGTCACCCCATGGCCCTGGTGTCATGTGATGGACCCTGGTCAGGGTCACCCCATGGCCCCAGTGTCACTGGGTGGGTCCTGGTCAGGGTCACTCAGCCCCAGTGTCCCCTGATGGGCTCTGGTGTCCTGGACAGGGTCACCCACTCAGCCCTGGTGTCCCCTGATGGGTCCTGGCCAGGGTCCCCACCCATCCCTTCCCACTTTCCCACTGCTCCACCTCAGTTTTCCAGCTGGTCCAGTTCAGTTCATCCACAGACCATCCGTGCTCATCCTGCTCTTTCCCAGCCCCCTACACTCCCACAATTCCCCTTGGAATGTTGATCCCTTCCTCTAAACCCTCCACCTCCCAGCCCCGCTGAAATTCCACCTCCTCCCTCATCCCTGAGAGCAGCAGGTTTGGGAGGTGGGGAGAAATTTGGGGAAGAAACTTGCCCCATCCAGGGCATGGCCATGGGGACATTCCAGGGGGGACACCAAGGGACAGCCAGAGGGTTGGAAATGTCCTGGTGGGTTGGAAATGTCCTGGAGAGTCACCAGAGGGACAATGACCTCCTGTCTCAGCTCCAGGGGTGCACAGGGGGGGTCTTTTCCCATTGCAACCCACTGGAATCTTGGATTTTATGGAATTTTATCACCCAGCGGTCTCACAGGCGTTGTCCACCCAGGGAAACTGAGGCACAAGAAGAACAGGGTCACACCTGCTCCGTGTCCAGGTGTCCCCAGGTTTTCCAGGCTCAGCCATTGGCATGCTCAGGGATCCTTGGAAGGAGGGATTTGCTCAGAGCTGAGGGAGGAATCCCTGCTTTGAGCAGAAAGTTGGGAGAGATTTCCCACTGGGAAAGCCTGGGCCAGGTTGGGAAGAGCTTTTCCCACCTCCAGCCCTGCTTGGGATCCTTTCCCAGCTCCTGGCTGGACAGGGAGAATGTCCCAGCCCTGTGGGGGAGGCTAGAAATCCAAATTACCTGCCTGGAGCTCCCAGTGGATCCTCCTGCTCTCCCCTTCAGGGAAGGGAATTCCCAGGGAAGTGGGAAGGGATGAGCTGAGGCAGGGACAGTTTTATCAGCTGGTAAGGAGGGAAGGGGATCCTCCCTTCCCAGCTGCATCCCAGTGGGAGAGTCCCACCCACACCTGGCACCGGGGCAAACCCTTCCCAAATGGATCCTTCCTTCCCAAATTAACCCTTCCCAAATGGATCCTTCCCAAACTGATCCTTCCCAAGTTAACCCTTCCCAAACTAATCCTTCCCAAATGGATCCGTCCCAAGTTAACCCCTTCAAGTTAACCCTTCCCAAATGGACTCTTCCCAAATGGACCCTTCCCAAATTGATCCTTCCCAAATTTACCCTCTCCAAATTAATTCTTCACAAATTGATCCTTCCCAAATGGACCCTTCCCAAATTAAGCCTTCCCAAATGGGTCTTTCCCAACTTAATCCTTCACAAATTGATCCCTCTCACATTAATCCTTCACAAATGAATTCTTCCTTCACAAATTAATCCTTCCCAAGTTAACCCCTCCTGAGTTAACCCTTCCCAAATGAACCCTCTCCAAATTAATCCTTTATAAATGGATCCTTCCCAAATTGACCCTTCTCAAATTAATCCTTCACAAATAAATTCTTCCTTCCCAAATTAATCCTTCCCAAATTGACCCTTCCCAAACGGATCCTTCCCATGCCCTGCCCAGCAGGAGCCCGGGGGGCTGAAGCACCAGCAGATTTCCTGAGGAAATGGGATGGGAATGGGAGCACTGGAATCTGCACCAACCCACTGTGGGGCTGGGAGCATCCAGAGTCTGGCAGTGCTGGGGAAGGGCAGCATCGATATTTGGGGTGATTTGTGGAATTCTGTAGGATCCAAGGGAGGATTCCAGGCAGGATTCAGCCTGTCCTGCCTCTTCTCACAGGGATGAAACCCAAACTCTTGGTCTTGCACCTGGAGCTGTTCAGCCAGACCAACAAACCCTCTGCTGGATCCCATCCAGCTGATCCCAAATCCTTCCCTGTCCTGGATCCCATCCAGCCCATCCCAAATCCTTCCCTCTGCTGGATCCCATCCAGCCCATCCCAAATCCTTCCTCTGCTGGATCCCATCCAGCCCATCCCAAATCCTTCCCTCTGCTGGATCCCATCTAGCTGATCCCAAATCCTTCCCTCTGCTGGATCCCATTCAGCTGATCCCAAATCCTTCCTCTGCTGGACCCCATCCAGCTGATCCCAAATTCTTCCCCCATGCTTCCAGCTCTTCCCTGGTCTCCAGGAATCCTCTCCTCCTCCTTTTCCTGCTCCACCTGCCAACACTCCAAGATTTTTTCCCACTTTTTTCACTCCCCTCAGAGCAGATCAGAGGCAGTGCAGGAGCTCAGGCTCAGGCTCCCAAGGACAGCAGGATCCCAAATTCCACTCTGGGATCAAGGAGGATCCAGCCCCAGTGGTGAGGGATGGATTCCAAAAATACATTCCCAGCATTTTGGGAATACTCCCACGTTCACATCCATGGGGTTTTGGTTGGGAAAACAAAAGCAATTCCCAGGACAAGGAATGGGATGGATTTGCAGGGAATTCCACGTGGACAGGAGGTGGAAAATCCAGAGCAGGGTGAGACCCTTCCCCAAATCCCAGCCCTTTGATTCTTCATCCATTCCCTTCCTGACCAGTTTTTTAGGATTTTTCCCATTTCCTGCTTTCCTCGGACGATCCCAACCCTCCACTGAACCCAAGCAAGGTTTGGGACAGACCAGGAATGTCCAAGGGGACCAAACCATGAGGTTTAATCTTTCCCATGGAGCTGTTCCCACATCCTAAACCTGGTTGAAGTTTTAAAATTCCTTTTTCCAGCCTCTGGGACGCCTCGTGTCCATGAATTCCTTGATTTTGTCTGTTTTGCATGGAAAATAAAACCATTGTCCACCTGCAATGGGATTGGTCTCACTGGTGACTTCAGTCCTGGATTTATCCCCTCCCCAAAGCTTTTCCAGGTTTTCCAGGACATCCCTAATCCCACATCTCTGATGGAATTTTTATCCCTGTTTCAGGGAAGGGACACTGAGGTCCCTCATTCCCTCTGGAAGTGGGATCCAGCTCCATGGGAAGGCTTTGGCTTTTCATTATCCATGGTTTGGGGTCAGGGAGGAAGAGGATTCAAAATTCAGGATTATTTGGGTTCAAGGAGCTGGAGCTGCCTTGGAGCTGGGACAATCCAAATTTTCATGGATCCAGTGCTGGAAGAGCCATCCCATGATCCAAATCCAGCAGCCCCATCCAGCAAGTTCTGCCCGTCCCAAGGAATTCCAGCAGAAATCCCATTCCCAGCCCTGAAGGTTGCAAGGGAAGTTTGGAAAACGAGTTTTATCCTTTAAATAAATTAATTTTAAAAAGGATTCCCCCCCCACCTCCCCCAAAAAAAACCCAATGAAAATAATTTTCCCTGAATTCACGGGAAGTGCTGATGGATGTTACAGGGAAACAGGTGCTGAGTGAGGATTTAAAAGCCAAAAAAACTCCAAATTCCATAGATTTGCAGGTGCAGATTTGGAGGAGCCCCAAGAATATTCCTGGCTGGATCCTCCATCCATGATATCCACAGATCCCAGTGATCCAGCTCCCAGGAGAAGAAAGACAATTTGGGAATTGTCCCTTCCCAAAATTCCTGCAGCTCTGCTCTGTCCTCTTCTCTGCTGAAAATTAATCACTTTTAATTAAAGAGGGGTTTTCCATGCCTCCTTCCAGCAGGTTTAAGGCATGGAAAAACCTCATTCCCTCTCCTGGGAATGCTCCAAGGAAAAAGGCAGATCCTGGGATTTCCTACCTCGGTCACCTCCCAGATCCAGTGAGGAACAGCACAGGGAAATTTGGGATTTAAATCCAGCACCTTCTCCTCAGGTCAGTTAAATATTCCTGAGCCAGACAGAATATCCAAGCAAAAATGGGATTGGGAATATCCAAGCAAAAATGGGATTGGGAACATCCACGCAAAAATGGGATTGGGAACATCCACGCAAAAATGGGATTAGAAATATCCATGAAAAATGGGATTGGAAATATCCAAGCAAAAATGGGATTTGGAATATCCAAGCAAAAATGGGATTTGGAATATCCACATAAAAAGGATATTAGAAACATCCACGAAAAATGGGATTTGGAATATCCAAGTAACAATGGGATTGGGGATATCCATGTAAAAATGGCATTAGGAATATGCACATAAAAAGGGGATTGGAAATATCCATGTAAAAACATGATTGGAAATATCCACATAAAAATGGGATTGAGAATATATAAGAAAAAATGGGATTGGGGATATCCACAGAAAAATGGGATTGAGAATATTCAAGAAAAAAAAGGGATTTGGAATATCCAAGCAAAAATGGGATTGGGAATATCCACATAAAATGAGATTGAAAATATCCATGTAAAAATAAGACTGGAAATATCCATGTAAAAACATGATTTGGAATATCCACATAAAAATGACATTGGGAATATATAAGAAAAAATGGGATTGGGGATATCCAAGCAAAAACGGGATTGAGAATATTCAATCCCAGCCTGATCCAGCTTTTTTTCCCTTGGATTCTTTCCTGTTATTTTCCCTTGGATTCATTTTTTTTTTCCCTTTCCTTATTGTTTTTTTTCCTGCCCAGCTGCTTTTCTTGGATCCCTCAGAGCGAGGGGAGTCCCTAGAGAAGGAGGAACAGCCCTGTTCCTATAAAAGAGGGATTTTTTTAGAGGAGGCTGAGCACTGGAATTCCCATCTCAATTCCAGTGAAATTTCCAGCCCTGGCAGCAGGACAGGGATTGCCTTAGCAGGAATGAGTGGTTTAAAGATTCCTTAGGGAACTGCTGGAAAAAAGTGGATTTAATCTAAAAGCAAAAGCGTGACAAAGCTCCTTGGCAAAGCTCAGCCTGCACATTTCACTGGATGAGTAAAGCTCAGGGAAAAAGCAAAATAAAACCTAAATTTGAGCAAGCTGAAAGTAAAAATAAACAAAAATGAGCTGCGTGGAGTTGGGAATGGATAAAATCTTCCCATGGAACTCCTTAATCAAACTGAGCTCCCTCATCACCAGTGCAAAGGTTTAAACCTTTAAATTAAAAAACTGAATTCAAGTTTAAGCACTTAATTAATGGCCTAATTAAAACAATTTAACAAAAGGTTCTGGAGAATTTACTATCAGCACAAAGTCATTCACTCAAATGAAAATTTGGATTGTCCCAGCTCCAGCTTTTTGAACCCAAATAATCCTGAATTTTGAATCTCCTTCCTCCCTGACCCCAAACCATGGATAATGAAAAGCCAAAGCCATCCCCATGGAGCTGGAGGTCTTAATTCTGAATAAAACAGGATTAAGGATGGTGGATGGGGACATTCCCACAGGCTGGAATTCTGTAGGAGCAGCTTTGCTATTCCCAGGTAAGGAAAATAAACCCAAATTCACCTCTTGTGGAGAGAATTGCAGGTTCCAGCTCCCTAAAAACTCGGGGATTTTCCCCAAAATCCCTCTCCTTTCTGGGGTGACTCCATCCCTAGCACACAGCTCCCTTCCCTTTCCCTGTCCCCATTCCTGGCTGGACCTGGGGCCTTTGGGGTGACAATTTTGGGGTGGCTCAAGGGACCTGGACATGCCCAGGGGGGTCACCTCCAGTCCTGCTGTCACCACTCCTGGATTTTTAGGGTCACCAAAGGGTTTTTGGGATCCTTCTGCCTCCCTGTCCCAAATATCAGACACGGCTGCCTTCCTCTCTCCCCATTCCTGGCTGGATTTCCCTGTTTTGGGAATATTTCCCAAATCCTCAGCACTCTCCCAACCACCAGGATTTGCTCAGGCAGCACCTGAGCTTCACCCAAGGTGGTGAGGAGGCCAAACCCCACCCAAAATTGCTCCCCACTACTCCAAAGTGATTCCCTGATCCCAGACTTGGAATTCCCTGAGCACATCCAGCTGCAGACAGAAATTCCCACAGGATATAGGGCACTTCCCCCACACTAATTAGGGTTGATGACTCTCTCCCAGCACACCCTGATCAGCATTTGCTCTTCTCCTCAGGACATCTCCCCACAAAACCACCCTGGGTGAATCCAAGGAATTCCGAGCCACAAAAAAACCCCCCTCTTTATTCATATACAAAAAGCCATTTGCATAGAAGTTTACAGGTGCATTTCTAATTCCAAAGTGCTTTTAACAAGAAAAAGCCAGAGCAAGAGTTTGCCATTCCAGCCAAAGCAGGCAGCATTCCCTGCATTAGGAACTGGGATCTCCCAGCTAGGCAGGATGTCAGGCCTAACTTAGGCCTGACTCAGCATCACTCATCAATAAACAGCAGTGGGATAAAGCTCAAGACACCCAGGCTAAGGAGGAGCTCTGTGAGCCCAAACTATGCAAGCAGGGGAGGTTTAATACATCAAACATGGCATGAGGTCCAGGCCGGTCCTTCAGCACCTCCAGATTGGAACTGGGGACAGAATTGGATTGCAGCTGAGGTCAAGACTGTGGATATGGGTAATATGCAAATGAGACTGAGAGCACTGCAGATTTAATCAGCAGGTGCAGCCTGATAACGAGGATACCCTGGCAAGAGCAAACAGAGCTCTGACTGCAAGACTGAGACAAGTCTGGCTTAATGGGAAATCAGATTTTACCAAGTGGAGATGTAAAGTTTGTCTAGGTGATTGCAGTAAAATATGACCAGCCTTGCTGTAAGTGGTAAAATAAATGTAAAATGGTAAAAAATAACTGTAAAAGGAGCACATGCAGTGCTCAGTCAAGCTGGATTTTGGTTACCAGTCAGCGTCCCCGTCTCTCTCTCATCGTCACCACAAGACCAGGCCGCAGTTTGTCAATACTCATCCTCATCACCCTCCTCCTCCTCTCCATCCACCGAGTCCCTTCCAACCTCCTCATAATCCTTCTCCAGGGCCGCCAGGTCCTCCCTGGCCTCGGAGAACTCCCCCTCCTCCATGCCCTCCCCCACGTACCAGTGCACGAACGCCCGCTTGGCGTACATCAGGTCAAACTTGTGGTCCAG
>JAOTQZ010000875.1:1097479-1110497 GCA_026546895.1 Pogonocichla stellata | reverse complement strand
CCTCACCTTGTCCCCTCTGCCTTGAGCCTCTCCAGGCCCTGAACCATCCTCACATCCCTCCTGTCCTGAGGAGCCCATAGCTGGACACAGCACTCACAGGAATAAACAGAGGGGTTTTGGGGAGTTTTTTTGGGATAAGTTCGGAAGAATTTGGGGCTCCGGGCACAGAGGGGGGCGTGGCTTGCCGTGAAGGGGGCGGGGTTTTCACACTGGCCCCGCCCCCTGCGGTGAGGTCGGGGCGCGGCGCGCGGCGGGCGCAGAGCGCGATGAGCGCGGGCTGAGGGAGGGTCGGGGGCTCCCGCGGCCATGGTGGCGCACGACGAGCTGGGCGGACTGCTGCCCATCAAAAGGACTATCCGGGTCATCGACGCGCAGAACCAGCACTTCAGGGAGCAGGAGGTGAGCGGAGAGGGGCTGGAGAGGGGGAAAAATGGGGATTTATTTGAGGGGAGAGTGGGGAGAGGGAGCCCCCTCACCTTCCCGCTCTCTGCGTCTGAGGGGAGCCGGTGAGCCGGGCAGAGAGCGGGCTAGCAGCTCTCTACCTGGCTTAAAAAACTATGTATGTTTTAATTTCGCCTCTATGTATACATATCTTCTATGTACCTATGTGTATATATATATATATACCTACAATGTGTTTAAGCTCTTAGCCCCCAAAGAGTGCGACCAGACAGCCAGAACCGATCTCGGCGCCTCATCCAGCGATTTAAAAAACTATATATGTCTAGATCCATGTATATATATATATATGTCTTTTTTATATACATGTATATACATTGCATGTATATATTTAAGCTCATAGCCTTCAAAAAGTGGGCCAAAACCAGTCTCGATGCCTCACCTGATCTTGCTCCCCCCAGGTTGCTTTTCATTTAAAATTCGCCTGTTTTCGTTTAAAGATCGCCTATCTCCATTTAAAAATCCACCGTGTCTCTCAGCGCTCTTTCCACTGACAGGATTTTTCCTAATTAGGTGCTTGTTTGCTGCTAAAACCGAGGAAAAACCCTTCATGGGGTTTGTCAGGCTTTTGAGGGCTGGTTTGTTTGATTGAAGTATTGTTATTTTTATCGCGTGTTGTTATGCAGATGGTCATGATTGCGCTGCTGGGAGGTGTTCCCAACCCTCCTGCTGCGACAGGAGCAAAAGTTCAGCAGCCAGGTAGGGCCCGGCTGCCTTGGGCTGGGTTTATTGCTCAGATTAGTGGCGAGATGAGGTGGAAAAGTTTAAAAAAAAAACAGGCGTCTCCAGACATGGCTGGGGTTTGAGGGCTCAGCGCCGAGTCACCGAGCTCAGCAAATCCCGGCTTTGCAACAGCCAAACTTGGGCAATCTCATTGTGCAAAAGGGAAACCAGATGTTGGGGGAGAAGAAACAGAAAGCAGAGCTCTGGGAGGGGAGCGAATCGCCTCTAATTCCGAATCCCCTGAGCCAGCACTTCTGTCTGAGCTGCAGTTATCAGTGCACATCCCCTGGTCGGGAATGGGCTCTTGGATTTGGGAAAGGTGTGGTTGTTCCGCAAGCTCCTTACACCGAGGTGGTCAGGAGGCTGATGATTTCTGGCAGGAATTATTCATGTTGCTGACTAGAATCCCCTTTTTGCTGAATTGGCTCAGTAGGAAAAGTTCTTTTCCACGGATGGTTTTGCCATTGGTCACCGTGTTTGTGTGGGGCTGGTGTGGAATTGCGTGTGGCACGTAGCAATTGCACTCGAGTAAAGGGATCCTTGTAAAAACCACTAATTATTACCTAGCATAGGGGAAAGGTTGTAGGCGTGCTGCTGAAAAAAAAATTTGCTCAAAAGTACAGCCTGGTTTTCTTTCCAGTAAGGTGCAATCTTTTCATGAGTTAATCTGCACTTAGAAGCACTTGAAGGAATTTCAGGAGTGTGAAATCTCGCCTGGCACAAAATTAGTTTTAATGGCTGTGCTCGTGATGTATTAATTCACTGGAAAAATAATAATTCCTTATGGAGCTGTTGACCCCGCCGGGGTTTTAATTATTTGTGAGTGCTGTAACACCCCCGGATTGTTACAGAAACCTCCCAGACTTTATTGTAATCCGGCTCCTGTAAGGAAGACGGCGTGGAGACAGGAGAGTCATTGTTTGCAAGTACAGAGCTAAAAAAAAAACCCTCCTGAGCCCGAGTTATCCGCAGCATGAACCGCCCGCAGTCTCGGCTTACACCGGGCTGAGACACAGAGCTCGGCCAAGGGGGAGTTCCCGAGCACAGGGGTTTGATTTTCCTCCCCCCTGCTCCGGATCAAACGGTCTTCAGGACGAGAGCAACAGCCAGATGGGTTTTTTTGGCAGTCGAGCCGTGTCTGAGGAGTGCTCAGACACTCAGTGGAATTTTTTTATTATTTTTTTTCCTCTTTAAGAGAGGAAAACCAGCCTTTTGCTAAGCTGGATTCAGGAATTCCTGCTGCCAGCCCTTGGGCACGTGCATGTGTCACTTCAGGCGGGCACAGATGTGCTGGGAAGGCATTCCCGCATTCCCACATTCCCGCACGGCCCGGGGCTCCCGGCCCTGTCACTGGATCTCTGCAGAGCTGACCCTTCCCCAGTGACCTGCTGCAGCCTCCCCGTGGCTTGAGGTTTCTTGCTTTTCATTTTCCGTGTCACATTTTGCTTCTCCAGGCTATTTTTATCCCCGGCCTTGCCAGAGCCGTGGGTGGCTTTGTGTCTGTGTCTTCCCTGCTTCAGTCCTGCACTTTCTTAAGCCTCTCCTGGCCCATGTCTCTTTATTTATCCTCCTGCACTGATAGATGATTTTCTAGAAGTAAATACCTCCCTTTTCTACCACTCAGAAACATCTGCAGTAAATTAAACCTTCCTTGTCTTTGAGCCTGGCCTAACTTTCCAGCCTTTTCCTGGCTGTCGCTGTCTCGAGCTCAGTGGAGGAGTTCCTGGTGTCCCACTTGGAGTTCCTGGTGTCCCACTTAAACCCAGCTGAGCATCCCGTGACCGAGGACACTTTTACAGCTTTTCCCCTTCTTTATGGTCCCCTCTTAACTGTGACATTCCCCAAACATTTCCAGCACAGCTTTGTGCTGTGCCAAGAGCTCTTTTCTGCCTGCACGGCTCATAAATTGTTTCTTTTCATGTTCCCCCCCTGCAAGTTTGAAGGCTGAGCTCAGGGTGAGCTCACCTCCTCCTCCTCCTCCTCTATTGCCCAACACCGCGTGTGGGCAGGGCCGCTGCTGGGGTCGAGTTGCTGAAATCAGATCTTACACACACACACACACACACTTTTTAGCTCCTTCAGTCTTCATGACTCAAATCCAGCTCTGTGTGTTCCTATTCCCCTTTTTTTAAGTTTTGTTTTCAGCACTTGTCACTTTTGAGCGAAGGGTTTGGCCACCGAGCTGTGCTGGGGATGGAAGCAGCACAGAGCTCATCCTCAGCGGTGTCCACAGCCTCTGCCTTTTGAAATTCAGCAATAATTAACCAGTTTTAGCTGAGCTGAACCCAAATTGGGGCTGCTTCCCTGTCCTGCCCTGAGCTTGGTGCTGAGCTGTCTCATGAGGATGAGTCACGTCCAGCTCTGTGCCAGATGTTTGGGACTCCAGGACAGTCCTGCAGCCTTTTCCCAGCCTTAACTCGGAGCCCATCTCTTCCCAGCTTCCCTCTGTGCACACCTTTCCTGCCCAGCCGTCACCACACAATATTTTTGATCTCAAACACATCGAGTTGCCAACAGAATTTTCAAAACTGAAGCAGCAGAAGCTTTCCAGGGGCGTTTCCTCTTTCTTGGCAACGTTTGGGTTGGGACAGACTTGAGCTCCCGGCAGAGATTAGCGGTGGGGAAAAGCAGAAGCTCCAACTTTCAAATCTAAACAACGTGTAAGAAAAATTACAGTGATTGCAGGGGGTGGGGGAGGGCAGCAGGAGGATGAAACTTCGCAAACTTTGAAGGATTTCAGCTTTATCTGTGTGCGTGTCCCTCACAGCAATGTCCAGCTTGTGGTTGTTTCTGTGCTAGGCCCCCACTGCTGCTCTGCTCTCCAAAATAAAATGGAAAAACACATTCTTTCTACAGAGGAAAAGATGAGAAAATGGAGAAGCACATCCCAGCTCCATCTTTAGCTGCCACAGAGTGTCAGAGAACACTTTAATCTATTTCTGTTCAAAGCATAACAGTCTCTGCTGGAGCCCTATTTTGAATTCTCACTGATGTTCTCTCACCTCTTTTAACTCTGGGCAAAAATCTCTGCAGTTTAATTGCAGCCTTAAAGTTCAGACAAATATTTATAGCCTTGAAAGATGAATAGCTGCTTCCAAACACTCTTCTTGCTGTGTTTGCCACTCCTTAAGTGGGTTTGTGCTTTTGGAACCTGCCTGAGAAATTTCCAAGGGAGGCACAGCCAGGACAATTTGTTCTCTGCTTGCTTTGCAGGAGCCAAGCACGAAACGGGTCCGGCCTTTAGCACGAGTCACCTCCCTGGCAAACCTGATCTCCCCTGTCAGAAATGGGGCAGTTCGGCGCTTTGGGCAGACAATCCAGGTGAGAACAGAGCAAAACCCAGAGATTTGGGCAGGGGGTTGGTTGGGGGGGGTAAAACAAGCACCCCCTGGGATTTTGAGGCGTCTCTTGGAGCTCTCAGTGACCTTTTTTGGGCCTCGGGGGTGCAAAGTGCTACCTCAGGAGAGCACGGGTATAAAGTGCTGTATAAACAGGTTCAGCAGTAAATAAAACCAACTGCCTGAGATAAGGAGCTGATAAGGTGCCCCAGGCCTGGGCACACGTGTGCTGCAGCATGAGGGGAGCTGCCCCTGCTGCCCAGCAAAGGAGCTCTGTGCTCACACCTGCAGATAACAGCACGTCTGCAAAACACCAGGGCAAGGTTCAAGTGGCTTCTGATTAACCTCTCCAGAGGAAGAGTTATGATCCTTGTTTATTTACTTCCTCATGCCTTGGAAACAAACCCAAGCTTTGCCTTCCCATCTTCCTCCCCAGCGGATCAGTGCAGGGAGAGGGGCATGGAAAACCTTGCCAAGCTTGATTAAAGCTTTCCTTTATCTGGGGAAAAGTGTCTGGGCGTGTTTTCCTGCCAGAAGGATGAAGGATCGGGAGTGCTATGGATAATACTGCAATACTTCTGAAATGTTGGCTCACCACGTTTGTTTCTAATATTCTTAATGAATTTTTTTTAAATCCCTGCAGTCGTTCACCCTTCGCAGCGACAGCAAATCCCCTGGCTGTGCCCAGAAATCATGCAGCAGATCTGCTGCTCCTACTCCCCCTAAGAGAAGGAGCAGCGTCCTTTGGTCTGAAATGTTGGATATCAACACGAAAGAATCCCTGAGCACCAAAGAAATCAAGCGCCAGGAGGTAACTGCCCATGGAAAACGGGGTTGGGAACAGCAGCCTTTTGTCTGGCAAGAGTAACAACCTTTAGGGAGGGGGCTGCATCTTCCTGTGCACTAAACCTGAGATTTCTGTCTGCATCAGCCATGGGAAAAGCAGGATTCCACTCTGGAATCCAGTGTGGCCCTTTGGAGATGCCAGACTTTCCACGGCATTCCTGAAGTCCCAGCCCCGGCCCCGCTGGCTGCTCTGCAGCTGCCCCAACCTCAGGTTCCTCACAGAGCCAGCTGTCTTTCTCCTAAAGCTCCTGACAATTGGTTGGGAGCCAAGCAGCAAGGCCTTGGCTTGCCTTTTTCCTAGAGTTCTTGGCCAAATCTTTTGGAGACAGCACAGGAGCCGCCGGAAGCCGCCTGGGATTTGACCTCTGCGGTTTCGGGGGTTTTGTGTTTGCAGTCTCGCCTGGCTCAGAGCAGTGATTTAAAAGGCTCTAATATTTAATTTGGCTCGTGCAGGGGCCATCAGGGCTTTCACACAGTTGGAAGCAAGGCTGCTTTCTCAGGGCTAGCAAAGCAGATTTACTCAGGTTTGTCATGCCCAGGTGCCACCGAGTGGTTGGGGTGGCCAAGGGGCTTTTCAGGGCAGGCTGTACATCATGGCAGCTGAAAGGCTCTTTCTGGGATTCAAAATAACTCTGGGTGCTTTGTCCCCTGCCTCCCAGGCCATCTATGAAATGTCCAGGGGAGAACAGGACCTGATTGAAGACCTGAAGCTGGCCAGGAAGGTGAGTGGGGATTTTTCCTGCGGTCAGTGACGACATTCCAGAGAATAATGAGGGGTTTTTTTGTAGCTGCAAACGTGACGTGGGAGCTTTATCAGCCCCAGAACCCCCAGTTTGAAAGCTGGCCCAGAAAGCTGACGTGAGCACTGGGCCAGCACTGCTGAGATTGCACCAAACCCTGCCATAAAAGGATTGTGCAGAGCTGCTTGGGGACTCCCTATCCCAGCTGGGAACAGTCCAGACGGGAAAATCCTTCTCCTTTAAGTCTTCCATACTTCACAGAGTGAATCTTTTAGCATTAAATGAGTGTTACTCTTTCTGTTGCCTTCACTTGTTTCACCTGATAAATCCCCTCAGTTTATCTCATCAGCTTTGGGGCTTGGCACATCTGAACATCTTTGAATATATTTTTTTTGACAGGCCTACCATGATCCCATGCTGAAACTGTCCATCATGTCTGAGGAGGAACTCACCCACATTTTTGGGGACTTGGATTCCTACATTCCTCTGCACGAAGGTAAGAGCAGCTGGGTGGTTTGTGCTGGCTGGGATTTAACCTCTCTGCTTTCTCCTGTTACTCGTTGGGGCATTGCTGCAATTCCTCTTTTTGTGTTCCCATTCCAGACTTACTGGCAAGTTTGGGAGAAGCAACGAAACCAGATGGAACAGTGGAGCAGATTGGGCCCATCCTTGTGAAGTGGGTGAGTCCAGAACTTGGAGTCAAAGGGCCAAAACTGAGCTTAGAGAACATTTAAAGGCAGAAGCTGCAAAGCTCTGGGGCTTTTGTGACCCTGAGTGCAAGATCAGAAGGGAAATCCTGGCAATGCTGAAAACAATGGGATTCTGTTGGCTGGAATGGGCCCTGATTTCACCCCAGAGACTTGGAATGATTTGCTGATTAAGGGCTGAAGTGTCTGTGTCTCCTGGACTCTGTCCCAATGTGATTCCAGGACTGTTGTCCTTGCTAATCCCAAATACTGGGAGCTTCATGGGCTCCCTGTGCTCATCCTCATCCTCCTCACAAGATCCAAAACACTGGGAGCTTCATAGGCTCTCTGTGCTCATCCTCCTCACAGGATCCAGTCATTTGGAGCTTCATGGGCTCCATGTGCTCATCCTCCTCAAAGGATCCAAACATTGGGAATTTCATGGGCTCCCTGTGCTCATCCTCATCCTCCTCACAGGATCCAAACATTGGGAGCTGCACGTGCTCATCCTCATCTTTCTCACAAGATCCTTTCTTGGCTTCATTATTGGGATAAATTCCCCAGTGAGGGCTGTAGAGCTCCACCAGTTTGCCATGTGAGTGACGTTTGCTTTTCCCACAGGGAATCTGACTCCTAAATCTGCTCTGTTCCCTGCAGTTACCCCGACTCCACGCCTACAAAGGCTACTGCAGCAACCAGCTGGCAGCCAAGGCGCTGCTGGATCAGAAGAAGCAGGACAGGAGGGTGCAGGATTTCCTGCAGCGCTGCCTGGAGTCTCCCTTCAGCCGCAAGCTGGACCTGTGGAGCTTCCTGGACATCCCTCGGAGCCGCCTGGTCAAATACCCCCTGCTGCTCAAGGAGATCCTGAGGCACACGCCCAAAGAGCACCCCGACATCCACATCCTGGAGGAAGCTGTGAGTCATCCTGATGTGCTTCTTCTGAGCCAAGGATGTGGTTTGGGAGCTGCAGAAATCTTCCTTAAAGCCTCAGCAGTTCCCAGGGGGTGATTCTTGAGGGGCACAAATCTGTGCCAGGGAAAGTGAGGGATTAATCCACATGGATTGAATCCTTTGGAGTTGTGAGGGAGCACGAGCAGAGGTCGTACAGGGTTTGTTAATCCCTCCTAATCATTTGTTTGGGTTTTTAGATATCCATAATCCAAGGAGTCCTCTCTGATATCAACCTGAAGAAGGGCGAGTCTGAGTGCCAGTATTATATTGACAAGCTGGAATACCTGGATGAGAAGCAGAAGGATCCAAGGATTGAAGGCAGCAAAGCTTTACTGTGCCACGGGGAGCTGAAGAATAAAAATGGACATGTAAGTCCTTCGTTTTGCACTAATTAATTCTCAGACCTTCCCTCAGAGCTGGTTTAAACTCAGAGCAAGACTGGGAGCCTTCCATCCTTAGGGATAGTTTAGATATTGGATAAAAAAGCAGAGGAAATCCCTTATGGGCAGTCTCGTTTCAGGGTGTAAGGGAAAGTTTCCTGCTGACAGCACCACAGTCAGCTTTGGGAAGCTGGAAAACCATTAGCACAGAATGCCCAGAGAAAGTGCTCTCCATGCAGAGGGATTTCCTGCCACTGTTTACTTCCAGGTGCTCTGACTTTCTCCATTAGGAGCTCTGGCTCTTCAAACAAAAGGGTTCCTGCAAAGCCTGTTTGGCTTTGGGCTGGGCTGCCTGCACTTCATCTCCCACCCGCTGCTCTCCAGGCTTTGCTGCCTTTTCTCCTGATTTCAACCTCCAGTCTTCTCATGTTTTCTTTGTTGATTTGGTTTGTTGTTGGTTTTTTGTCTAATTGGCCGTTTTACTCCTGCACACGAGGCATTCCATGCTCTCAGGAAAGATACGGCTCCTTATCATCCTATGTCTGTGTCTGGGAATCATCATTCCCTTTCTAGGGATCAGTAAAATCAAATCAATAAAACAATAAAGCTGCTGATGTAATCCTTGGCATTGTCACAGGAGACTGAAAATCATTGTGGGTGAAACTGCAGATAAGGTGGCCTTGAACCCCAGAGGATGTGTGAGCTCATGGAATGGAGAGTGACCGTTGGGATGTTTTCCCTTGCAGAAACTCTACGTCTTCCTCTTCCAAGAGATCCTGGTGCTGACGCGGCCGGTGACCCGCAGCGAGCGGCAGGCGTTCCAGGTGTACCGCCAGCCCATCCCCGTGCAGGAGCTGCTCCTGGAGGACCTGCAGGATGGGGATGTCAAGATGGGAGGCTCCTTCCGAGGGGCTTTTGGCAATTCTGATAAAGGTATGGATCCATCAGTGCGTCCGTGAGTTCACAGCCAGGGCTCGCGTTAGAAAACGTCTTTGTCTCCCTGCTGGATTTTGGGATTTCAAACCTGCCAGTGCCATCTTTAAATGCCAACTGGGAACTTGTGGATGATACAAGGGCCCCTGGGAATCTCATCCCTGAGACAATGAAACCTTTCATGAGAGATGCTCCCCCTCCCTACCAAAGCCCCTGTTATCATTTAGGATTTTTATTGGTCTTTACTAAATGATTGTTTTTTTCTCACCTAGAATCTTAAAGTAATTGGATAGTTCTCAGCTTAAAATTTTACTGGTTAGAATTTCAATCCCCTAAACCCTATAAAGACCCCTTGCTGTGCTATGTAACTGGATTTTGCTGGTAGAACCCTTTGAAGAAATAAAGCTGCCTTCAGAACCTCTACAGCAACTCCCAAGATCTCATTCCTTGCTAGCTGAGAAGCTGAATTCTGCGTCGGGGGCTCCTGGAGCTATCCAGACCCTGTAGCAGCTCGAAGCTAGAACCACCCTAGCCCAGGCAGCTACAGGAACTGATCCACTTTTCCTTTTATCTGCAGCCAAAAACATTTTCCGAGTGCGTTTCCAAGATCCCAGCCCGGGCCAGTCGCACACGCTGCAGGCCAACGACGTGTTCCACAAGCAGCAGTGGGTGAACTGCATCCGCACGGCCATCGCCCCGTTCCAGAGGAACATTCCTGCTCCAGAGCTCAAGGAGCTGCCTGAGCTGAGCGAGGAATCTGAGGAGAACAACCCCTCCGTGCCCAACATCCCAGCCCAGCAGCGCCACTCGGGAGTTTCCCACATGGAGCTGGACGAGAGCGCGGCCGAGTGCGGCTCCGTCCTGGACTCGGGGCTGAAATGCCACAGAACCTCATCCGGGCACAGAAAATCCAGGGAGAAGCAGCTCAGTGGGAAGAGGAAAGAAACGCTGGTGTAAGGAAAAAACAACAAAAAAAAGGAGCCCTGGTGCCACTCTGGGGGAAAACTGTTAATTTATAAATAATTCCTTGTACATTTTTGTACCAGGGGCGCCTTCGGGGCTCCGCGGGTCAGATCCTGGGTTTATGTTGGAATGGCAGCTACTGGTGTGCAGTCACTGTTGAACTGGGCTCTGTTTTTACACTCTGAATCCACCAGGGGTTTACAAAATCTGAACACCAAATTTGGGTTACTGGGAGTTTCCCACAGCCGTGGTGGAGAACGGAAAGTAAAGTGGAATTTTGGGCAGCACCGGGGGTTTTGATCAACACTGCAAAAGTCCTTGAAAGGACTCAGCACCTGAAGTCACTCTGGTGTGTGGTTATGGTAATTCCTGGAAATTTGCATGATCCAAAAGGAGAAATCCTAAAAAAAAACAGACCCCAAGTTCAACAGGTTCTCAATTCACCTACTGGAATCTTTGGTCTCTGTGTGTCCTTTGTACATTCCTCTGTCTCACTCTTGTATCCTGCCAACTATTTAATTTTTTTATTAGTTTTGTTTCGAGTTTGGGGGTTGGGATTTTGGGTGGGTTTTTTGTTTGTTTGTTTTCTTTGATTGGTTGTTTGGGTTTTGTTTTTTTTATTTTTGTACTTTAGTTGCTCAGACTTGGCATTTCCTTTCCAGTACTTGATCCTTCATGCTCCAGGGGGTGATGTCCCAACTGTCCCTCACATCACCCCGGAGCAATCCACTGGGAGGAGACACTACTGAAAGAGAACTGCTTTACTCCAGGGTGTAGCAAGGTTGTGTAGGCACGTTGTAAAAGGGTTTGGGGAGCAGTGAGTAGAGGGGGTAGCAGGGAGTGAAGGTAGATTTTTGTTGCCTTTTGGAAATGAAACACTTCCCAACGGGAAGCAGGACTTGGAGGCAACCAAGGGGTTCTTGCATGTGGTAGAAAGGTAGAGGAGAGGAAGAGTTGGAGGTGTGAGGAGAGGAGGAGGAGTGGTTGTAAATACTCAGGGTGGCAGCACTGCCATCTTCTAGCACTCCAAAGATCCAGAGGAAATCCAGGGAAAGATCCAGCTCGGGGATGGGGCAGCAAAGGGGGGACAGCTCTGAGCACAGTGAGGTGTCCCTGAAACCTGGAATTGGGATCCTGAAATCTAGGATTGGGGAGTGGGATCCTGCAATCCCTGTCACCTGAAATCTGGGATTGGGGAGTGGAATCCTGCAGTCTCTGTCACCTGAAATCCAGGACTGGTGAGTGGGATCCTGAAATCCAGAACTGGGGAGCCATATCCTGAAATGTAGGTTTGGGGAGTGGAGTCCTGCAATCCCTGTCACCTGAAATCCAGGATTAGGGAACCATACCCCAAAATCCAGGCTTGGTGAGCAGTAACTCCACATCCAGGGATTGTCACTGCCTGTCCCGTGTCCAGCTGGGAACTTTGGGGATGGGCAGAGGGTGTGTACATAGGCACAGCGTGTGGTTCTCTGTAAATGTTGTACAGTTTCCAGTGCCAAGTTCCATTAAATTCCTGACACCTCACCTGCCTCATGTGTCCATGCTCCAGAGCTGGCTCTGGATGAAGAGGGATCTCTCCAAGGTGAGGCTCCAGGAGGAGCCTGTGTCTTCCTGCCACGATTTTTCCATGTCCAGGCAGAACACGAGCACAGCAGCTGAGTTTATGGACTCAGTTTCTCAGGGAAAAGGGAGCAGTGGGATTCTCCTCATCCACCCCCATCAGCAGGAGTGCCCTCATTTAGTAAAGGTTAAATCCTGGGGAAGGGGGATCCTGCTGGGCTGATCCCGAGGATCCTGTACCAGGATAAGCCCATCCAGTGTTCCCAGTTTTCCCAAAAACCTGCAGCCTGACCTTGTGTGGGGAGTGTGGGAGTGATCCTGGCTCCAGGCTGGCCCCACTCCCCCGGGAGGGAGGGAAGGAGCAGCTCCGATTTTAGGGGCAGGATTTACAGCTGCGCCCTGACCTCTGAAGCTGATTGGATCCAGAGGGAATTCAGCCCTTCCCGAGCAGGGAGAAGCTGGAAAAACAGCTCCTCCTGGAAAAAAAAAACCATCAGTGAGCTGCTGGAGCACAGGGAGAGGAAATCCCATGGATTGTATGCCCTCCCCAAGAGAGGCTGGCCTCAATCTTTGTCTGGTCCTGCAGCCGACGGCAAATCAGCCAAAAATCCTTAATTCCCTGTGGAAGAAATTCCCTTTAAATAATTCCCCGCAGCCCCTGCTGGTTCCAGTCCCCGCTCTGTCCCTCCGGCAGGAATGTGCAGCCGTCTGAGCCCTCCCTTCTCCAGACTAAACAAGCGCTCTCTGCGCCCCGGGATTCCTCCCGAGCCGAATTCCGCGGGCTCCAGCGGCTGTGGAACCCGGGATAAAACCCCCAAGGGCGGAGGGAGCCCGTGGTGCCACCCCCGTGCCGGGAAGGGGCTGGGGACGTGTCGGTGCCCGCGGATGTGGCAGCTCCGCCCTGGGCGAGCAGCTCCGGCTCCGTGTTTGCCTCGGGGATCCGCCCGGCGCGGCCACCGCCTCCCGTGGGACCTTCCCGGGGCTGGGAGCGCTGTGGGGCACGGCCCTCGCCCCGCAGCTCCTGCACCCCAATCCTCCTCTCCAGGGTGACACCTGCGATCAGGGTCCCTGTGCTGCGGCTTTAGGAGCTGCCCTTCAGTTCTCCCTTGGAATCTCCGTGGAAGCAAAGTTTAAAACAAGGCACCAAATCCCAAATTTCACTCCAACAACAGCCCCGAGACCCTCGCAGCCCTTCTGGCATCAACCTCTCCAAAATCCCGTTTTCCACACTAAACCCGGGTGGGGTTTTTGACGGGATTTGTGGCGGTTCCTCCCCCTCCCCACAGCCGCTCCTGGGCTCCGTCTGGGCTGGTTCAGGGACTCGGGGCCCCGCGGAGCTTTTCCCTGTCGGAGCCGCTTCCCTCCCAACTTTCCCTTTTTCCATGAATTCATCCCCTCCCAGCCCACCCCAGAGGTGTTTGCTTCAATGATCAGGG